>OX421508.1:24629886-25077386 GCA_949126835.1 Anisus vortex
CATTAACTAGGGGTAAAATAAAGTGGGCTGGGCTTGGTGCTGGCCACACAATCTCCCAGGAGGCAGTGGCCACATATACTGGTGAACGTTGCCTCACCGGCACTATTATCAATTTGGTACGAAGGGTACTTTACTTTTTTGAAGGGTACTTTACTTTTTTACTTTACTCCGTGGTGGAGTCAATGCTTGTATTTTTTATAGGGTTGTAAATTATGTGCATTATTTTTTTTTATGTAAAAAAAGCGCTATATAACTTTTGTATTTATAAAATATTCTTTTAATATTACCCACAATTGTATCACGTGCTTCATATCTGCAATATAATAAATCCTCACTGCACATTGATTATAATACATTATTATCAGTTTTAAAAAGCTCAATAAAAGAGTTCTTGTATATTTTGTGTACTGTTAGATTTACTTCCAATTACCTAGAGACAAATGGGGCACAGTAGCCGAGCGGCAGCGCATTCGACTGGTGAGCCGAAGGTCCCGGGTTCGAATCCTGGTGCAGGCTAGGATTTTTACCCGGGTCTGGAGGGTGCCTATCCCAATGCAAACGTTATGGGTTGTTATTTCCACCTGACACAAAGCGTTATACGCAAAGTTAACGACATCGGCATGAAAATTGATTACGAGTCTAATGACAGCTTACGCACTGCCGTTTGCTGTTTACCTGCTTTGGCGATGGTTCCAGCTGCAGATGTCGTAGAAGCTTTTCTCATATTAGCCGATATCATGCCAGATCATGAAAAGATGCCTGAACTCTTATCATATTTTGAACACACATATATTCGTGGTAGACGGAGACCTGGACGTGGAGAACAATTCAGCCCGGTATTCTTTCCAATCGAAACATGGAATCACTTTGAAACGGCGTCAGAATGTATTGTCAGAACAACAAACGCTGTGGAAGGTTGGCACTTCGCACTACAAGCTCTTTTTCAGTGCCATCATCCTACTTTATGGTCTTTCTTTAAGGGAATCGAGAGAGACATTCAGATGCAAAGAAAATCTTTTCCACAAGGAATCGCTGATTCGCAGCCGTCTGATAACAGACGAAAAAGACGCGTGTAAAAAATGCTGTGGAACGTTACTCTTCTTGCGAAATGTTTGTCTATCTGCCTGCCATTGTTTACTTGTCATACATTTAACTTTTTAAATTTAGAGTTCTTTATTTACCTTTACATTTAACTTGAAAACTTCTTATAACCTTTTATTAAATTGTGTTAAATGTACTGTGTAATAAATATAAATGTACTGTTTAATAAATTTAAATGTACTAATTAATAAACCTAAACGTACTATTTAAATACATTTGTTTTATTTCTTCTTAAGGTACATGCCCGCGGGAGGGATTAAGTGCCAATGGGACTATCTGTCGTGGGGTTAAGTGTCAAGCATCAACTGTGACGGGATCAAATGTCACCAAACCTTTAAAATGTATTCCAATCTCTCTCTCTTCTACTCCCTGTTCTCCCTCTCTCTCGCTCGACTCTCCGGCGTCACTCTCACTTTCTAAACTTACTTTATTTGTTTTCCATTTTAGTTGGCAATGTGTTCGGATAAAGTCTTTTAAAGGCTTAATATTATATACAAGCTAAATTCCCCGGCGTTAACCGGGAGAAAATTAAATAGGCCCCGTATAAGCTACAGATAAAAAGCTAGAAATCTAATACTTTTAAACATTATTTGCTGAAAACATTTAGTGAAGTATTTTAAAATAAATATTGTTTTTGGGCTTAAAATAGGTAATAGGTATTTAACAAAAAAAAGCTTAATTGTCCAGCGTTCCGCATGGAAAAAAAAAACATAGGCTTATCATATAGTACAACTACAGGTAATACATTAATAAACTACAATGAACGGAAAGCTTTAATAATTTTAAAAATATAATTATTATTTATTTACTGAAAACATTTAGTAAGGGAAATAAAAATTAATATTGTAATCGTGTTAAAAAAAGGCGTTTCTTTTTATTTTACAAAAAGTCCTGACATTTTGTACAATCTTTAAAAAAAAGTAATTTTAATTGAAATTTTAAAAAAAGTACAAGAAGAAAAAAAGGTTAGCCTATAAGTGGGGATTCGAACCCAGGTCGCACGCATGGTATTCAGATACTCCAACCACTCAGCTAGGATGACACATATCGGAAGCGAGATCGCAAAAGTGAAATTTAAGACAATAAGGTCACGCGCCTTTAAATTAACCAATGGGGATCGGATACGACGCACACGAGTTACATATATATATATATATAGCTAGATAGATATACATAGATAGATAGACATAGATAGATAGATAGATAGATAGATAGATAGTTAGATAGATAGATAGATAGAAAAAATTAAGTTATAAATACTTTTGTAAAGAAAGAATTATTATCTTATTTGTTAGTCTTGCATTTGTATTAGTGTTTTAAGTAATGTAAAGTTACAGGTTTTCCTGGTTTGTTAAGGCCACCCATTGCATGCCCGTATGCCACTTGTTAAGAAAGAGTAATTATATGCATTTGTTCTTGCAAATGGAATAAGAACAAGTTTGTGTCCTTATTTTTTATCTGAGCATTGTAATATATTGTTACTGTGTTGTATTTCTAGGTTAGAATTCAATGAGTAATGTATTATTACTACTTTACTTTGCTCTTCTGTCCTCTAGTGTTTCTAGTTATAGTGTTTTAACTATTGATGTTACTCCAGCAAAATGACCATTTTAGATAATCAGCATTCAAACCCGGGTCCTACGATACGGCAACCCCACTGATCTTTAAAAGGAATGGATTTGGCACTGAAGTAACATTCTTGAAGCCAAAAGAAACATGCTTTTACGTGACTTTCACTTATCTATGAAATTATATTTACTAAACAGTGACCTGCAAATGCATTTCAAGGGACTTCCTTTTTATCGTATGGATTTGTTCTAATCATAAGTGGTTTAGTCCTGTAACTTTCTTATGTATATAAGAGAATAGTGGAAAAGGGGATTTCATTTTGGTTTCAATTTGCGCATAAACATTTAATATAGAGGCTCTATCCATTCTTTTTATAGATCAGTGGGAAACCCAGAGCGCGCTGCCTACAGAGCATCATATTTCATTATCTGATATTATCTTAAAATATTTTTTTAAAGTAATCTAGAAATGTATAGATATTAAATTAAAAGAATGATCTCAAACTGTATCGATTGTTTACAAATTTATCTTAAAACATTATAAAATTGTTAAAAGTCATGTTTAAATCTAAGACTATTCACGTGGATCGTAGAAAAACACGAGTATTCAAAGACTATTTCTAAAACACACGAATAATAGTAGTAGGCCTATGTTTCCTGTTCTTGAAACGGACTAAATCGTATTTACATTGTATTAAAACTAACAATCAAAGGCCGCCATGTTAGTTACTCAAACACGTCATTGTCTTTATCGCTGTCGAGCGTAATACGAGATCGGAGTTCCGCCCCTTTAGTCGTCTGGGGTCTCGATGTCTACATAGTATAGATATGTAATGAGGCCGCCAATTCCATGTCCAAGATTTACTTTTACAGGCCACACGGCTTAGACTGCTAGAGGCTACAACAATTTTCAGACCTCGATTAAATTTCATTTAAACATTTCATCTGACACTTTAAGCTTGCTGCCAACTTTGAGTTCATGTAAGTGATTTTAAATTTATATAATTTATTGTTGTTGTTTTTTTGTTGTTGTTTGTTGACGAAAGTTTATTTAGCACAAAAAGACATCCAAATACAATATAAATGATAATATATTCATGGAATAAGTTTAGATAGTTCTCTGTAGTTTTTTTTTAATCATTCAATTAAGATCATAATTTTATTTTCTGTTATGTGAATAGTGTAAAAAGTGGAAGATTAGATGAAAACAAATTGTACGGAACACACGTGGAAACAAAAACTCAATGGAATTAAAAAGATTTTATATATTTATTATCTTTTATGTTAATGGTGTTTATTCTATTCTGAATAATAATTTACCACATTATGTTTTTATTAAAACAGTAGTCCAGGAGTTATCCCTTATGCCAGAATAAAAGGGATATAAGCACTCTTTCTTATTGAATGGCATCCGGGCATGGATTGGGTTGCCTGAACATGTCATGACAACCAGGAAAACTTAACACTAATTGAAATGCTAGACTAGAATCAAACCACGAATGAACGTTGGACGCAATAATCTTTTTTTTTTATAGTAGAATATGTAATATACAAGATAATAGAAAAAAGAGAAATTGTATGCGTTCGTTCTTGCATATTCTAAATCTTTCTGTGTGTTGTAATAGATTATTGTGTTGCTTTATGTATTATTGTGGGGCAGGGTGGCCGAGCGGCAGCGCGTTCGACTGGCGATCCGAAGGTTCTGGGTACGAATCCTGGTGCAGGCTAGGATTTTTTACCGCGACATGAGGGTGCCCCTGAGTCTACCCAGCTCTGATGGGTACTTGACACTAGTTGGGGTAAAGTAAAGGCGGCTGGGCATTGTGCTGGCCACACATCCAATTTTATGCCGTGACGACAGAATCTGGGCTTCACCAGCCCTATGATCAGTTTGGTCCGAAGGGTACTTTACTTGTACTTTACTTTACGTATTAATACTATTTTACTATTAACCCATTCCTTCATTTTCGTATTTCTAGGTTTACATCATTTCAAAAAAACATTTAGAAATTATACTAATTTTAACCTGGCTCATGCTTAAATATTCAAGAAAAAAATGAAAGAAACGCCTGCATTTTGAAAAAAAATTTTTTTTAAATAGTAATCAAAAGATTAGAAGTGTTATAAAAAATAGTTTCATGAATTATTTATATTCTACAAATTGTCAGTGCTTTCCTAAGCTTTCTTCACATTGAACCTTTTTATCTCGATATATATACATGGAGTGCTGAATCACTTAAATTTGTAGGGGAAAATGTAGACTTTTATATATAGGTCAGTAGTGCGTATGCTAATAGCGCTGACAAATATAATCATACACTTCTATAAAAGACATTTGTGAGCAATTGAAACCAGCCATATTATCTATCTATATATAATAAGACTGTTTGTCCGCATACGGATCTCCATTGGTCAATTTGAAATTACGTGAGTTTGTGTCACTGACCTATTTAAGGCCTAGACCTATAAACTGTCTAATAATTTTTCACATCGGAACTGTGTCTTCGCTAGCTCAGTGGCGGACTTCTATGCGGGTGATCCGGGTTCAATTCTCCAGTTTAACTATACCAATTTGTTTCGACAATTTATTTATAAAACTCTAAATATTCTCAACAGTTTAATGATTTATTTAAGTTATTAAAAGCACTCCATGTACATGTATATATAGCTCAGTGACAACTACGAATGACACAGATCTATTTAAGATAAAACTATGTCTAATATAAAAATACATTTAAAAAAAATGAAACCAATGAGGCGAAATCTAATTCAATCTAAACTTATTTAATTATTTTGTCAATTTTCTTATCAAACATATTTTAATAAACAATTTATTGTTAGAACATCGGCAAAAAAAAAAAAACATTCATCTGTGCTCTAATATAATCTAGAATGTCTTTCAGAAAATGGGTTCTGAAAAAAATATATTTTATTATGTTAGAGGTTAGAGTACTCATATCACAGATAAGCTAAAGACGCAATGATTTGGATAAAAGATCTAGAACATGTAGAAAGATAAAGATTTTACTGCATACAATTGTTGATTTAAGAACTCTTTTGTTCCACTGTCAGTGAGACTCTTTCAAAAGAATCATCTTTCAGCCAGGAAATACGATGGCTCAATAGCTGACTCCTAAATAATATGCCTACTTTTTTCTTGTGTGATAAATGGTATGATAGTGTGCGTGAATGTCTATTGTGTTTGAGTACAAATGGTTCTTTAATATTGTTTTAGGTATGCTGAAAGACGGAATTTATGCAATCAAGTCAATTGTCCATTCATTTGGATCAATAAAGCAATCTTATCTTATCTTATCTTATCTTAATATTCTTGTTTGTTTTTTGCCATTACAGGAAACTTCTTCTCAACATTTTGACCAAGCTGATAGAAATACAGTGCTGTAAACTACAACAAGTTATCTACCCTTGTTCTGTCTGCCCTTAAATCGTGCACTGTAAACTATAACAAGTCTTAGAAATAGGAAAGAGCTGATTGCCGATTCTTTAAAAAAATGAACTCCACAAATGAAACAACTTTATCAAATGAGGACGAAAATTTATATCAAAAGATCATGAACGCAGGTGAAGCCATTGGCACAACCTTTATTGTGTTCGGCACTCTGCTGAATTTGTGGCTACTCTGTGCTATCGCCACATCGGCAGATCTAAGAGTGCGCATGCGCAATAAGCTCATCATCAATACATGTGTCGTCCATTTGATCGAATGCTGCATCAAGATTCCACTTTTACTCGCAGTGCGGCTAAGTAATCACTATAACTGCCATTATTTTTCTTCATATTCCAACATTGTTTTAATCCTGGATTTTGTATCCAACTGGATACTAGTAGAAATTATTGCGCTATATCTTTGTCAAATTATGGACTTGAAGATCTCTGAAAGTTTAACGGTTTTGGGTCAAAGAAGTGTGACAATTTCTGTCCTTTTTCTTCCCTGGGTGGCTTCCTTAATTACAGTTCCAGCAATGGTTCATTCAGATCACTGGGAAGAATACGGCTGCTTTATTCCGAAATCTTTTAAAATATTTAAACTTATTGATACCATAGTACCTTTACTTCTTTCAATAATACTTCTTGTTGTAGCCATTGTGAAAATACGAAATAGATTCAGAAAAGGTTTTTCCGGCAATAATATGCAGGTGGAACTTATCAGTCGAGGTCCAGAGTTGGGTGAAACCAGTGCTTACTTTGTTGGTCTTGCAGTTTCTATACTATGTGACACAGTGGGGGTTGTGACACGTTTTATTGGGGTTACGTAAGTATTTGAGAATTTACATTTCATTTTAAACATGTATGTATATGCGTTTTTATGAATATATTTATGTTTATCTATCTATCTATCTTTCTATCTATCTATCTATCTATCTATCTATCTATCTATCTATCTATCTATCTATCTATCTATCTATCTATCTATCTATCTATCTATCTATCTATCTATCTATCTATCTTTCTATCTATCTATCTATCTATCTATCTATCTATCTATCTATCTATCTATCTATCTATTTAACTGCCCATCCACCCATAAAGGAGTGTGCTTAGCAGTTAGCACACAGGCTTGGTAAAGAAAGGTTTTTCGTCCTGTCAGTGAGTTGGGCGTTGTCCCACACTACTTGTTGAGCCTTGTCTTTAAGGATGCTGCCTTTCCAATTTTAATTTCTTAGTCCAGGGACAGTGTGCTTGAGATGTTGCTTCTAAAGTAGGTGTAATCCTCGACAACATCCAAGGTGTTTCCCTCAATGGAGATTAGTGGAAGGCAGTGTGTACCTTGCCTCATAATATTTTTTTTTAGACTTATTGTCAAACCGAAATCCTGACCAGCTGTAGGAGCCCATCTTCCTGTGTGTAAAGTTTGAGCTGAATCATAAGCAAAGAGCAACTATCGGGCAAAGAGCAAACACGGTTTCAACATTACTGTATGCTCGGGCTATATTGTAGAGGTTGCCATCCGCCCATGTATGGATATTCATATCCCCTGGGCAGTTCTAGAAGAGCTGTCGGAGTGGCATAGAAAAAAATGAATGATACTTACTCTACACATAACACTATCTATATATGTTATTTTTTTCTCCATAGACTCCTGATTCGTTTTTTAGCAATCGTGGTAGAAAACTCCAGGGTTATTGTCATGGTGTTGCCATGGTTACTTTTTAAGGACATTAGGACAAGAATGAAGACCTGGAGACCATGGTACCGGCCATCACCTGGCATAGACCTGACACTCACATACGGGAAAGGCCAAGATGAGCCGTAAAATAATTTTCGTAATTGTAACGCCTTTTGTAACGCCTTTAAAACTTAGTAGCCTATTGGTATATCAGAGATACAGGTTTTTACACTTCAAATAACTGTAGACATCCAAGCCACATTAATTTCGTTCTTAAAAATATATTGTATAGAGTTGTTTTTTAAAGTTATATAAATATATAAAACACCTTTTGTTAGCAGCAGGTGATTATATTTTATCTACCGTTTTACAAAGTTATGTTTAAGTTATGCTAAAGTTTTATTCAAAGTATGTAAAAGTTATGCTAAAGCTATCTTAAATTTTTGTTAAAGTTATGCTAAAGCTATGTTAAAGTTATATTAAAACTATGTTAAATTTGTGTTACAGCTATGTTAAAGTTATGTAAAATTTTTGTTATAATTTTTTTCAAGTTATTTTTTATTTATGTAAAAATTTTGTTTACGTTGTGTTAAATTTTTAAAATAGTTTTTATCAAGTGATTTTAAATTTATGTAAAAATTGTGTTTAAATTATTTTTAGTTTACGTTAAAGTTTATGTTAAAGTTATGTTATAGCTATTTTAAAGTTATGTATGGCAGCTCATGCATGTTTTTGTTTGTAGCATAGATAGTTGCACCGCCATATTAACAAAGTAACCTACTTAAACACAAGGCCTAATTACTATATCGGAATTTACCCATTTTGTAGGCCACTCTTACTTTGTTGAGTTTAATCTTAGTATTTAATATCAAATACTTTTGTTGAAAAATAAACGTTGGAAGAAATATACATATATTAAGCTTAGTAATTCATCTATTAACTAATTAACAGGTTACAAGAAAACACATACAATTGTTTATATTTTTAAAGAGCTCTATCATTTTATTATTATGGCCTGGTGGTCTCAATAAAAATTAATAATGGTTATTTATATAGCGCAACTATCCATGCTATTTTAGCATGCCCAGTGCGCTCTAGAAGATTATTATGTCATCTAGTCCAAAAACTAATGCAGGGCGGCAGGGACCGGTCGGTTGCAGGAACCCGCAACGTGTCAGCTGGTTTTTGGTTGACAGTCCGGTGAAGTAACCGCAGGACCAGCCGGCTTCTTTCGGTTGGTAGCCTACTCCGGGCTGTTTACTAGGTGACCTCAGGTCTAACTGTTCCGCCGACCAATCCTTGCTGCCCTGAAAAAGTTTTGGGTAAATGACGAAATAATCTTCACACTATAACCAATGTCTGTAACGTATAAGTCAAGTTTAATATAAACGTTTAATAACTCACTGACTTTTACATTCAAATGTCTCAGTTTTATAATGCTATGCAGTTCGATCAAATAATTTTTATTTTCAATTGTCATACTGCTTTATAATGTAATACTTTTTCATGTCTATTTCCTAATGTCATACTGTTTGATAATGTGATACTATTTATATTCATTTTTATTTACATTCGGCCAACACAATTTTTTTTTCTTAACATTTCCCCAAAATATATCTTTACTTGATATCCTCCCAACATTAAGTTTTCTCTTAACATTCTCCCAACATTAATTTTTCTTATGACATTCTCCCAACATTTAAATTTGCACTTGACATTCTCCCAACATTAAACTTTGGTCTTGATATTCTCCCAACAATATTTATTCTCTTAACATTCTCCCAACATTAATTTTTCTATTGACATTTATTTTAATAAAATAATCGATATATTTACGTGTTTCTTTACATTGCTGGCTAGAATAGAGAATACAAATGATTTCATTATAATATATATTACATATTGACATTTATTTTAATAAAATAATCGATATATTTACGTGTTTCTTTACAATGCTGGCTAGAATAGAGAATGCAAATGATTTCATTATAATATATATTACATATTGACATTTATTTTAATAAAATAATCGATATATTTACGTGTTTCTTTACAATGCTGGCTAGAATAGAGAATACAAATGATTTCATTATAATATATATTACATATTGACATTTATTTAAATAAAATAATCGATATATTTACGTGTTTCTTTACAATGCTGGCTAGAATAGAGAATACAAATGATTTCATTATAATATATATTACATATTGACATTTATTTTAATAAAATAATCGATATATTTACGTGTTTCTTTACAATGCTGGCTAGAATAGAGAATACAAATGATTTCATTATAATATATATTACCAATTGGGGGCACGGTTGCCGAGCGACAGCGCGTTCGACTGGCGAGCTGAAGGTCCCGGGTTCCAATCTTGGTGCAGGCTAGGATTTTTTCCCGGATCTGGAGGGTGTCCCTGAGTCTACCCAGCCCTGATGGGTACCTGACATTAGTTAGGATGAATACAAAAATACAACATTGTGAAAATGTTCAGCAGTCTAGTGTTTAAACAGTTCATACATTTCTCTGTTAACTTATAGTGGATAAAGGTTTGGCAATTTTTGACAGACTAACAGCATTTACTTGTAATTATGAAAATGTCAAATACATGCTTACATTTACATAAACGAAAATATAAAGTCATGCATATAAAACTTCTATATTAAATAATAATATAAGCTTTATTTATGAATGCATATATATATATATATATATATATCTTGCTAGACAACTACGTAATTGACTTTATCACTGTGAGAGTAACTGGAGTACATGGCACCGCCCCCTTTTTTTTCTATCGATTTGTAGATGTTTTGTCAAGTTACATAACTCAGTTTTATTTTAAACTGCACACACTGAGTAAAGAAACAGAAAGATATATATGAAGCCATGAGACATACAATGGTTTTCTTCTTATATCTTTTTTTTAATTTCATAAAACTTATTTCAGAGGATTCTTGAATTCATTAACGACTTTGGCGAAAAGTAAGTGATTTAAAATGTGTAGGTTTTCTTTGTATTGTTTTATTTTATCAGAAATTAGCTATCATAAAAGTACACACACATTTATGAAAATAGATTATGGGACCTGTTCAAATATTTCTCGTTATTCTCAAACATAGAACCAATATCAAAAGGTCTATTTCTATAAGTTTTGTGAATATTGTAAAAAAAAAAAAGTATAGCTTTCCTTAAAGCAAATTTAATAAAAACAACCGTGAACTATTTTTGTTTAAACATGGATGTTTTATATATTAAGGTGTTACATTCGTTATTTTTATACCCAAGATTATTGCATCATCGTTATGTCTAGTCGTACGTTTTTCGGAGAGGTTTCGATTTGATCAAATTTTAGGTTTTCTGGACAGTTCATACAACCCATTAAACTGGACATTATTTGAATTTACTTTTCTCTCTCAAGACTATTCAGTTTTGTTGTCGTTGTTTTTTTAAATTTATATATTAATATATAAACTACTTGAGAAAAAATGAAATTCTTATAACATTCTAAAATCTGAACTCTATTTTTACAAATATAAGCTGACTAACAGTAATCCATAAAATGAAAGTTATTATTGATAATTTTTTCAAATTTATGGATGCTTGTAAATTAGCTCTTTAGAAACATTTCAAATAAAATATTAATAAATTGAAATAGAAAGGCAAAATAACCCAATTGTTAATTAACATTTAAGCATTTTTTAAATCATAATTTTTATCCAATTTAGATCGGTTTAAAGTTTAAATCAATAATTTTAATCAGTGATGAACTGATTCCAATTAGTGATAAAATAATAAGAACTTATTTGGCACATTCAATGAGCCATAAAAAAGAATGAATTAGGCAGGGGAAAAAATGTGTTGTTTTCACTTCTTTGTAAACTCATAGTTCCTAAACACTGACCTGTAAATACATTTCAATACAATACTTCTTCTAATACTTCTATTATCGTGTATGTTATTTCTAATTTAATTATAGATAGGTGTTGTTTTTTTTTAATTACTCTCTTATATGGATAAGTGAAAGTGTTTGCTATTCTTCTTCTGCCAGTCTGCAGAGCAGTTTGCTTTCTTGCAGAAAGTGTAGGCCATAAAGTGTATGGATATATATATCCAAAGGGCCTACTTAATAGATTTGTACGCGTAAATTGAGTCTAGACTTGATTACACTATTCACTATTCCCTTAAAAATATAAGAGAGTTATAGGAATAAACCACTTATAATTAGAACAAATCTTTACGATAAATAGGTCGTCTAAGTCATTTGAAATGTATTTGCAGGTCAGTGAATATAGTTTCTGGGCCCAATCCATTATTTGTATAGATCAGTGGGCTAGACCCTACTTATTGTTTTATATTACAACTAAACACTTTTATTTTTCTATAAACCAGTTGTCATTTTTTATTCAACAGATATACTGAGCTTGTATGATCCTTTGTCAACTATAACAAGATTACAACGCTGACTTGGCAAAAGTAAAGTTCGTACTCTATTCATTTCATTCCTAAAAAACGCAAAATGAATTCAACCAATGAAACAAATTATGCTGACCAAGGAGAAAATCTATTTCAAAACATTTTAATCGTGGCTTACACAATTTCTGCCTTTGTGATTGTACTGGGCACTCTGCTGAATTTGTGGCTACTCTGTGCTATCGCCACTTCGGCAGATTTAAGAGTGCGCATGCGCAATAAGCTCATAATCAGTACAAGTGTCCTCCATTTGACTGATTGCTGCACCAAGATTCCGCTTTTTTTTGCACAGAGGCTAAGTAAACAGTATAACTGTGATCTCACTTCTTCATATGTCAACATTATCTTAATCCTGGATTTAATCTCCAACTGGATACTAGTAGAAATGATCGTGCTATATCTTTGTCAAATTATGGACTTGAAGATCTCTGAAAGTTTCACTATTATGGGTCAAAGAAGTGTGACAATTTCTGTCCTTCTACTTCCCTGGGTGGCTTCGTTAATTACAGTTCCAGCCATGGTCCATTCAGACCACTGGGAAGAATATGGCTGCTATATTCCGAAATCTTATGAAATATTTAAGTCTATCGATTCCATAGTGCCTTTACTTCTTTCAATAATCCTTCTTGTAGTAGCCATTGTGAAAAAAAGAAATAGATACAGAAGAGGTTTCTCCGCCAGTAATATGCAGGTGGAACTTATCAGTCGAGGTCCAGAGTTGGATGAAACCAGTGCTTACGCCGTCGGTGTTACAGTTTCTATCCTGTGTGACTTTGGAATTGTTTTGATCTATTTTCGAGTTCAAGAATTTTCGTAAGTATTTCATAAGAACAATGATTGCAAATGTGTACTAGTAAGTATTAGGCTATATTATTAACGAAATTTCGTATGAGTGAGTATGTGCTAGTGTGTATGTGTGCATATAAGAAGACCCATATCCTTACAGATGACGGTTTCTCTCCTCCACAACTTGACCATTGATGAGCAAGGTCTGGAAAGTTTGAACACCTTTATGTATCTTGGACATTACGCTATTCGCAGTTGCTTAATTAGCTTTATGATTAACCAGTCCTTGATTATCAGCTTGCCAGTCTATAACAGAGATACACATAGTCATCAAAATGTTCTCTCAAATGAAAGTCAATGATTTATGTGTGTCGGATGTTGATAATCCGAGTGCAGTATTAAGAGTTTAGTAGTGAGGTTTTGAGGCCCTCCAACAGTGCACACCTCATGCTCGACAACCTTAGTGTAAGATGTTGAAACATGTTTTAGTGCCAGCTGGTAATTGGATAACTGGGCGTCCACAAACATTGACACGGTCGTTTGGAAGAATATTTGTACAAAGCGCAAGCCAGACTGACACAGAAGGTCTATATTTGCCTATAGAAAACACCAGTCGAACATTCCGGGCCTTACGTCCAGGGCTACTACATTACTTACCTCCCCAGCAGAATTTTCCTTGGATCATTATTGTTGGTGGCTCGCTTGTATACCGGCACTGTCGCCCTTGCTATAGGTCTGGGCATCCAGGCCCCAGATGAAGGTTGAGGCGGAACAGCTGTGCACATGGATTCCTCCCCACTGAGACTCGGAGCCTTTCGGTGATGCAGTGATACCTCGGACGCGCAGCAGGGGGCTGTTCTCCCATGATTTCGCCCACCGGTGTTCTCTGGATGCAAGTGTACTGGTGTTTTCCACACTTCGCTGAAGATGAGACCCATGGATACAGAAGTAAAAGAACGAATCGTGTATGTATGTATGTATGTATGTATGTATGTATGTATGTATATATGTATGTATGTATGCTTGTATGTGTGTAAATTTACAAATATATACAGACAGTTACGATAAAAGAACTGATCAAAATAATTCCATTCCACAGACACCTGTTTGATTTGTTTGCTTTCATATTAGAAAACTCCAGGGTCATTGTCATGATGTTGCCATGGTTACTCTTTAAGGACATTAGGACGAGAATGAAGACCTGGAGACCATGGTACCGGCCATCAGCTAGCATAGACCTGACACTCACATACGGGAAAGGTCAAGATGAACAAATAAATAACAGTGGTCAACAGTGAAATCATTATTTACTGAATTTTAAATGTCCTTTTCTGTTATATATTTTTGGGCGTGCCACACATGAATATTGACTCTTGTTCTGAAGATATTTCCTCTAGTTAATTTCTATGTTTCAACATGTAAATTTATCCATAATGACTGCAACTGACTGCAACAACATTCCCCAAAAGCCCAGAATGATGTATTATTATAGTATATAACAGTGCACAATAAAAATCAAGCATTTTATTGGAAAGCATTTCGTAATGTAAACAATTTATTGTAGATGTAAGCAAATATAAGAAAAAAGAAATAGAGCCAATTCTGCAATTTGCCTGTCAAATTCGTGTTCAGCGCATAAAAAAAATATATAAGAAATAACTCATTTTAGTTCAATAATATAACTTTTTTTAAATGAGTTGCCAAATGTAATTAACATGATTTTTTATTGGATTTCTGTTTGTTAGTTGTTTTATTTATCACAGATAAAGTATACGTTGTTACATGCCACACTTTATTTTGTACAATTTAATTTAATAATATAAACAATATTTTCTTTAACTATAAATAGTTTTGTTTTTGTTTTAAGAAGACTTAAAAGTCTATACATTTTTAAATCAACAATAGTATAATGAACCTGGTTATAGATATACTTACCAACATAACAAAATGTAATGATCTGTTTTATCTGGTGTATTTTTTTTGTGGTCAATTTGTACTTTGATTTTTATATCAATTATATTAATATTCAAAGAAACATTGTAGATCAATATGTCTTTATGTACCTAACGATTTCAATGCTCTAAAATGAGTTTGAATATAATCTGAAAAGCACCAGTATTTTACTGCATCAAATAGGCTTGTCTATTGTTAGTTGACATACATTTGTAATGTTTTTTTAAATTAAGTTTTAAAGCCTATAATGTTCAGTATAAAGCTTATTGTTATACTGTGTATAGACATTTAGATTAATGCGAAATGATGTTTGTGAACAAACCAGTAAAACGAGTAACTTGACATCATTTCAAAACAACAATCAGAATGCATTACTAAGCTCAAACCACGGATGAGCGTAGGACGCAATTATCTTATCTTATACATTACAGACGTTCCTTCTATTAAGAACATTATTGCGTCCTACGCTTCGGTATAGTAATAGCGTCTGGTAACAGATCAGATAATCAGAGACACTGATTTGTGACCCCAGATGCCGAGACGCGACTGGACAATGTGGAATCTGCTTTGTAACTGAAATGCTCAAAAATTTTAACATTTATGAGCTACATATGTTCATTCTATACAGAAGATATCCTACATTCTACGTGTTCCCGGGGTTGGAGCTATGGTGGTCATTCAGCTGACGTACCGAAGGTTCTGGATTCGAATCCAGGTGTAGACTAGATTTCGTTCCCGGGACTGGAGGGTGTCCCTGAGTCTACCCAGCTCTGATGGGGTACCTGACATTAACTGGGGTAAAGTAAAAAGGGCTGGGCATTCTGCTTGCCACACAATCCTCCAGTATGCTATGGCCACATATACTGGTGAACATTGCTTTACCGGCCCTATGATCCATTTGGTACAAAAAGTACTTTACTTTTTTACTTACTCTACTCCGTGGTGGAGTCAATGCTTGCATTTTTATTATAGAGTTGTAAATTATTTTTAATAGTTAAAGAGCGCAATATAACTTTTGTATTTATAAAATCTATTTTTTTATATTACCTACAATTGTATCACGAGCTTCATATCTGCAAAAGAATATATCCTCACTGCATATTGATTATAATACATTATTATCAGTTTTAAAAAGCTCAATAAAAAAGTTCTTGTATATTTTGAGTACTGTTAGGTTTACTTCCAATTACCAAGAAACATACATTAATCTATGAGGGGGCAGTGTGTGACTACAATGTTGATTATCAAACTTAAATATGTTGTGTCCAACGAGAAGACACCTGGTGACTTACATTCAATCAGTAAGTGAGGCAAATATAACAACAACTGTTTGTACACTAAGAAAAAGCTCTTACACTTAGAGAACAGGTTTTTAAAATAAACAAAAGCATTTACAGTAAACAACATTTTTTTTTAACAAAACAACATTTTAAAATAAAAACAAACCTTTTTTTTTAAGCAAAAGAACATTTAAAATAGTACAATATTTTTTTAAATAAAACAACATTTTTTTAAAACAAAACAACATTTTTAAAAATTAAACAACAGTTTAAATTGATGTTGTCACGTGCGAAATCAGCTACTAACGTATAATAATATTTTAGAAATGTAATATTTATACATTCTTTTGATTCACATCCCTCTTGGATCCCACAAGGTTGTACAAGAATTAGTATTGGTGTTATTGTAGTAGATTTGGTATTTATTTGGCTCGTAGGATGTGTTGTAAGTTCTTAGTAAATGAATTAGGTAACTATACCTTAATATAAAGGAAATCCACAATCCTGTTTGAATATGTTAAACACAATTTTATTCCAACAAGTTGAAATTATGAATATAACAGCAACACAGAATACAGGTACCAATAGTATAGAATGAAACGTAAATCAGTTGAGATTCTTTTATATAGTATTAAGCCGTTTTAACGTATCTTTTAAGAAAGTGGTCAAGAACAGTCCTCACACAATAGCGCCCAAGCTAAAACTGACTAACGATCTCAAACCCTCTCGCGACGTATGACGCATTTTAATCCTATGACGTAGTGTCTAGACATCTGCATGTTTTATTCATAACACGGAAAACATTTCGGGTTTAAGATTATTTCTTTTGAACTAAAATTAATAATAATAGAACCAATATAATTATGGAAATAAAACTAATTTCGTAACAATGTCTGCTCCGGATTCGATACCGCTACCACCGCCTGCAGAAGATATGACTTTCTGCGTTCCTCAACAGTTCCAATGTATGATTTTGCATAATTCCAGATGTGGAAACGAAAGTTTGCTTATTCCCGATCATAACGAACTGTTGGATGGATTAGCCAGAGCAAAATTGTGGTTAGCAGATGGAAAATTCAAGGTAGTACCTACGATTTTTTTTCAGTTGGACATCATACATTTAAAACTAGTGCCTGGAATCTCCCCGGTCGCCATTTACTGCCTCTTGCAAAGTAATTCAAGTTCCATATATAATCGCATGTTTGAAGCAGTAAAAGAATTGGTCCTTGCAGCAGAACCTGATCGATTACTCCTTTATTTTGAGAGTGCAGCAATAAGTGCCTTTGGAAGCGCATATCCAAATGCAAACGTTATCGGTTGCTATTTCCACCTGACACAAAGCGTTATACGCAAAGTTAACGACATCGGCATGAAAGTTAATTACAAGTCTAATGACAGCTTCGCTGTTAACCTGCTCTGGCGATGGTGCCGGCTGCAGATGTCATTTTAGCCGATAGCATGCCAGTTCACGAAAAGTTGCCTGAACTCTAATCATATTTTGAACATACATATATTCGTGGTAGACGGAGACCTAAACTTGGAGAACATTACAGGCCTGGAAACATGGAATCACTTTGAAACGGCGTCAGAAGATGTTGCCAGAACAACAAACGCTGTGGAAGGTTGGCACTTCGCACTACAAGCTCTTTTTCAGTGCCATCATCCTACTTTATGGTCTTTCTTTAGGGGAATCGAGAGAGACATTCAGATGCAAAGAACATCTTTTCTGCAAGGAATCGCTGATCCATAGCCATCTGTCCTCAAGAGATACCAGACGCTGAAGACGCGTGTCAAACATGCTGTGGAACGTTGCTCTTCGTGCAAAAATCTTGTCTATCTGCGTGCCATTGTTTAATTGTCATACATTTAATTCTTCAATTTATAGTTCTCTATTTCGTTAAATAAATATTTTTAAATTAACTTTTTAGTTCTCTATTTCATCTTACATTCATTTTTACATTTTACTTGCAGACTTCTGATTACCTTTTATTAAATTTCGTTAAATGTACTGTTTAATAAATATAAATGTACTGATTAATAAATATGAATCAACTGTTTAATAACATTTGTTTTATTTCTTCTTATTTGTTCGCGGGAGGTATACAGTGTAGCTGGATTAAGTGTCAATGGGACGATCTGTCGGGGGATTAAGTGTCCGTCACTAACAGTAGCGGGAATAACTGTCGCGGGATAAATTATCCGTACATCATTATATAGATCTGTACTTATGCATTTATTTTATTTAGATCATAACTCAGTTTATACTCAGGCATGAAAATAATGCACTAAAGACGATTAGCATACGCACCACTTATCAATATATAAAAGTCTGCGATTTACCGTCAAATTTAAAAGCGCTTGAGAACTCCATGTATGAGGGAAACTGTGGTAAAACGGGGTATTGGGGTAAAATGGGGTTTTGCAAACACACCCCTTTCAGAGCCTCAAAAACTATCGCAAATGATTGAATTTGAAGTAACAGGATACGAGACGACGCCATTTTGAGCTATAGTCCACTTTTCACGCAGAATTATTGTTACAAGGTAAATACAAATTTTTGCATCTTTTTCATCTATTTTTTTAAACTTACGACTTAAGAAACTGATACTTAATAATTAAAGCTTTGTACTAAAGCTTTTATTGTATCTGAATAATATCTTATTGTCGACAAATAGGGGCTTTAATTTAACAATAAAATCAAGCATGTTTCGATTATAATACATTTTATTGTGCCCCACCACAATGGGGTAAAATGGGGTAGTTTCAGTGGGGCAAAATGGGGTTCTTTCCCACACAACTTATTTTATATTTAATTTTTGTAAATGAAATTTCTAATTAAGCCTGTAAATAAGAAATCATTTTTATTTGTGAATGCAATTTCTATTTAGGCCTGGTGTTTTTTTCAGCCCTAGGTGCATTTAAAAACTGTGTTTTCTGTAGTACATTATTGAACAAGAATCTGAACTAGGCAGAAGATGGAGAAAATGCTATTTGGTCTTTCATCCTTTGAACTAAGAAGACTTGCTAGAAGAAAAAAAGGAAACCACACTTTGTCTGTGAACTGTGTATTAATAGTGAATAATTTGGGTGGTTTTTTTATGGTTAGGCTATACAAGTTCTTGCCATGACCTCATTTTACCCCATGCCGAACCCCATTTTGCCCCATGCTTGGGGCAAAATGGTGTATTTGTGTATTTTTTTTTTGAAGCTCAATAAATTTAAATAATGACATTCTATGGTGTTTGTGCTTTGTTACCATGTTGTCAATGTTGTGTTTTTTATTTTCAGCAAAATTTGAATTAATTTTGATGTTTTTTGTCAATAGAGAAGAGTTTTTTCCTTAAGTACCCCATTTTAAAAAAAAGTACATGAAAAAATAATTCGAAAAGTACATTCATAAATTACATTCAAAAAGTATATTCAAAAAGTACATACAAAACGTACATTCAAAAATTATATTGCAAAAGTACATTGAAAAAGTACATTCAAAAATTATATTGCAAAAGTACATTGGGAAAGTAGCCTACATTCAAAAAGAACATTTAAAAAGTACGTTCAAAAAGTACATTTAAAAAGTACATTCAAAAAGTATTTTCTAAAAGTACATTGAAAAAGTACATTCATCAGGTATATTAAAAAATAACATTCAAAATGTACATTCAAAAAGTAAAATTCAAAAAATAACATTCAAAATGTACATTCAAAAAGTACATTCGAAAAGTTCATTAAAAAAAAAAACATCCAAAAAGTACATTAAAAAATGTAGGTTACTTACTCTACACAACACAATCTTTTGACACTAAATAACCTTCTAAACATCTCTGGATGGTCATTGCAACGGGTGGTGTTGGAGGAGTGTCTGGATATGCACAGTCGAATAGAGTCAAACGAGGCATTATCACTAATATTAAAAAAAAGACATAGCACATATTCTGTCGTTAGCATAAATCCCATTCCACGTCAACATAGTGCTCATGTTGGAAAACGTACATACTGCTATTATAAAAAAGATAGTTATTAATTATTAAAATTTTATGCAATCCTTTATTCGCCTCTAGTTCATTGATGGCCAAAAGTTTAAACTAATAAGACTTGGATTAACAGTGAAAAAAAAAGTGCTCAATTTTCCAGATTCCTTGAGCCCAATAGAAAATCGCAGCTTTCTGCTCGCTGTAGGCTTGCACAAGGTTATTGCCGTGATAAAAAAATGATTTTCTTTAAAAATTAGAGCACACTATGTTATTATGAGTTTGGTGGATTTATCACTTTAGACTTTAGGCTATACGTGGCACGTTGGAAGCGCGTTCGACCGGCGTACCGAAGGTTTCTGGTTTCGAATCGCGGTAAAGACTAAGATTTGTTTCCGGGTCTGGAGGGTGTCCCATAGTCTACCCAGCTCAGATGACAGGGAAAAGTAAAGGCGGATGGACTTTGTGCTGGCTACACAATCTCCTAGTATGCCTTTTCACGAAAACTTGTGGCTGCTGCGTCACAGGCGTTTTAGATCAAATCGGTCCTACGGGATACTTTTTTTCTAATGGCCTGCAGAAAAGCTCCAGAAAAGGCAATTCAAGTCTTTTCGACAATAAACAGAATTGGTGAGCAGAATGACTTTTAGACCATTGGCACTTTCTTTGGCATACTATTATCAAAGGTTGTCAACCCCTGCGGTACAGCATTGTTCTCATCTCCTATCATTAAGTTCATTTTTAGGTTATATCTGTTGTCATAGACTGGGAGCGAGTGGGATAGATAGATATATGTGTGTGTGTGTGAGAGAGAGAGAGTGAGAGAGAGAGAGAGAGAGAGAGATAGAGAGAGAGAGATAGATAGAGAGAGAGAGAGTGAGAGAGAATAAAAGCGACAAATTGACGCGTTCTTGAGCTGTTTTACGAGTAATCTACACCAGGGGTCGGCAACCTTTTGCTAACAGTGTGCAAACTAGGATTTCTAAATCATTTAGCGTGCCAAAGGCTGAAAATCAACCTGCTCTATTATACTTAAAAAAATAATATGTGTATAGGACAATTAATTTAACTCCGTAGCAAGACCAAGGACAAAAGCAATGATTATTTATAGAAAAAATCGTTAAAGCGTTTTATATTTTATTAAAAATTAACGTTTTTGTGATTATCATCCTTTTTATTTGCATTTATATTGTTACGTAACAGTGTATAACACTAATTATTTAAAACCACCCTTCTATTAATCTTTTCCCTTAACATAATGTTCCTACTTAAAATACTTTCAGTGTTTGGACGCAACTAGTTATTTTCTCCTGCATTAACTTATGCTTTGGGTTATTTTTTTTCTTTAGTCTTAAAACAAAAAGACGGGGTTAAGGTCGCTTAAACGACTCTTCATTCATAAACCGGCTAAAACTAGATCAGTCCTAGACAGTGTCTGCTATTACAGCCAATAGATAGATTAGGTTAGCTCGGAAAGGTTACTAATAATTATTCATAGAAATGAGCTGTCTATTAAATGCAAGCCTCCCATTGGATAGAGGAAAGGGGAACCGTGACGTCATATTCCCGCTCTTGGATTTTTGGCCGGGGAGTATAAAAAACAGCCCCAGCCTAGCCTGCGCGCCTTCTATTAGCCCACCTTCAGACTTGATAAGTCACATTAAACATTGCTCTATTTGTACTCCATGTATTTGACACAGTTTTACTTGTTGAATAAAAGTTTTCTACATTAAATTTACACGTCAAGGAGTCTGTCTTGTTTTAAATGCAGTTGCTGAAGGTAATTGAAAACTAATCTAGATCGATCTACTTGAAGAATCGCTGGCAATTATTTCTATTAGTCAGAGAGACATAGGTTCCCGTTGGACCGACCAAGAATCATCCCTAGACGACAGCCAACAGTACTGAAGCGGGAGAGCTCCAGGCTAACTATATAAAAAACAATATTTTATTACTAATCTTTCACATTTATGGTAATTATTGACTAAACATTATCATTTGGTAGTCAAGATTAGTATCTTAACCCTTCCCGTACCGACCTACTTCTATCTATGCTGCCTTCAGTTCCGCTATATACGCGCCCGGGACTGTAAGGGTTAAATCCAGCTTATATTAATTATACTTTGTACCAGTGATACCGCTCTAAAATTTCAGAAAAGCCAAGTTGAGCTCTTTAAAAAAAGCCCAGAAAAGCGAAGTTGTAATGAAAAATGGTCTCTACGATCTATTTTGCCCCCCCCCCCCTCCTTTTTAACTCCTTTCCATGTGCAACGCTCCCCCCCCCCTTTTTTTTTCTTACAAAACTAAGAATTAAACAAATAAAAAAAAAATATTATTCCAAGGTTTGTAAAAAAAAATATTTTTTTTCACATTTTTTTTAGAAATGTAATTTAATTATTGGTCTGGAACTATAAATTGTTTACTTCAACTTTCGATACTTTAAAAACATATTCGTTTTTTAATCGTTTACGAATAACTCGTGCCCCAGTAGGCTACGGTGTTCAGACATTAATCTCTATGCCCTAAAAATAACAATTTAACCTGTTGCAATGCTCAGATAAAAATAAGGACAAATACAACTTTCTAGCCCTTATGCGAGAAAAAATGCATATAAGTAGCATACTCTTTCTTTCCAAGTGGCATCCGGGCATGGAATGGGTTATCTAAATAAACCAGGAAAACCATTACTAGACTCAAACCGCGGATGAGCGTAGGACGCAATGATCTTCTTTATAGAAGGAGCGTCTGTAATGTACAAGACAAGATAAAAAGCCTGATATATTATAGCCCCCTCCAGTGCCCTCACATAGGGAGGGGGCAGAGGGGGGTATATGCCCGGGGGCGGCACTTCCAGAGGGGCGGCAAATGTAGTCTAAATATAGCACTAAACCAGCAGTTACAGTATGCAAGGGGCGGCGCTGAAACTTTTGCCCTGGGGCGCCACATAAGCTTGTAAAGGCACTGGCCCCCTCTCCAAACAGCTTCGTGCACTATATTTTCCTTAGGCAAATTTGCTTAAAATATGCACCCTTCACACCTCCCTACTTTACACAATTTGTTTCTCGTCCCACATCGCATCATTTTTTGTCTCAACCTTTTCCAGTTTTTCATACATTTCTAAATTATCATAACCTATAATATGGAATTTTCGATTCACTCGCAATAAGCGGCTGCGGGGTATTCACTATGATGTCTGATCAATTTATTGTGTGTTGCCAAATGTGAGGTTAGATTAATTATACACCTCTTCACACATTCACTCACACACACACACCCTTTCTTTGTTGTCACCTCATCTAGGCCTACTCACTAAATTTCCAGCTACAACAGCTCTGTTATAGGCAACGATTTAACTATCGTATGGACTATGGGCCGTCGCTGGTGACACTATAAGCGTGGGCCAAATCTGCAGTACAGTTGACACATACTGTGACATACATTTACACTTTTAATTGCTTCCCAAAATACATTTTTGTCGCTTATATACATAAAATAATGCTAAAATTTTCTTGAGAAAAAAAAAAGCCAAGATAAAAAGCCAAGGTACTCGAAAAATATGCCAATATCCCAAGTTCGGATCGAAAAGCCAAGATCTTAGGAAAAAAGCCCAGGAGTGGTACCACTGCTTTGAACTCAGTTTAACTGAGAAGTCCTTTAATGTATTTTGTTATTATATCTTGTCAACTACATGACGAGTTAAGTTAAGTGGAATAGATACGTAGTAATCATACAAACTGTGTAGTTAATGTAATGTTAGAAAATATACATATACATTCTTTTGTCATATAATATTTATATAATTTTCAAATACTTTTTACAGTTTAATCATTTCAAAGTTATAACTTGTAAGTTATTTATTCTTTTATAAAAGAAAAAAAAAAGAACAATGCTATAAATATAAGGTTAAAAATCGGGTTAACTATCTCCCTTTAATTAAAAAACATTTGATTCAATAGTGATGCCGAAAAAAAGTTATGTTTTGTAGTATAACAAATATTACTGACTAATTATTATTTCTTTATATAAATCCAAATATCATGGTATTTATTACCAGATTGTATTATTAAAGGATTAAAATAGTTTAAGTTAAACAGTTATAAATTAACATTTCCTGCATTAATTGTTTGTTCATTTAACCTTAAGTAGTTTATCTTCTAAACTTTAATAATTACAGAAATGACACAATATAGTGCTCGTATTAAAAACGTCTCTTATATTTATTAAATAAATAATATAAATAATTTTTTTTTAGAATTACTTATATTTATGTTTAATTAAAGAAGATGAGCTCTTTTAAATCTTTATCAATTAATTAGCGGTCGAGTGTAGGTGACCTATTTGTATGCTTAAAACAGCTTTAATGTGCGATAAAAATCTGTTCACTAATGTAAGTTGAACCAAAAGCTGAAAGTGAAAGCGAATGGCTAGCAGTTTAGAAGAGCAGATGACTTTTCTAGGCAGCTTCCTTCAAGATTTTTTCCGCAAACGGGCACATTAAAATTTGGATGCCCATTTATTTTAATGTTAAAGTTCAACTTGCTGCATTTTAAAATCGCCAATATTCCTCCACTTAAAAAAAGATCTACATTTAAGATGTAGTAAGATCAAACCAGTCAGTCTTGATGTGGTAATGAAAAAATGAGTCCATCAATTTGAAAGTCTTGCCTTTGTTTAGAAAACTCCGATTTGAGTGCTTCGATGTACTTCTGTAAAAGCCCAACTATCTATCTTAATATATGCCTTTATTTAAGGATGCACATGTAGTTAAATTTTTTTTAAATTGATTTAACGGTAAGATATGTCCGGTTTCAATGCAAATTCATTCCAGTGGTCCTTGTTAATGCAAGTTCTACTCAGTGTCAATCAGAAAAATAGCATTCAACACTCATTTTTGCCTCATTCAGAAACGGAAAATGTTTTTTTAAATCAATAAAAACACATCTTGGAGGTCTCTCATGTGCCATTAAAAATCGCTTTGCGTGTCAGATTTGGCACGCCTACCTTAGTTTGCCGACCCCTGATCTACACCACGTACGCTCAATCCACGCCAGAGTTCCCGCCCCCACCCTCTCCCCTCTGGAGATTTCGAGACACTGCTTCCAGACAGAGCCTTTACAAGCTTATGTAGCTCCCTAGGGCAAAAGTTGTAGCGCCTCCCCCTTGCATACTGTAACTGCTTGTTTAGTGATATATTTGCTATATTTAGACTACATTTGCCGCCCCCTCCTGGAAATGTCGGCCCTTGGCTTATGCCCCCCCCCTCTGCCTCCTCCTATGTGAAGGCATTGCTTGCAGTGAGAAGTTATGACGTCGACATGTTTCTTTGTTTGTTAATTTGTAACATAAGCATACGACTGACACCCCGCCCCCTTCTAGTTATCAGAATATCACATGCTCAGAAAATAAGAGCTTAATGTTGTCATTTGTAGTAAATATAAACAAATAAACTGAATGCATGCAAACATATATTATGTCTATAGGTATGTACATAGTATATATGTTTGTATATTACTAGGGGCACGGTGGCCTTGCGGCATCTCGTTCGACTTGCATACCGAATGTACTAGGTTCAAATCCTGGAAGGATTTTTTTTCCCAGGACAGAAGAGTGATAGATAACTGACATTAGTAATGGCGGCTGGGTATTATGCTGGCCGCACAATCCCCTAGTATAGCGTGGACACGGAAGCTGGTGAAAGCTGCTTCACCGACCCTATGATCAGTTTGGTCCGACTAACTTTTTACAATGTATATAAATATACATGGATGGTTCCAGATCTTAAGTCAATGGCGTAAAGATGTGTAGCGGTGGATCAAAGGGGAAATGGGGGGGGGGGGGACACACAAAGATCCTGTCCAAGCACCAGCCACCCCCGTAGCATAGGGTGCAGGTCTCTGTAGTCACATTATAGTAACCAGTAGTACACTTCTTCTCCCCCCTCCTTCGGAATTCCCCCTCGGATCATTATCATGGTAGCTCGCTCGTAAATCTGCAAAGTCTCCCGGAAGCACAGATTCCAGACTATAGGTCTGGACTTTCAGGCACCAGGGCAGGGTTGAGAGGGCTGTTGCGCTCATCGCTTCCTCCCCACCGAGTCTCTGAGCTTCTCGGCATTGGAATGATCCTCGGAGGCACTACAGGGGCTGTCTCCCATGCGTTAGCCCACCCGTGTGCTTTTAATGTAAGCGTGTCGGTGTGTTATCAAACTTCGCCAGCGTTGAGGCACTTGGGTACAGCCTAATGAGAGTTCAATTTAGTTTACTTTATCTTTATTGGGTGTTGTGAACCAGTTCATGGTCGCACTTTAATTTAAAAAAAACAACACAGCAAAACAATAACATTAAAAATAAGAAAGAAAACTCTGGACTATGTAGTTAGAAATGATATTGGTTTAATAGAAAGGACAAGATTAAAACAACAATAACTGGACACAACATCAATTTGTACTTTTTACAAACATATCACAGTTATTGCAAAGTCAGTATATTTGCACATAGTTATATTTATCGAGATTTAATTTAATAAAAAAAAAAAGGGAAATTGATACAATAGAACATACGATGAAACAAAAACATAAGAACAATGTTCAGTTTCATGTGAAATGACCTACTTTCAAAGGAAAATGATGAGCGTAATACAGATCTCCCTAACTATAACCTTATATCTTAACCCATACTTTAACCATTAACCACATAAATCTAATCCTAAAGCAATTCAAACAAATATTTGATACAATTAACTAGCCATAATGTTGGCTAAATGCAAAATAAAAGTAAATAATAATTTCAAGTATTTCTGATTCAGTTATGCAAAGTAAAAATGTCTACCATGTTTAGTTCCATATGACAGACGTAAACTGATATCCATTATCTTGCACAATGATTAAGTAGCCCAAGGGACGGCAACCTTTTGATAAATGTGTGCCAAAGTAGGATTTCTAATTCATTCAGCGTGCCATTAGTCAAAAAGTCCTCCTTCTTTTGCACTCAATTTCTTGTAGAACAGAATTGCCTTTTGGGAGTCTTTTACCTGCCATTGAAAATCACTCTGCGTGCAAAGCATCTGTTGGCATGCGTGCCGTAGATTGCCGAACCCTGATGTAGCCAATACAAAACCACTCTGTTTATCTGTTTGACATATTTATTAAATTAAAAGAAAAAAAACTAAGTTAATAATAACATCTGCAATTTAAAAAAGGCTACAACATGGTTTTCTGATTAATTAAACTATGTCTGTCATTAACTGCAGAGCTGCAGAAATAAAACTGTAAATTTATTAAAAATAATTTTAGCATCAATGCAATAATACCTTCCACGTTCTTATGACAACAGTTTAAACATAGAAAAGGTACACAATCCATGAATTACACTTTGATAGCCTGATGTATGAATTGCCTCCCCTCGTTTAACATTTTCACACAAAATTACCGTAATTGTAGGCTATATTATTCATATTTATTTTCTTCTTCGCAGCGTATCGATAAGACATTACATATGAAATAGTTACAAATACTGTATTGTTTGAAATCGAATTTTTAAATGATAAAAGCCTTTCAGACAGAACTTTAACAAAACAATTAACATTTAATTAGTCTACGCTAAAACAAAAATAGTGTAGCAATGACAATAATTAGACAAAGTTTATCTTCATTATCTTCAGCAGATATTATACATTTATATTTACAGTTTTAAAAACTAATATAAACAACGAATTCGGCATGAATTAGACAATGGAATTAAGAAATATGCATGATTAGAGTGTTATTATACAGATGCAATATTTCCATGTACACAAATGTGTGACTCGTCACTTTGGTGATCTGTAGCATTGTAAACAAAAGTATGGTTGAACAATCTGGCTATTTTCTCCATTTGCTTTGGATACATTCAGCCTACATATAGCTCGGTTGAATGGTTTGTTAATTGAAAAGTACATTACTTCCCCGTACTGCAGTATGTATGGTTGAACAGTTTGGTCATTTATTCAGATTTTTAAATTATGATCATGTATAAATAAATGTTCCAATTACACTATATTATTATTTTCTTACATAAGAAAGTACGGTTAACAGTTTGGCCATTGATCACAATTACACTAAAAATTTCCCGAGGGTAAGAACACAATACTTATAATTCTTGCTCTGATTGCACAGGAATAATCAATATTCTCATGCTAAGAGTAACTTTCAGGCAGCTTCATTAATTACACAATAACATATTTTTTTTTCAAAGTTTCAATTTTAGTCGCGTTGTAGAACATATTGTTTCTACTTTTTTCTTTTCTTTTCTTTAGTATGAAGGTGTTATAAGGCTGAAAAAGAAAGGCGCTAATGGGTTAATGGGCTTATTGCGGTGTTACCACGAAACCATAAAACTATCAAGTTCTTTTAGCGAAAACCGCGATAATAATAAATAAAAAAATACGACAACTACAACTAGACAAAAATTATGGTATACAAATTACAATATATATTCAGCATGATCTCGTGGCATTCTTAGAGTTTGGTTTGAACGCTGTCCCAGGTGGGAATCACTTATGTCTAGGTTTACACATGGGCCGGGAGGAAGCTGATAATAGTTGTTGTTTTTTTGTTTGTTTTTTTGTTACAAATCGAAATGAATGTCAGAGGCATGTATTATTTGTTTTTTAGAGGGATTCTCATCCTATGTCTTGTGAAGACAGTTAGCTGGATGGAGTAGATTACCATTATTTAAATTCACTATACCCACTCACCAAAAAGAACATCTTTTCATAGAAATTTCGTCAGAGCAGTTACAGCTATAACCCTATATTTCGCAAACGTGAATTTAGGTCTGGATGATATTTCGATATTAAAAGGCACCCCACTCTATTTAAGATATATATAGTAACTGAAATTAACCCTTACAGTCCCGGGCGCGTATATAGCGGAACTGAAGGCAGCATAGATAGAAGTAGGTCGGTACGGGAAGGGTTAAGGTATCCTTTAGGAACAAATTGATCCATGGGGCCGGTGAAGTAGCGTTCGTCAGAATCTGTGACCACAACATAATAAGGGATTGTCAGGTAAGCATCAGAGATGAATAGACTCGGGACACTCTCCAGACAAGGAAACAAATCTAAGCCTTCGCCAGGATTTGAACCCAGGACCTTCGGCACGCCTGCCATTGTTTCCCATATTTAGAATAATATTACGGTTTATTTTTTTCAAATGTTAATTTGTTTCCCTTATTAAATTGAAGCCTTATAATTAAAATGTGTAGATTCTAAACATTTTTAAAAACGAATGCTTCACGATTATTATTTATTCGCATTAACATAGATATAAGCTTATTACATTATAAACTATTTACTTTTAAAAACATAATGATTAACCATTGTAAAAAAAAACAATATAACAATAATGTTATGCTTTCATTCAGAAATATTTAAACTACAATATGGAGGGTTATACCGTTTAAAATAAGACGTTACACATTCATCAAAAACAACAATAATAGTTCTATTTTTTGTCTTTTCTGCGATCGCAACATCTATGTGTTGAAAAACTTTAAATCAATTCTGACAAGATTTTTAAAGCCTTAGGTTGACGAACAAAAGAAATTCAATCATCAAAAACTAAAAGTGACAATGAAAGACGTAGATTGCACAACTTTGTGTGTCAACCATATAATATAGGCCTAATTAATAAAAATAAAATTAAAGCTTAATTCTGCCATTGTTTAAAATGGTATTCATTCCGTTTAACAATATCTCCTACTTCAAATAAGAGTTATCCTCCTTGGCTCCTTAGTCTCGGAAGACAATTCGATTTGCGCTACTGTGACATCGCCAGCCCCGCAGCATTAACTGTGTCTGTAAGGACCTCTGCCATTTGAAAGCGAACCGTTGGAGCTGGTCAGGGGCAGAATATGTTCTTTAATTTTCTTCGCTGCTCTTCCAGCATATAGTTATACACGCTTATAAAACTATAAAGACTATTATAAGATGGACCGCTTGCTTTAATATTTCTGCTATTTGATAACTTGAAATTCTGTTCCGGAATTTCCGATCGTACATTTTCCTCTACACTTCCAGTTCAGTGATTCGCTATGATTTACTCAATGGAAAATGTAGATTAAAATCGAAAATTGTGCAGCGGAAGTCTTTAGGCAAGTTTAGGAGTCATTTTTTTATTACCGGCGTTTTTGGCTGTGCACGGAAAAAACAACTCTAAGAATAGAGCCAGCGGTCCATCTTATTATAGACTTTGGTAAAACTTGATCACTGGCGATTGGCGAATTCATGTTAACTAGGCAGTAATAAAAAAGTAGTACATTATCCATTTTAAAACCAACGGGTCCATCGTGGTCCATCGTACTAGTGATGCTGCTTCACCACTTTTGCAAGTAATCACGGTCATACACGGGGATTGAGTAGCCGGCACAATCCCCAGACGCTTTAGATTAATCCCACCGAATCTCAAGTACCCGTCACAGCCTTGTAGATTTCACGGACACTGTCCAGACCCGGGGGGTGGGGGTGGGAGGGGATGGGGAAGGTGGCGAAAACCAGGATTCGAACCCTGGGATCTATGTAACATCTTTTACTAGCAGAGAATAGGTCGACACATTCAAATGCATAACATAAAATTATATATTACGCTTGTAGTATATAGAACTTAAAGACCAAGTGAAGAGCTTTTTATCAAAATTTAGTTAACATTTGATTTTGATAGTAAATAGTGTATTCAGTATCTGAATGTTAAAAAAAACATTTATACAAAATATCAAAGATACATTTTAAGTAATTAGTTCAATATTTGCACTTAAATGTGTGTGTTTTTCGGAAGATTACTCCAAATCTCGTAGCCATTTGAGATGTTTTTATTTCCGGCAATATAGGAAAGTGACGTAACTTAAAGGATTCCGACTAGGAAAAATGAATATTGTCACGTGTTTTGAATCTATTTGCCACATGTTTTGACTCTTTTCCCGGTTCTTATTTTTAACAAAATGGTTAAATATAGATTTATAGCGTCTATTTTTATATATTTATTTCCCTTGTGATACGTCACTGCCGTATGAGGCTATTCCAAATCTCGTTCCTTTGAGAAAAACCTCTTCACTTGGTCTTTAAAAGAAATGGATAATTTTTTCGAGATTAAACACATTAATGTCCGTATTTAACGAATGAAATAAAATGTAAAAATGTCAAATGTAAAATTTTAAATGAAAGCACTACATCTTAATTTCATCAGCTTCAATTACACAATTAATTTTATATGTATAGCTTGAGGTAACATTTTTTTTAGGAAACACACCGGTATAACGTAGGCCTATTTTCCAGTGTTACACAATGGCGACTTCAGAATCGGGAGATGTCTTTGGCCTTCTTATAAGTCCACAACTTGAGGAGTAGGCGAACATTCATAGTCCATAGCCGGGGCATTTTGTGCAAGGCCTACAGTAGCTATTTTCATATTACACTGTTGTTGTCTTTTATAATGACCATACAACAGTCAATATTGCAAAGGTACACAATCCATGAAATTTTATCTTGGCAGTTTCAAGAGATGAGTAGCTCCCCTTGTAACACAATAAATTTGTAGATACACTTTAAACAGTGTTTCCTACGCATCATCTAAGGTGGCGAATAAGCCTTTGGTTGCCACCAAGCTCAGGGTTGTGGGGCCCTGTTTCCAAATTTATGTGGAGCTACTTTTGGTCTCGCTCCTGCCTTCACATACCTCAGAAAAGGGCCGTTAATTCATGTAACATTCTGTAAAATCATACATTTTATGTTGCACGTTGCACTTAGCTTGGTTGGACTGGGGCGCTTAAAATGCAGGGGATTAAATAAATATTATTTTACATTTTCAACGAAATAATAGTGATGTCACATTTCTTTTTGGGATGTGATCTTTTCGTCACTGATCAAGCTAGCCACATTATCTTGGTTTCAGCCAAGCATCTTGATTCAGATTTGTCAATGCCTACACACCAACGATTGTTGTTTATTTTAATTAATGAGTTTGTTTTTCAAATCAGAACACTGTTGTAATCATTATGTCTATTTGTTGTCTTGTTTTCCATTGTGTGAACTGTGAGAGTGCTGCCCCTTTGTTGTTGGCCCATAATTCCCTATATATGTTAGCGACGTCCTTGTTCCATCATATTTGATCTGTTAACCTTTGTTCCAGAATAAAGTCTGAATACAATTCTGCACTGCGTCAATTACGTTTTCGATTTATTACAAACACTGAATTCTTAACTCTGTCATTTTATTCTGTTGTCTCGTGATTTTTGCCCATCAAAACCAACCCTCATAAGAACTTGGTCTTCATGGAAACCTGGCCAAATCCCATGAAGCCGATCAACGGGTTCCATCCGTCCCTCCATCTCCTCCTTTTATTTTTTTAAGCCCTTTTTAAGAGCAAACATTGTTATTATCTTTGTTCGGGGTCGGGTTGGGCTCGGTCAGCAGCGCCGCTTGGTCCTCGTTCCGGTTCTCCTCTTCCAGTCGCACGGAGGACATGGCCGTCATCTCGCTGCACCCGGGCGTGGAGCTCCGGTGCAGGCAGAAGAAGAAGAAGGTCTCCTTGAACTGCTTCCTGAAGCTGTGGCCGAAGGTGAGGTAGATTATCAGGTTCACGGCAAAGTACAGGTAGTAAATGATCTAGTAAAATGGAAAAGAAGACTTTTTTTAACAAGTGGGTCAATGGTATACATATATAAGTGGATCATTTGAAAGTTGAATATGATTTTGATTTAATATGATTTTGATTTAATATGATTTTGTTTTAATATGATTTTGTTTTAATATGATTTTGATTTAATATGATTTTGATTTAATATGATTTTGTTTTAATATTATTTTGATTTAATATGATTATGTTTTAATATTATTTTGATTTAATATGATTTTGATTTAATATGATTTTGTTTTAATATTATTTTGATTTAATATGATTTTGATTTAATATGATTTTGATTTAATATGATTTTGAATAAATCTCTAGATCACCTTGTCTCCAAAGAAAAATCTAAAATATAAGCGATACGAAACGTACCTCACAAAACACCTGCACCTGCTCCTCCAGGCCAGGAGGGCTTTTGCTTAACTGTGGTCCTGATTTACCCATCGGTATAAAGGCCCGGTAGGCCCGGATAAAATGACTGGGTCCGTTGAGGAGAATGAAGAAGAAAGACACGGCAAACAGCATTCCGGTCACCTGGCGAAATTAAAACAAAAACATAAGCAGGGGCTATAATGAAAACGGTTGTGAATGATCTACCATTGATTAGAAATTTGGAAGTGGTGATCCTGTACGAGGCACGCTGTATCGTCACTATATTTAGTCAATGTCGATGTGCATAAGCCTGGAGTTGTTTTTTTTGTGAATTATCAAATGTGTGTAACCAGAGAAAATTGACGTATTTTGTTAGGTTGCGTTAATCTATGTTTTCTAACTTACACAGTGCATTATAATATATACATTTGTGACACTATAAAAAAATAACATTATGTTTTGTACATTACTAATTGGTGCATAGCCTAGACCAGGGGTCGGCAACCTACGGACGGTGCCAAACTTGGCACGCAGAGCGATTTGCGTGGCACGCGAAAAACCTCCAAAATGGGAATTCAAGTTACTTTTGCAACAAACTTAGTGCCAAAGCAGATTGACTTTTAGAAATCTTACTTCGGCACATTATTATCAAGAGGTTGCCGACCCCTAGTCTAGACGAATTATTAGAGGATCACGAAAGCAAAATTATCGGGGCGCAAAAAGAAAGGTCAAGTTCCAAGGTCTAGTTCAAATTATTATGACTTACTAGCGATATACCTATAACAGTATATTTCACCACAAGGACAAACTTAACTTAGAGCGTGTTCCGGGGTATTGGGGGGGGGGGTCGCTCGAAATCACCCTGTACTACAATATTTGGTTATTTCTCGACTACAATATTAGGTTAGTGTACCACCCAATGAGGTCTTTTGATGCATTCAAATATATAGGCTATCAAAGGCCTAAATGATCCAGATAGCCACTCCAGTTGGTACGGTAGTATTATACAGTTACAAATCAAATGTTTTTTTTTAAAATTAAATTACACATGAGATATGCAGGATTCTATTTACTTTAAACTAGATAATATGTAAAACGAAAACCGGAAATCCGTTTTTTTTATATTTGTGAAGTTTGTGTGAGAAATCATTCAAGTATGGCGTACCACGAGTTTTTGATTTGTTCTGTAAAGAAGAAGAATAATAATTGCCTTATTTCCAAACTACACATACATAATAACAAAAGAAAACAAAAAAAGTACATGGGGGGGGGGGGAGGGGGAAAGGGAAAACCGGTATAACCGGCACATAAAATCGGATTTCTAGAACTGAAAATTGGATTTGAATAAAAAAACAACAACAACAACAATATTACCATCCATACTTTAAACACATGCTTCTTTCCACACAAAACTTAAAAAAAAAAAAACTGTTTTATCTCCCCCCGCCCCATCCCCCCCGACGAAAACAATGCGAAACTTTATATTCTGTTTTGTTTTTTCTTAATAAATTCTTTAATAATGTTTATACTCTACAACCTGGCTGTTTCTTATTATCTGGCTGCAAGATATTAAAGCAATAAAGAAAATATATTTTTTTTTAACTGTTCGGCACTGCATTGCAGATATTAACGCAAGGCCCTTATGCAGGTTTTTAAATTACCTACCCCCACCCCTTTAAAGAAAATTATTGTATCTGTCATGTGAATTTGAAAGAAGCAAATAATTGGTCCTGCTCAATTTCGGTGCAATCTTCTGCGAGTGAACGCCCTTCCCTTAGCCATGGCTTTTTAATGATGTGAATTACCGACACAAAAATACAAGTGACGGAAGGCAAGATAGTTCCGCATCCATAGTCTAGTTTCTCTCTATAGTTCGCAAGACATAAAATTGCTCTGCAATAGAGAACTTTTATCAACATAATATCTTTTTTCTTGAGTTAAGGTGTAATAGATTTATAATAGAATGATTATGCGCGGTTGTGAGATTTAAAAAAAATTTCGTTTGCAAGTTTCATTATGGAAAGCCAATAAATTATCTAGATATGCTTACGTCATTTCTCTTCTCTATAGACTATAGAGTAGACTGCTCTAACTTCGACCGATTAAATTACGAACGGCAACAATCTCGTTTTTCTTTTCGCTATAAATCGGCAACCAATCATGATAGCGATTTTATTTTTTCACCGTTGTTTCGTGTTCTTTCTGCTGATTGGATGGGTACTAAACTTTTTAGCCAATAGTTTTAAGGAATACAAAAAAAAGTCCCCTAGTTTCCCTACCCCCCAAGCTTTATTATATGTATCTAACTTCGACCGGGGTTGCTCTAACTTCGACCAGCTGATTGCTAACTTCGACCGCTCATTAAAATAGCCTCAGAGAAATGTTATTTTAAACAATAACGTTTTAAAATCTACAACTATTTATCGAAACTAAATACTTATAATTTTAAAGGAGATTTCACTAGCCAGTTTGTATTAATTACATGCACAGTACTACGTAGGCCATAATTGTGATATATAGGTCTATATAGATAGGTCGAAAATAGAGTTTTTGGGCTGGTCGAAGTTAGAGCGAGGTATACATTTTATGGTTTTAACTGCGACCGCTTTGTTTTTCTTTTTTTTTTTTTATAAAAAAATATTTTTCAAAGGTTAACTAAAAAAACAATTTGTAGTTTAACCTATTTCTTTGCTATATATATTTTTTAAACAAATAAATAACATAAAAAAACTCATGTTTTAAGCATTGTGAAGCGATACACTGTATAATCAGAAAAACTAGAAAATCAACGCATACTCCGCATAGGTCCAGAAAAGACAAAGGTCGCAGTGTAAGCCTATGTTGTCCGGTGTCGTCCGCTAAAACGGCTAAAAATAGTCATTATATTTTTAGACTACTTTTCCTGCCTTTCAATCGCGAGACGATAAAAATAAAAATTTATTAAGCAATCATAATCGTTATTTTTTTATAATTTTTTTTCTGCGCCCTATAGAGAAATCGGTCGAAGTTAGAAACTGGTCGAAGTTAGAGCTTTTGCAAACACGTGACCAAAAATCACGTGAATTTAACTTATTGTAAGTTAACAAACAGCTACTTGGCCCCCTTTTGATGTACAATATCACTTGTAAATATCAGCCATTTACAAGTAGGCTAAATCTAGTTTCATTTACGAAGTCTTTTAAGACAATATTATTCCATAAACGAACAGTGAGAAAAATATTTCAAAGGTTTTGAAAAAATATTTCTAGGACTGTCTAAGGCCTCTAGCTGCAAAAAAGGTTCACACTACTAACGACTTAGCTGACTTGGGCCACTCGGCATAGATCTAACAATCGTATTAAAAATCCCTTTAATCTGAAGTTACTTAGTTTGTTAACATTTAAAATATATTACAGCTCATTAGCCTAAAATGATTAAAATGATTGCGTCTAGTGGACGTAATTTTCTTCTATCTAGGAGGAAAGTCTGCTAAACATAAAAGTCAACAAACACCGTGAATACTAAAATACATAAATAGGACGAAGGTAGGCCGAAAATGTTTTTTCATGGGAAAATATTATACTAAAAATTATATATTAAATATTTAACTAAAAATTGGACGTTAAAACAGGACGAATATTGAAAAAGGTGATTATCAACTAGGACAAATATTTAAGTTCATACGATGAATTAAAACAAAATCAAATTATATGCAGTTCTTTATGATAACATTTTGTGGAAGAAATAAAAAATCCACAAAGTTCAAAGGTCGCTTTGATAAATTATGCAGTCCTCTCCCTGACGTTTAACACAGTCTGCTGCTAGAAATTAAAATAACAATAATAAAAAAAAAAACAGAAATACTGACCTTGGCTTGTGGCGAGCTCCTTGACCTTGCCCGACCGCCGCCTACCCCGCCTGCCTGACCGTTGGCCTCAGCCGCCCTTGAACTCTGCAGCCTTGACTGCCTCTTCAGGGACTTGATGAGGCTGAAGGTGATGGCCACCATGAAGACGACGATCAGCACGGAAGGAACCACCAGGGTGATGAGAGTGTCCACGAAGAAGAAGATCTGTTGGGGAATGGAGTGATGAAGCAATGTTGTTAGTTGTTAGACTGTTATTTAATGGTGTTATCAATGGCGTAGGAAGGGTTGCAATAGTACAAGGCAGCGTGGTATATAGTGCAAAGAAAGGGGTATATATGCAAGGTCTGGACAAATAGTGCAAGGTAGGGTTATATGATTAGTAGTACGTGACAAATAGTGCAAGGTAGGGTTATATGATTAGTAGTACGTGACAAATAGTTCAAGGTAGGGTTATATGATTAGTAGTACGTGACAAATAGTTCAAGGTAGGGTTATATGATTAGTAGTACGTGACAAATAGTTCAAGGTAGGGTTATATGATTAGTAGTACGTGACAAATAGTTCAAGGTAGGGTTATATGATTAGTAGTACGTGACAAATAGTTCAAGGTAGGGTTATATGATTAGTAGTACGTGACAAATAGTTCAAGGTAGGGTTATATGATTAGTAGTACGTGACAAATAGTTCAAGGTAGGGTTATATGATTAGTAGTACGTGACAAATAGTGCAAAGAAGTGGGCAGATAATTAAAAGTAGTGCCAAAGTGCAAGGACGAGTTGAAAATAGTGCAAGGAAGAAGGCGGATAATTAAAAGTATGGGGCAATATGTCATAAATATTATGAGTAGCAATGCACACTTTTGATCTCTAGAGTGTTTGAAATCAACCTATCCTCACATTGTGGACTTTTTTCTTGGGTATAACTCTCCATAGTATAATGAAGAAGAAGAAGAAAATAACAAATCTGAAAAGGAAGAAAGAATTAAAACAAAAGCATACCTGGGCAATCTCTGAAAAGTCATTGTTCGGCCCGCACCATTCCATAGTTGTGTTTTCGACCTTCTGGACCACGGTGGTTGTCCACAGTTGGTAGTTGTAGAGCAGAACGCCAAGAAAGAAGAGAATTATGATGGTGTTTCTGGCTATGATCGTATTGCAGAACTTCTGGACGCTGTGGAGAAACGTTATATTTATATTTATATTCAACTCCAAGACAAACTTTTTAGACGACTTTATTTTGTTTGAAACTGATTTCTTTATAACATAGATCAGGAGTCGGCAACCTAAGGCACGCAATTCAATCTTGGCACGCAGGGCAAATTTCAATGGGCGCCCGGCAGACCACCGAAATTGCAATTCAAGTTTTTTTGTACAAGAAATTGATTGGTGGCACATGTTGACTTTTAAAATGATGGCACGCTGAATAAATTAAAAAGAATTCTTTGGCACACTATCATCAAAAGGTTGCGGACACCATGACATAGATACAAGTTTAGGACAGCTTTGGAATTATTTAATAACAGATTTCTGTGTTCTTGTATCCCACAAGACATGATTTTGGACAGGTTTTGTATTAAAAAAACAAACAAACATGATTTATTATAATCTTTATATTGCAGAAAACAATATTTAAAATATCTTTTTGTATTCAGAAATCATTACACCATTTATACTCTACTGTATCCCGAAATCACGAATTTTGACAATTTTTTTTTATTTTCTAGTAATATAATCTTGGAGGGCACATGACTTTTTAGCGATGCCGTTTTGGTGCCGGCCATTTCGGACCCGGCCGTTTGGCGTCGGCCATTTTTGCGTCGTGTTTAGTTGTGAAATAGGTACGATTCTTTTCTATTACGTCTATTGAATGATGGAATATGGTTTCTATTCAATTTTTCGAAAACGTCCCAAAACGGTCCCGTCAAAATAACGACGCCCAAACGTCCTGCTTCGAATCTGTGCAACTCTGTGTATTACATTACAACACTGTAGCCAAGACGCATTACGAATTCTTTGATAAAACCGTATGTATTCTAAAGCTCAAAATTTATTTTTTTATTTTATTATTTGTCGAATAAAACCAAATTGTTGAATAAATGGACTTTTGGGGAAAGACTTAAAAAAAAGACCGAAGTCTCACATTGATTTAGTTCTAGAAGCTGTCTTTGTAGTATTTAGCAGTTGCACTGTTCTGATATTTCAGGTTATGTTAGATTACAAATGGAACTTGCCTAAACGGCCTGCAGATGCGGATGTAGTTCTCCACCGTGACCACCACAGTCAACCAGACGGACATAAAGGCAAACAAATATGTTGAGAACACATAAATCTGTCAAGAAATAAACAGATAAACAGATTAATCGAAGCTTTTAAATACTGATTTTTGAAAAGGAAAAAAAAAAGTCTAGATCCCATACGTCAAACAAGAAATACATTTTCAAAAAAAATTACAACACTACACAACTTTTAATGTTTTCAACATTGAAGTCGCCAGATTTATATAACACAAGCTACATTGCCCGGCGTTGCCCGGGTGAGAAAAACAAATGGACTGTATAAGGTGCAGATACAAATTTTATAAACTAAAATATAAAAAAGCTATAAATCTAATATTTAAATTATTTTTTTTTTACTGAAGACTTTTAGAAAAGTAATTTAAAATAAATATTGTAATCGGGTAAAAAAAAAATGAAAAAAAAATTTTATGTAACAAAAAATCTAAATTGCCCGTAGATTTGCAATGTCTTTTGTTTTTAAAAGTTGGAACAAAAAAATTGAAAAAAAGGATATAGTCTAACTGGAGAAACGAACCCGGGCCACCCGTATAGCAGTCCGCTGCGTTAACCACTGAGCTAGCTCAGACACATGTCACATGTGAAAAAATATTAGACAGTATTTATAGGCCTAGGCCTTAAAAGGTCAGTGACACAAACTCACGTATTTTCAAATTGACCAATGGGGATCCGTGGGGACACAAACACGATCTTGATACATATATAGATTATAAGACTAAGTGCCATGAGCTATATAAAATTCTAAGACTAAGTACCCTCATCTATATACCATTGTAAGACTAAGTCTCAGATCTATATAACATTGTAATAATAATAATAATACGGTCATTTTTATAGCGCCTCACTCCATGCTAATGCAAAGCATGCTCATCATGTAAGACTAAGTGCCCTGAATTATTTGAAATTGTTGACTAAGTGCCCTGATCTATATAAATTCTAAGACTAAGTGCCCTGACCTATATAGCATTGTAAGATTAAGTGTTTCATTAATCATTATCGTCACATGACCAACCTGGCAAATCCCATCCACGTGGATAAAGTTGAGTTTTGTAGTGCTGGAGAACCAGTTCAAGAAGAAGAAGACCATAAAGGCGCTGTCAGCAACTGACCTAGCTGCCAGGTACCAACTGTTGAGTATAGAGTAAGTATACGTTCATAATTACACAATACTTACGTACATAATTACACAATACTTACGTACATACTACTTAAATCTAGGTGACAACGTGTCTATATCTTTAAAACCACTGAGGTAAGTTGAAGTAACCTAAATCTCTAGATTACCAGGTAAATGAAGTGTCTATATCTTTAAAACCACTGAGGTAAGCTGAAGTAACCTAAATCTCTAGATTACCAGGTAAATGAAGTGTCTATATCTTTAAAACCACTGAGGTAAGTTGAAGTAACCTAAATCTCTAGATTACCAGGTAAATGAAGTGTCCATATCTTTAAAACCACTGAGGTAAGTTAAAGTAAACTAAATCTCTAGATGACCCATGTACATGGAGGTGGCAAAGTGTCTATATTATCCTTACAATCTCTGTGGTAAGTTGAAGTAATCTCTAGATGGCCGAGGTAAAGTGAGGTTTACTTTAAGTTTGTAAATAATCAAAGTGACTGATGGAATTGGAGGTCGATTGTGTGTAGAAATACTGAATGACTCTTGTGGTGGTCACTTACGTCTCCAAATAGTATTTCTGACCTAGTTAAATGAAGGTCGTTTAGAAATCTAAATGATGAATGATTCAAGAAGAAGCCGTTTAGGTCTTTATTTCATAATTACGAGTTAGTCAATTTTCTCTCAATACTGAATAGGTCAAGTAGAGGTCGTTTAGAACTCTTAAATTGTATTACTGTCTTAGGGAATCGGATGCTACGAAGGTGTCTATGCGTGAAATCTCAATTTATACTGACAGAAAAAAGGGGAGACGGCAACTGTAAAAAAAAAGCCCATTTAGCAGTTTAGAATTTAGAATCTAAAATATTTGTTTTCAATTGACCTTTGATTGAAAACAGTTAGTTTATCAGTCTTGCTCTACAGAATACGCTTCTAATAGATTTTACCATTTACTTTTATCACACTTACCTACAAGAAGTTCGTCTCAAAGATTTGGACACAAAGACTAAAAAGGCCAGGATGTTTCCTGTGACTGCTGTGATTCCGATGGTAGGAGGCATAAGCAGGTATACTTTTCTCAGAATCTGTTAGAATACAATGAATATATAAGCAGGTAGACTTTTCTAAGAATCTGTTAGAATACAATGACTATATAAGCAGGTAGACTTTTCTCAGAATCTGTTATAATACAATGAATATATAAGCAGGTAGACTTTTCTCAAAATCTGTTAGAATACAATGAATATATAAGCAGGTAGACTTTTCTCAGAATCTGTTAGAATACAATGAATATATAAGCAGGTAGACTTTTCTCAGAATCTGTTAGAATACAATGGATATATAAGCAGGTAGACTTTTCTCAGAATATGTTAGAATACAATGAATATATAAGCAGGTAGACTTTTCTCAGAATCTGTTAGAATACAATGAATATATAAGCAGATAGACTTTTCTCAGAATATGTTAGAATACAATGAATATATAAGCAGGTAGACTTTTCTCAGAATCTGTTAGAATACATAGTAACTTTGATTAAAACTAAGACTATTATCTCACTAAAGAAATGAAACATTATTAGCGAGTGAGCTTATTAGCCCTTCATTATCTCTCCGTCTAAGATGCCATTGAATACAAAACTATATAATAAATTAATTTTATTATCACGTGTAATATTGATGCAAGTATTTTATTCTCGTAAATATGTAATTTATTACCTAAACAGAACTTAAATGTTTATACAAAATAGTTTGCTGAAATATCTAAATTTGTATGTCAGTTTCGTATTATAAGTTTATTTTAATAATAACCACAATAAAATATAGCACATTAAAAATTTTTTTGGTATACATTTTTAGAGGCCATTTTTAAGCATCTTTTTTTCCCATGATTTCTCCCTTTGTAACACACAAAGAATGCATGAAAAAAAAAAGATTGATAAATAATTTTAAAATAGAGGGGAAAAAAGGCAATATTAACTCTTTCGATACGTAAAATCAAGCCGAGCCATAACGTTACGGCATACAGTATGCCAAAACGTTTAGAAAGAGTTAAGGCTCATTCATAAGGATGTAAAGATGCACACCATAAAGTATAACGAAAAATCAACAATTAAACCCCGATTTGATAGAAAGGGTTGTCATTGGTTTCACGTATATTTGCGTAGTTTCAGACCGATGGGATGACAAACGGTGGGTCAGTTAGCCTTCCGTGAACTAGTCGTCCAACCAGAAACGTAAAAGGATGTTTTGTGAAGTTCAGATGAATGATTTAAAAAAAACAACAACCATATAATTTTGTTACACGAGAATTGAGCGAAAGCAACATATCAAATAACCACAACTGTATCTTCAGCCTTTTGAACTTTGCATTAGGTATACAGGGATGTACTGTTCTATCTTTAGCTAAAAAAAAAATTTGACCTTGACTAACATTAAAAAAAAAAAAGCAACTGTATGATCAATGATTTTAATGTTTGCTTATACAATACATTGTATTAAAATAATAATACGATCCCAAATCGGCCGGTGCCCAAAATATGATTACTTTAATTTAAACCAGTAGGGATTAAGTATTTTTGGAAACCCAAGAAGCTAATGCCAAAAGCTTTACGTTAAAAAACGTTATCGATAATGGGGGAGGGGGGGGGAGAGAGAAAGTAAAGGTAACATTGACCGCTTTCAACTTAGTAAAAAAAAATTTCATCTAAAAAAAGATGTTGCGCACTGTTGAAAAAAATCAACATTTAAATGGAAGTTATTTAGAAATATTCTTTCATCACTATAAGATTGAATTGGCACGACACTTCGTTTGACGCCAATTGGTTAAAAGTGTTGGGCTACGCGCTTATCCTCTTAGTGCAGATTTAAGATAAAAAGAAGTCTACTTTTTTAGTTCTTTCTTCTTATTTGGGGTAAAAATACGTCCGTCTACTCCTATGTCGCGTGTTGGGCTGAGTGGATCTGCACCGAGCCTTTACTTAGCATAGGCTATCAGTGTAGACTTAGAGAGGATAATTCAACACGGCATACAGGGGTAGTGGAACGTGTGATTGGTTTGGCAGGCGTCTAGGAGTATTAGGTCTCGATGATGGTTTGAGAATTATGTGGTGTTAAGACAACATTTATTTGCAGGTTTCGTGGCTCGCTTATTTATTTAGGATGAGTTGTAACTGCTGACTAATTGACACTGTCAGTGGACATCAGGGCGTGAGGAGGGGCGGGGTGTGTGTGTGAAGATCAGAGGCGGTGGACTGAAGCAAGATTGCGTCACGAATGACCTTGGAGTGTTTCCCACGTGTTCGTGGTGCCGAGGCGAGGGAAGAAGGGAGAATAGGGTAGCACACACGTACAACAACATTTAGAACATCCATGAGTGGAAAATAATATCAATGACAATATCAACTAATCATTCAAGCAAATAAGCATATGGTAAATTTTATCAATGAGCAATCAAATTATATATGTAAATATGTTTCAGAGCAAGTGCTAAAGATTTTTAAATTTTAAATACAGGAGAGAGAGAGAGAGAGAGAAAAAAAGATACATTTTTACTCCAAACACCCATTCATAAGTGGCATTAATATAGAGTTTGTACAGACAACTGCTAAGAGTATTATCTTCCTTGACACTTACGGTCCCAAAACACCACACCATATAATACATATAACTACTGATTTTACCGAAAATCCAATTCATAACCCTTAAAGCAAATAACTGAACCGATTAAAATAATTATGCTTGTTTCAACAAGTTAGAATTGGAATACATTTTAAAACCATTCCAAAATAACAGTTAGATGTTGAAACAATTTAGAATTACCGTATAGGATAAAAATATTTAGGATTTTAGAAACATGTTAAAACAATTCGGAATTACAACGACAGGTTAAAACAATTTAGAATTACTGTTTAGGATAAAACTATTTAGGATTTTAGTAACATGTTGGAACAATTCGGAATTACAACGACAGGTTGGAACAATTTAGAATTACTGTATAGGATAAAAATATTTGTAATTTAGGATTTTAGTAACATGTTGAAACAATTCGGAATTACAACGACAGGTTGGAACAATTTAGAATTACTGTATAGGATAAAACTATTTAGGACATCAGTAACTTGTTGGAAAACTTCAGAATTACAGTAACATGTTAAAACAATTTAGGTTATAGTATATTTAGAAACAGTTGACGATAGCCGTCTAGATATGCAGTACGTGTGTGAAATGGTGAAAATAATTTTTCACAAGCTCTAAAAATTGCCAACAACTTAAATTTATAAAACAACAACAGTATGTAACATATTTTCTGAATTGAGTCTACCTAGATTTATCTGAGAACAGCACAGAGCATTTAATTTCCCATTAATAAAAGACAAGATTGCTCCGTCGTAACAAATCTTCCAGACGCGAACGAATCTACATTAACACTTAATCTACTAATGTTCTACACCTGTGTAGGAGATAAAACTCTCGCCTCAGAGATGTTAAAGCTTTTCTCTAATTGGCTGAAATTCCTTCGCCAACCCCCCCCCCCCCCTTCCCTACACTCCACAACATTTGCTTTTGGCGCGTTAAAATTTTTTTGTCTGCAATGTACTATTTATACAAATATATTTTCTAGATAATTGTCATTATGCCGCTACAATAGTAAAAAAGTCTACATTAAAAAAAAAACTATGTACAGTTTGTTGGTCCATCAGATGGAAGTAGATAGAAATGGGCCTAAAAATGTTTTAAATAACTTGTGCTTGACCAAGTCTTGGCTTTAAGCTTTTCAGAAGTATTAGCGTAGCACTTACTATAATTATTTAAGAGCTTTATGATAGCTGTTGGCATTTAATACAACAAATGAAAATGATTTTTTGCAAATTGTGTTGTTTTATTTAAAAATATATTTGTTATTAGGATGACAAAATAACCGTATTGGCTTGAATCAATGGAAGTAGCTGGCAACAAAAATAATATAAGCTCTAGGCGCATTTAATACAAAGCAACAACATAGAGCTAATATTTATGCAAGGGCTACTTTTCTCTAGATATTGATCAACGTAATAGTAAATGCATTGATAAACTTATGATAACAAACTAATTCCCCGGCTTTGTCCGGGTAAAAAAAAATGCATAAATAGGCCTATGAAAGCTACAGATAGAATTTGTATAATCTAAAATGAACATAGATTTATTATTATTGAAATAAATACGCACTGAAAACATTTAGGAGAGGAATTTAAAATAAATATTGTAAAAAGTTTGGACTATCCCTGGCTGAGAATCGAACACCCATCTCCCACAGGCGTCTAAAATATAATTATTAGATATTACTTAGTGAAAACATTTTATGAAAGCTTTAAGACCTGAAATTCTTAACAATTGTTTTAAAAAAGAATTATTAAATGGAAATGAAAAAAATGTAGAAAGAGAAAAAACTAATATCAGTGGCTGAGAATCGATCCCAGGTCGCACGCATGGCAGTTGGATACGCTAACCACTCAATTAGGGAGGACACATACCGGAAGAGAGATTGCAAAAGTAAAATATGAGACAATAAGGTCACGTGTCTTTAAATTAACCAATGGGGATCGGAAATCGCACACACAGTCCACTTTATATCTATATATATATATATATATTATATATTTATATATATATATTTATAAATGTATTGATTGAATAATAAAGAAAACTTCAATATAATACTTCGTAAAAATACAATTCTTTTTTTATATTTCTTGAATTTTTAAAGTGTGTTGAAAACTTTATGGTTCAGTAATTTTATCTTGAAAGTATTTATAAGGCGAAAACTAAAACACACCGATTCTTTAGAATAAACTCTAATTTATTTCGCCATACAACAACATAACTGTATGAAGACAGTACTTTTGTGTTGTTGTATTGTTATGATTCAGCGGAAACTGTTTCGACGTATCGTCCGGTATAATTATCAATATTGATTTTGTTGTAACGATAATAATAATACAGCGTTTATATTCTTCAGTGTCGGCCATTGAACCGTCTTATAGTGGAGATATTAATTGTTCTATTTTGCGTCACTGATCTATTTACAGCGCAAACAAACAGACACACACACACACGCACACACACACACACGCACACACACACACACGCACACACACACACACACACACACGCACACACACACACACACGCACACACACACACACACGCACACACACACACACAGAGTAAATATTACGTCTATTTTGCTATTATTGCCTGGGGAACACGGAGGCCTGGCTAGCAGTGCACTAGTGTCTAAATAAAATATTGTTGTTGCTGTTGCGACTGGTGTACCAAAGGTCCAGGATTCGAATCCTTGTAATAGCTAGGATAAGACTTCCCTTAGACAATCCAGCACTGATGGGTACCTATAATGTTAGGAAAAAGTAAATGACGCTGGGCATTGTGCTTGCCACACTATATCCTGCTTTGTATTGTTCACGAAACACTGACAGCGATACTTAATTTGATTCATTTTATACTTAGTTAGTTTTTTGTTGTGGTTTGTTTATTTGGAAATGTTAGCACAATGAAGATAAGTACAAAAATTGTTGTTCTATTTCGTTAAAGTTCCAATGCAACAATTTGTTTTGCTGAGTTTATAAACATTTTGGTTACCTAAAGTAAAGTAAAGCATCCCGTCGGACCGAAATGATCACAGGGCCGGGTGAAGGAGCGTTTACCAGTTTCTGTGGCCACGGCATACTATGGTATGGGGTGTGTGGCCAGTACAATGCCCATGCCACCTTCAGGTACCCACTCTGGAGCTGAAAGACTCAGTGACACCCTCGTCGAGACCTGGGGAAAATAATCCTAGCCTTCACCGGGGTTCGAACCCAGGACCTTGGAAACGCGAGCCGAACGCGCTTCCGCTCGGCCATATCCGCAGATTTACACGTTGGCTAGAAGGCAACATTTCTTTCTGACGTCTTTCACTTTGACCATAGAAAAATGTCATTTCGGTTTACAATTATAACAAACAACAAAGAACAGGAGAAAACAACAACAACAACAGCTAGCGAACACCATGTCATGATGACCTATCTCTATCAAAAACCACTTTAGGATTTGTTCCATCAGAGCCACACGAAAAAAAGAAAAAGTCAATCCAGACCACTATCTAGACTAGACTATTATGATTGGTTGTTGCTTTTTTTTTAAATTCTTTTTATTTTACATTCAATAGTCAAAGTATGACTTTATTTCCATAATAACACACACACACACAACAAAATGGTGACCATTGATAAAAGATTTCTCTTAAGAGTGCTTTTACATTTTCTCTTTTTATTTAATTTAGACCTACTCTAAGATTTACTTCCAGGAAGCAAGCTGCGAAGATTTTATCCATATTTATGAACTTGCGGCTCTGCACTTTGTGGTAAAAGGGGGTCTCCTGCTTTCACTGGGGAATTAACCCTTACAGTCCCGGGCGCGTATATAGCGGAACTGAATGCAGCATAGCTAGAAGTAGGTCGGTACGTAAAGGGTTAAACAAGCCTTGAAGATAACGTTTTTCGTATTAATCCATTCTATCTATTTTTAAAAATTCCAAATGGATATGCCATCCGAAGATTTTGCTTTTCATCATTCACAAAGGAAGAAACACACTAAAAGCTATATTCAACTATGTATGATGTTTGCAAAAAAAGTGGAAAACACTTAGCCTTAGCTATACATTTAGCTCAGTAAAAAATACAGATCCATCTCAGTCAGCGGCACCTGATGAGGATTTAATAATATTGGTTCTACAGGGATTTCAAAATGCGTGCCATATAGTGTAAAGATAAAACTGTTTAAAAAACTGATATTCGTGGGTAGCGATAGGGGAGGGAATGGTAGGCCTACAAGGCTGAAATTGGGATAAAAATGTGTTGTCAAAAAAAAAAAAAAAACTACACGTCTATGTGCTAAGTTTCAGCTGGATAGTATGGTCAAAAAAGTGTGTCAAATAGTCTTCCAAAAGATCTGGTTGCACGAGCATAAAAAGTGTTGCGAAATTAATATAAAGGATAAAGAGAAAGTGTTGGCCGAGACCAGAGTTTAAAACCCAAGGGCCACTTTTTTACAAAACAATTTGTTTTTCACTTTAAAAATAAACAAAGACTATTATAAGATGGACCGCTTGCTCTTTTTTTTAGAGCTTATATGTTCTTTTTTCCGTGCGCATCCAACAACGCTGTCTGAAATGACGCCTACGCTCCTAGATTTGCCTAAAAGTCTCCGCTGTACAGAACTTTTCGAATTTAATTTTAATGTTTCATTGAGAAAATCATAGCGATGAAATAAAACGGAAGTGTACAGTGCAAAAGGGAATCGGTAATTCCGAAAAGAAGTCATTCGAGTCATTAAATAGCAGAAATATGAAAGCAAGCGGTCCATCTTATTTTACTCTTTAAAAAAACAATAACAAAGGACCTTTTTTCATTACAATAAACAATGAACATAACTATAAATAATAACATAACTTGAGACAAATTAGGATCCTACAATAGTCTACTCAATTTAAAAAAAAAAAGAAATGGAATATAAAATATGTCATCTTCCCTCATTGTAGCCTATACTTAAAAGGTTTGTTCTTAAAAAGAAGTGTATTCTTTAACTAATTCGTATTCTTAAAATGGAATATTTAAAAAAAAAACGCATTTAAAAACGTTTTTTTTATTCTCAAAATTGGGGTCTTAAAAAATGTATTCTAAAAAACTATACTTTAAAAAAAATGTGTGCATTCGTAAAATAAAATGTATTCTTATAAAGCCGAGATAGCGTGTAATAAAAGCATGTTCGATTCTGGACATGTTAAAAGCCAATCAGTAACGCCAAGCTGGGTTTTAAAAAAAAAATACCTTAAGACGCAATTGGCCGCTACTCGAGTAAGCCTTTGATTTCCAGGAGGGAGATACAACAGGGGGACAGGATGAAACGGGCAGATATGTATATATTTATCTCTGCCCCCAATCACCCACTCCCCATCACTCCCCATCACTCCCCTCTTCTTGATGGACAGAATGAAAAACAACATCAACATAAATATTTCTCACCGAGATGAAGGCGGAAGTGTCTGACGCGGGGCTGGTCATCAGGGGCGTCCCATTGGTGGCCAGGCCGAGGTGACTGAAGGTCGAGTCGCTGTAAGGGAGGGTTGGGAGGGGGTCACTTGATTCCATCTCCGGACACCGGTCACTTTAATCAGCCTCTAGGATCTAAATCACCTAAAACATCGGATAGAAAAGAAAAGAGGGGTTAAAAAAAAAGGTTATAAGGAGAAAATTGATGGTTGACAGGATCAAGATAAAGTTGATCGAAAATAGTTGAAGAAGCTAGAAAAATATCAGACTAAAAAAGACACTAACTTTTTAGATCTGTATCTTACAATATTTCTATCGACATATCTATCTATCAATCTATCGTATCTGTCAAACTATCTATCTACACACATATCTATAATCTAATCCTTGTGGAGCGTCCAGAGGATCCCCGGTAAACACAGGAAACGCTCATGGAAATTTCCCAGGCATTGCACTAACCACATAATCAATTTGAATCTGTGGCGCCTTCTTTATGGAACCGCTCGCATTAGACACTGAGATAATCTGAGAGTTCTTTTTAAAAAGACCATAAAGACGTTTCTCTTTGGCTAGTGGCTGTTGTTTGCCTTACATACCAATACAACTGCCACTGCAATTTATTCCAAGAGCGCACTGAGCAGTCTAAACTGACTTGGTCTGACCACTGCCAAATCCTTTGTAAAAAAATGCACCAACGACTTTTCTGTCTTAATAAACTAAAAATATTTCACATAGAGAAAACCATTATGAATCTATTTTACTCGGCGACTGTTGGTAGCATCATAACCTTTGCAATCACCTGCTGGTATGGTAATACCACCACATTGAACAAACATCGGATAGACCGCCTAATAAACAAAGCCTCTCGTACTACACAGACAGAATTACCATCTCTTGCGGATATTTTCAGTTCAAGGTGCCTGTCTATGATTGATAAAATCCTCCAAGATCATGCACACCCGCTTCATGATAGTTACATAATATCTAGTCGAAGTGGTCGGCTTCTTTCTATAAGGGCAAGAACAGAGAGATTTAAGAACTCTTTTGTTCGTCAGTGAGACTTTCAAAAGAATCATCTTTCAGCCAGGAAATACGATGGCTCAATAGCTGACTCCTAAATAATAGGCCTACTTTTTTCTTGTATGACAAATGGTATGATAGTGTGCGTGAATGTCTATTGTGTTTGAGTACAAATGGTTCTTTAATATTGTTTTAGGTATGCTGAAAGACGGAATTTATGTAATTAAGTCAATTTTCCATTCATTTGGATCAATAAAGCAATCTTATCTTATCTTAAATTTAGTAGCATGGATAGATGCGTTATATGGCTCTCACAAGCCTATGTAGTGCCTCAGGGCAAAAGTTTCAGCCACGCCCCTTGCACACTGTAACTATTTTGTTTAGTGCCTGCGATTAGTTAATTTCTATGATTAAAGAAATTTCTAAATGCAATTTTTATTAAGAATATTCTTAATATGTCTTTTATGAAACCTTTGTGAAACATCTGTATAAAACAGTTTGAGTGTAAATAAATAAGAAGTTAAATTCTACTAATCTATATTTATTCATTATTCCTTTTGTTCACAATTTGTGTTTTAAATTTTATTTCCCCTTCAACACTCCTAAAATTTATGATAGGAACTTAGGTTTTATTTGCCGCCCCCGAGAAGTATCGCCTCTTGGCATACGCCCCCTCTGCCCTCACCTATGTGAGGGCACTGTATATTATACATTACTATTATTATTATTTTAATCCCCAAGTTTAACGCGAGCAAAAACACTAATAGTATTTTACTTTAAAAAAAAAATTGCAATGTAAAACATGCTAAACTGTATGGAAATAGTTTTTATCAAACTTTGTGGAAGTTAAACCTGATAAATGTTTCATATTTATTTCAGCATAAGTAATAATAATAATAATAAAAATATTTCTTTATTGATCCAAACAAATGGAAATTTGTCTTGATTACAGATGTTTTGTCCTTCAGCATATTTTAAACAAAATAAAATAATTATTTGTAATTTGTATACAAGCACAGAAATATACTTATAAAATAGACAAGCGCACACACATTCACACAATTTATCATAAAAGAAAAAAGTTCATTAGTAGTTATTCACTGTATTCTGGCTGACTGAAGTCTTGACAATATATTTATGGTAGATAGTATGACGCGCAATAATTCTTCGTCTGGTGTGCATATTCTTCTTTTGTTGTAAAACAGTTGGTATTGTAATATTGTTTGTTTATATAGATAGCCAGCCACCCAACTTTACTTTGCCACTGTTGACGGGTCTGTCTGAGCAAAGCAGATAAAATGTCCACAGTCATATTCCTCCTCTGCGGCCACATTTATTTCGTGAAAATATGTGTGTTAAAAGTCCTTAACAAAGAATGCTATGCACTAATCTTCTGGGAACCCTTACATCTGTTATCTATACTTCCCTACTTTTAGGTTTAAGAACGTTTTCTCTAACATACATCAATCCCATCACCGGAAATTACCGCACAGCTGTTAATAGTCATGCATATTCTTCATTGTGGTATTTTCTCGAGTTTCTTTGTGTCTACGGGTATTCCCGGGAGAGGAATGGGGAACTTCCGAAAGTAATACATTTTATTTTCGTCTATCCGTTTTACCGATTTGCTTAATTATTCAAATGACTGAAAATGAAAAAACAACATAATCTATATGTTCTCTGTTTTGTGTTTTTCCTTTCTAGTATCTTAGTAGATCTAAAGCTATATCCGGTTCAAGCCTTATACACGAATGTGTATGTGTCTAGTGTGTCTATGTATGTGTCTAGTGTGTCTATGTATGTGTCTATTGTGTTTGTTTTTGTGTCTAGTGTGTCTATGTATATGTCAAATGTGTCTATGTATGTGTCAAGTTTGTCTATGTACGTGTCTACGCATGTCTGTTTGTATGTAGTATGTTTTCTATGTATCTTTGTTTTTATTTGATTGTATATATGTATATATGTTTACTTATAGGTATATACATGCATAAATATACGTTTATATATATGTTTGTATTCATATATGTATGCAATAATCTACTTATAAAAATGCAAGCATGTATGTAAGAATCTCTCTCTCTAATTCTCTTTCTTCTGTGTGATTATTCTGCCTGCCTGTCCTCTGGTCAATATGTCTAGAGCTATCAGATGTTCGCTTCCCGCCTTTCGTGATACAACAAATCATATCAAAACAATTCCCGACTTCCGATATGTTCCCCCCACCCTACCCCCATTCGTCTGAGGACTAGCCTATCCATCAAGCAAGGAGAGAGAGAGAGAGTGAGTGAGAGAGAGAGGGAGCGAGAAGGAGAGAGAGGGAGAGAGTGTATCAGCGGGCGGCTCGACTCAAACAACCACTTTCTCAGCCCACGAATAATTAATGAAACACCCACCTGCTCCCCCCCCCCACCATCTCTACCCACACACCTTCCTCTCTCTTCAAAACTACATCCGAATAAAATTTAAAAATAACAACCGAAAAACTTGAATCAAGGATATATACGAAACACAACAATATCATTCTTTTTTTTGTCTGTAATAATATTTTTTATTTGTTTTGTTTTTCCTTGTGTAAACTATTGGACACTTTTGACAAAAGAAAATGTTGACGGAAAACAAATGTTAACATTTTGTTTCCTAAAACCCCAAAGAAAGCAAAACGATTATGCAATCGACAGCAACGCCAAAAAGACCGGAATAGGGTAGACTTCATGTGGACGCCAACTCCAAACTTTACTCGCTCTCTGTGCGTGTTGTGTTTGGGCGTGTGTTGAATGTGTGTATTGTATATGTGAGAATGTGTTGTGTTAGTGTGTGTGATGTGTGTATTGCATATGTGAGAATGTGTTGTGTTAGTGTATGTGTTGTATATGTGAGAATGTGTTGTGTTAGTGTGTGTGTATTGTATACGCGATAACGTGTTGTGTTAGTGAGTGTGTATTGTATATGTGATAATGTGTTGTGTTAGTGTGTGTGTATTGTATATGTGATAATTTGTTGTGTTAGTGAGTGTGTATTGTATGTGTGATAATGTGTTGTGTTAGTGTGTGTATTGTACATGTGAGAATGTGCTGTGTTAGTGTGTGTGTATTGCATATGTGAGAATGTGTTGTGGTCGTGTGTGTGTATTGCATATGTGAGAATGTGTGGTGTTAGTGTGTGTGTATTGCATATGTGAGAATGTGTTGTGGGCGTGTGTGCTTATGTTATCGTCATTGGTATTTTTGCTGATTCCCAGAAATCTATTTACTGAATATTCAGTATTGTGTATTAGTGTATTGGTTACGTTTGGAAAGATTGGATCCCACTGATTGGTTAATTTTCTTTCCCCGTTTTTCTCTCTGTCACATATTGCCCGAGACGAGAAAATGGATGGGTTGACTAAGTGACTGGCTGCTATAGAAACACTGGCCTGGACTTTGTATTGTATAGTTTCCATTTTTCTTTCTTTTTAGTTTGTGTACAAGTGAATATGAGAAATCTCTTTACGCTGTAAGTCCATTAGATGCACCCCAATATATGTTTCTACGTCTTAGGCTAGCATGTCGTAAGTATGTCGTAATATTATGTTTTTATTATCGTAAGTTATCATGTCATAATGGAATTATTTTATTAAAGTTGATATGCCGTAATTGGCTGTTTGTAATTAATTTATATATGCGGCACGGTGCAGGCTAGGATTTTTTCCCGGGTCTGGAGGGTGTCCCTGAGTCTACCCAGCTCTGATAGGTACCTGACATTAGTTAGGGTAAAGTAAAGGCGGCTGTGTATAGTGCTGGCCACACAATAATCTAGTACGCCGTGGCAACAGAAACTGGTGAACGCTGCTTCATCGGACCTATGGATCAATTTGGTCCGACGGGTACTTTACTTACTTTACTTAATTAATTTATATGTCGAACTTTTTATTGCTATAATGTTTTATGTCCATTTTAACATGTCGTAATTTAGAATGTCGTAATTCATAATTTAGCGATTTAAAATGTCTCAATTTATAATGTCGTAATTTATTGTGTTGTGCGTTATTATTATTTAAACATACATTTATTATGTTTTTATTGTATTACGTATGTTGTCGTCATTTATTATGTCTTACAAACTACTCATTTATGTATCGCATTTTAAAAAGCAAACTTAAAATTCGCTTTTATCATGTAATTTATCATCGCAGCTTACTAGACCTGCGTGGTAGGTTTTAAATGACGTATTTCTCTCTATTATGTCGTAATTAATTACATCATAACTATTTATGTCGAAGTTTTTTTCGAGGTCGTTTTAGTGCCGTAATTAATTAGTGTGTCGTAGGTTTAATTTATCATAATTTATCGTCCTAATTAGTTATGTTGTTATAAGTTATGTCGTAATGTATTATAAATAGGAAACAGGAGACACTCCTTTCAACTGTAAAACGACGAAAGCTGAGATGGTTTGGTCATACTGTGAGACATGAGTCCTTGGCAAAAACCATCCTACAAGGTACAGTGGAAGGGGCACGCAGAAAAAAGATCGCCAGAAAAAGGAATTTGTTGGACAACCTAAAAGAGTGGACCGAACGACTTCTTGATACGCTTCTGTAAAAGGTCTTCTGACCGGGACGAATGGAGAAATCTGGTTACGCGCACCGTGGTAGCACCCCCACGACGAAAGTCACGGGTCTGATGAATATAGTTTCACAAAGCTACTGTGCACAAACTATCTGTTGAAGCGTTAATACCAACAATACTACACAAATAAGAAATAATTAAATGTACTCATACATAAAACTGGAAAAATGTTAATGGGTGAGTTGATTTTAAACTGATATTGAGCTTAAGAAATTCAAAGGTGTATACCAGACACTACAATTAGTAGGTAAAAGGCCAAGCGATTAGTCTTGATCTTCTCTTCACAGTACTGTGTAGACCCCGTTAGACCATAGGTGTAGTGTTTAAAGATTCATCATCATCATCATCTGTCCTTTGGGTTCCTTGTGGAACATAGGGCCTCTGTCAAAGCACGCCACTCTTCACGGTCTCTTGCTAGTCGCTTCAATTCTTCCCAGCTCTTTCCAGTTCTTTCAGTTTCATCCAGTATGCTTCGTCTCCATGTTCGCTTGGGTCTTCCTCTATGCCGTTTACCCTGGGGATTCCACTCTAAGGCCTGTCTAGCTCTGTTGTTGTTATCTTTCCTGAGGGTGTGTCCAATCCATCTCCATTTCCTTTCCATGATTTGTTGTTCTACTGTTCTTTGTCCACACCTCTCCCACAGCTTGGAGTTTTCTACCTTGTCGAACCATTTTATTTTGAGTATATTTCTTAGGCATCTGTTAACAAAGGTCTGGAGTCTATTTTTAGTTTTCTCTGTCGTTCGCCATGTTTCAGACCCATAAAGTAGGACCGTTTTAATGTTTGTGTTAAAGATCCTTACTTTAGTTTTGACAGAGATGTATGTAGATCTCCAGACCTGTTTCAAGTTGGCAAAGGCTTGTCGCGCCAGGTTTATTCGACGTTCGATGTCCTCGTCTGCTCCTCCTGATGCACTGACCACACTTCCAAGGTATACAAAGTGGTTCACTTGGTCTAAGCTTTGGTTTTCTACTTGTATGTCGCCATCTTGTTGGTGGTTTATTTTCAACACTTTGGTTTTTTGATGGTTTATACTGAGTCCTACTCTTTTTCCGGTCTCACTCAAAGCTGTGGTCTTCTCTTGCATATCCTGTAATCTGTGGGACAGAATGGCCAGGTCATCTGCAAACTCTAAGTCTTCTAGTTTTTGCATTAGGGTCCATTGTATTCCTTTTCCTGAGTTAGCATAAGCTTCTTTTGTGACCCAGTCTAGTACTAGAAGGAACAGAAGTGGTGAAAGGAGACATCCTTGCTTGACTCCAGTTGTGACATGGAATTCATCTGACATCTTACCATTATGTACTATTTGGCAGGTAAAGTTTTCATAGAGACTTTTGATGATGGCTATTATTTTATTAGGTATTCCATAGTGCCTCATGATTGACCATATTGTCTCTCTATTAATGCTATCAAAAGCCTTTTCAAAGTCCACAAATGTGGCATAGAGTGGAGATTGCCATTAAAGATTAGATAACTTATATTCAACAATCAGATTTGTACATCAAACATTATTAAAGTAGCCTGCCCTTGTAAAACATACGGGTACTATTACTTTAGTAGTCAACACGAAGGCAGTCAACCATGTTATTAAACCAGACCATGTTTATTATTAATTCAGTGTTGTTCAATAATTTATCCTGTTAGTTATATAACTAATAACCCATGCACCTACATAGCATAAGACCACCATATTAGAAAAACTATAATAGGAAAAAGTCAACAATTTAAAGGTGCATTAACTTCTTATAATATTTTATAACATACAAACAAGAGTTATAAAAAGACGACGGAGCTTCACTTGAGGTATTTAGTCCAACCCTATTCCCTTCGGTGATAATTTGAAAGCCGGCACAGTGAAGGGGGGGGGGGGCAGTGATGGAGGCTTGGTCCTGTGTGTTCCACAGTTTAAAGGCTGACACAATAAAAAAAAAAGAATATTTGTAAACTTCGGTGCGTGCGTGTGAAACACGCAGTTTGAGCTGATGACATCCTGTAGAGCGGGACACTTGTTGGATGCGACCTGACCTTATCGCCCAAATCTATATAATTATGAATTTGGAGTACAGTTCTTTCCGACTAGATGAAACATTGCTGATTGCTAATTTACAAAAAAACGTTGTAATTTTTGCAGAACTGTATCCATAGATTTCAACTTTTTTTTTTACAATTTTTATCTAAAATACAACGATCTAAAATGCATTTTTATATTTATATTTTAAAAAACCTTTACACACTAAGTGAAGTTGGAAAGCAAGCTAGATACATTTTCAACTCGTCAAAATTATGTTTATTCATTTTAATTTTAAAATCTATGTAGAAAACATTAGTTTTATGAATGGTAGCTGTGATATTCAGTTGACGGTCATGATATATACAACTAATTAAATTAGTTTCATTTCGGTGCATCTATACAAACATTATTATATTAGAATAAAACTATCAAAATACAACTTTAGATAGTGCCGTTGCTATGGATTCGGGGGCCTGTGGGGCTTGGCCTCTTTAGGGGCCCCTGCATTTTGACATTCGACATTATGACATGAGCAAAAAACAATTCGGACACTCCTTTGGAGGCTCCCCTCAAGTGGTGACCCGGGGGGATTTTCTAATTTGGACCCCCCTCCCCCTCCCCTAGCTACGCCACTGACTTTAGCTTTAAATGAAATGACCAAAGATATATACCTATTAACTGACAGAGAAAGAACTAACATTATTTACCTTATTTAATGGAGCGACTAACATTAGATCTATATATAAATTACGCCTGGAAAGAAAGAAACTAGTATTATACAACTTTAGCCTAGAATGCAATAACTAACATGACGTAATTTTAGCTCAGAAAGAAAGGAAGAACGCTATACAACTTGTTTTAAGGAATGCCATCACCCATTATAAATATAATAGCATTTCTTAAAAAGAATAACTTGTGCTTGTTTACCAAAATGAGTGTATTTGCAGTAAATGTTTATTTAACCTTTTTAACAAAGCTACCAAACCTCTTCCAAAAGGTCCGATTTTTCTTGTCACAGAATTTCCCTTGGATCAATATTTAAAGATCACACTTGAAGAACGTTTTACCGTAAAACCTAAGACACAGAACTTAAGTGGAGCTTTTTGCTTTACACTTGAACTAATGGAGTTTTTACACGATTGTCTTTCCATTTAGTCTGTAATGGATCGCTGCAAGATGACTGCTGGTTCTTGCCCCCCAACCCCTCGCGATAGCCTCGACAGATCTTACTTCCTTTGCAGGTTTATACGAGTGGAAAAACTTTAGAATTTAGAGTCAATTTAGACTAACAGTATATGGGACACAAATAACAATTTTCGTTAATATACTTATCTTATATATTACAGACGCTTTTTTTTTCTATGCAGAAAATCATTGCGTCCTACGCTTACCAGTGGCTTCAGTCAAGTCTTGTATTTGATAACACTTTCTTCCTTAGTGGCATCCGGGCATGGAAAGGGTTGCCTGGACAAACCAGTAACTTAACATCACTAATAGAAATGCAGGACTTGACTCAAACCACGGATGTGCGTAGAACGCATTAATCTTTTTTTTTTTTTATAGATGGGCGTCTGTAATGTATAAGATAAGATACGATTTCTTTTATAGGCCTATTGACAAGTCTTAATTAGGTGTGACCTTTTGAACTGGGATGAGCGTGAACTTCCGGTGAAATTTACCGCCATTTTCGTAAATAAAAACCATGCTTTTGGTGCTGTTTGACATTTGATTACAACAACGACAGCCAGTTCTGGTCTTTTAGAAATATACAACGGCTACAAGATTAGTTATGAGGAATCCATTTTTAACATCAAAAGTGAGTAGGCGATAATTAATACTTATAGTGTTAGTTGCGTTTGGTCAAATTTAGCTTTTGTTTATAAAATAAGTTAGTCAAGAGTTGCGTCCTTGGTAATTAAAAAAACACAATGCGGAAATTCGTAAAAAACAACAACACGAAAATTCTTTTGCATCAAGCAATTAGATTGTGATTATAAATAGGTTAATCTTCAAATATGACATTCACAATCCATCGTTTTCTTTTGGCGCCATCTTTTTGGAAATGAAATAAAATTTAATTCTCTACATATTTTCGTAGCCTACAACCAGTAACATAACACACATGGCAGACATGTTTTTTTTTATAATGTGATCGAATTCGACCGGAAATGTTCTTTCTCGTGAACTTTTATGCATGCATACACGTTAAGACTTGTCAAGACATCAATAACCCTTGTCAATGCTGACTTGCACATTTAAGGAAATATCCCTTTATATGATGGCTTCCATCAGCCAATTACTAGGAAGACCACTGACCTAAATTTTTGTTTAAATTGTCTTAATCCCAGAAAACCACTGGCGTTATCTTAATAATTCCACTGGTCTCAATTCTAAAAAAACAACTAATCTTATTTCAATATGCATGGACCGCTTGCTTTAGTATTTCTGCTATATGATGACTCGAAAGACTGCTTTGACGTAATATGTCCAGCGACTATTGATTACTGTGTACCAAGATTTGATGTACAAATCTACATTATCCGACGATACGGCTCTAGAGTCTAGTTTATATCGCGATTGTATTCTGATCTAATGGGAGGACGTAACTGACCACTGTGAAGTATTGATTTGAATGATAATATTGAGTGGAAGTGTTTGGTGTGAAAAGTAGGAGTGTTTTGCGGTGCAGATGTGACGTCAGTGAGATATACAAGAAGTTACATACAAGGAAAGAGACATTGGAGACAATGGAAGAATGAAGTTGTTATATCAATATATAGATGTTTACATCAAAGTATATGATTATTATCTATATGTTAGTGTTAATTTAATAAACATAGAAGGAAAAAAGAAAAATATTGTTTTCTTCGTGATTTCAAGACCGACTCGCAGGTTGTTAAAAGTGAGGGATCGGCTGAACTGTGGTGAAACTGAAATACAAAATGTTATGATGCTTATGGACCATAAAACGCTACAATATAAAATATAAGTTTTTAACAACCACATAGAGATAATTTCAGATGAAAAAGCTGCACGTAGACAAACCTCCCGTTTGCCTCATTATAAAAGAGAAAATAACCCGGACCTTGCAGACTGATATAAAATTGGATGTTAGACAATGATGTGGTTATACTTGAAGCATTGGACCTGGCTGGAAGCGCGCTTTGTGGATTGTCTCCGGTTGGAATCCAGGTTGAACGCCGCCTACAGAATTTTTCTCATGGTTCTGGAGTCCATTAAACTTTGGTGGGTACCTGGTATTAGTTTTGGGTACAGTGAAAGGCGACAGGGCCACACAATCTCCCTAGTTTAAAAATAGGAGCAAGTTCCCTTCTTGCCACCACTCGGCTCCAAGAAAAAAATGATTAGTTCAAATAAAAATGACCTTTTTTTTTGTTTGTTTAATTAAATTGCGAAATCAGAACTGGAATCCAACATTTTTTTTATTAAGGATTATAAAATATTTTTTTTATGTTCCTTTCACAATGATACTAATACATCGCCAGACAAAACAACAACAACGAAAGAACAACCAACAATAATAACAACAAACAATAATAACTACAAACAATAAGAAGTACAAACAATAAGTAGTACAAACAATAAGAACTATTATTAATAATAACAACAAACAATACAAACTACGAACAATACACGCAACCAAAAAGAACAACAAACTATTCGAAAAATTCTCAAATTCAACAATAACAGCAAAAAGAGACTCGATCCTTAATAAACCAACGACTCGACACACTTGTCGGTACAAACAGAAGAAAACAGACTTACTACAATGTGCTCGTCTGAAAAAAACTCTATCTAAAAGATGGAACGATCGTAAAGACGCCAATCGGATCATAAAACACATTAGAGTTGGATGGCGCGTGGCATGCTGTCTTCAAGAAATGTATTGAGACGGATAATTCCATTTTTAAACTTGTTCCATGACATATCACGCAAAGAAAGTGTAAGGTCAAAGGTCAACTGTATTTTTATCGAACTTTTATTTGGAGGGTCTTTTTTGTTTTGTTTTAAAAGCCTTAATGAAATACATTTTTGTATCTTCCCGTGTGTCATTAGGGCTTGGAATGGGTTGCTCAAATTAGTTATAAAGGTAACATAAGTTATAACCATAGCCTATTAAAACGTTTATGAAGATAACAACAGTTTTGACCCTAATAAACCTTCAAGTCTAAAACTTAATTTGCGACTCAAACAATAAGAACATTGTAAAGATTTATGAATAGTGTCAGTTAGTTTCTCGCTTTTGTTTTTGTTAGTTAGAACCCCTGATTTATAATATGGAATTGATTAGGCACGGAAGCTAAATGATTGATTCCATGCGATCGCCATTTTAATACGCCATCACTGAACTATAAAATAATTTGTTCCCAAACACTGACCTGTAAATACATTCCTAATGAGTGAAAATGTTCTTTATATTATATTTTAATTAAAACCAAAATTGAAAAAAAATATATATATAAATACTTTCAAAGAAATAAAATCAAAATAAATATATTCCATATTTAGAACAAGTGCATAACTAAAATGTCTCCAAGTTAAATTGCATTTGCAAATTATTCGCAGTTTTTATTCTATCTATTATTCTTTTCTCCAAAGGTTCAAACTGGACAATGATGCGAAAACAAGACTTTTTATGTCTTTTAGCCCCTCCTCTCATGGGGCTCGGTAGCCGAGCGGCAGCGCGTTCGACTGGCGAGCCGAAGGTCCCGGGTTCGAATCCTGGTGCAGGCTAGGATTTTTTCCCGGGTCTGGAGGGTGTCCCTGAGTCTACCCAGCTCTGATGGGTACCTGACATTAGTTGGGGGGAAGTAAAGGCGGCTGTGCATAGTGCTGGCCACACAATCTTCTAGTATGCCGTGTAGTATGCCGTGGCCACAGAAACGCACATTCTATTAATAATATAATCTAAAAATCTGCGTAATTCGCAGGGTTTAAAATTGATTTAAATTATTACATGATCAGTATCCACATAGACTCAAAGACTGGCGGTCATGCGAAAACAGATCCTTGCTCTCGAGGACTCTGCTCCGGCTAATAGTGTGGAGTGAGTGTTATAAGATATCGTCGCTCGTTGGACGGTTGTAATACTTAGTCAAGTCTCCTAGCCTCCGCAGTAATAGGTGATGGTCCAGCGCGATGGAGCTAGTTTCCAATACTGCAGCATTGCAGCCAGCTGTCCTCTGATGGCTAGCTCAGACTTTAGGAGAAAGTCGTGCTAAACGTACCTCAGCGACATTGAGGACAAACACCAGCAAACGGTTGACTTGATCCTTCACTCTGGGTCTTGCAGGTAGTGCGGCAGAGGCATTGCCGATCGTTTGTTTTGCTACGTCACTTTAGCCCCCCTGGGCGATCGCTCCCCCTGGAGCAGACAAAAACATGGCTTGTACAACCGAAACGAATACCCCGAGTCTGGGTATTACTCTAGTTGAGCTGCCCCGGTCACTTGCCAAGTCGCGTTGGGGCATTGACCGATAAGTCCGCGACCAACGTGAACTGTCAGTCTCCATCTCGGATGGAGGAGAACCACGCGGTTCTGAAGTCTCAGGAAGTGGGACCGCTCACATGAGGGTAGAGGTATTGGCTTGTGACCCTTCTAGGGCAGGACTGCCATTGCAGGGGCCCAAGGTGCACACTATCTCTGTCCGTACGGGAAAAGCAAAGCCTGGGAATGGTGAAAACCCGGGCGCTGTTGTTGCCAAGCAGCAGTCGAAAGTCACCCTCTGCCAAGCGGAGCACAGATCCGACAAGCCCCACCTAGGAGCTTCGTGTAGCCGGACTGGAGAGGCCCGTTCGCGGGATTCCCGGGTGAAAAGGCAAGACACGATAGGACTCTGTTCCCAGGATAAGCAGAAAAGCAGCTGCCAGTTGCCAGCCAGGAAATGTAGCCGCTCTAGACGGGAGCATTCCTGGAAGACTGGAGGCCAAAGCGGCCTACGTAATGGCAGTAAAACCAGGGCTGGTGGTTCCCGGTGTACATGACATACATCCGGGGAATCCCACCTTGGGTGGTCAGGTCAGTCACAATAAGACCGCGTTCTGCCAATCCCCGACGGTGACTCGCGCGACTAGTGATACGGCGCACAAATCCAACAAGCCCTTAGGGGTTTCGTGTTCCCGGTTTAGGGGTGCTCGTGCGCAGGTATCCCGAGCTGAGAGGCGTAACACGATAGGACTCTGCTCCCAGCGAAAGCGGAGGAAGCCCGATGGTAGACATGACCTAGGCAAAGGCTCGCACCAAAAGAGCGCCCAGCTCCGGGTGATGCACCTGAACGTGTTTGGCCTGATCCCCAAGTCTCTAGAGATCCTAAAACTCTTGCATGAGTATGATATTGACGTGACAATGTTCCAGGAGTGCAAAATTGGTAAGAAGAGGGTGGCATCCTTTTCGGGATATACGATCTTCCGATGCACCTGCTGCTTGGGAGGCAGTGGAGGGTTGGCAACCCTTGTCCGAAGTTCACTACAAGCTCGAGTGGTGAACCGCAGAACGGGCAGTTGCAAGACCGATATCCTAACCCTGGAGGTGTTGAAGAATGGAAAGGCTTATACCCTGACCAACGTCTACAACCCTCCGAAGAAGGATTTGGACCTCACCGTGGAGGCACATCTTTCTCGCACTTGTATTGGCGGTGATTTCAATGCGGCATCACCGGCCTGGGGCTATGCTGTCGCCAACAACTCAGGACGACTGGTGGAGGAGCTATGCAACAGCACGACGCTGATCCGATTACAGGGTACCGATACCCCAGCTACCTTTTTCCACACGGGAAATGGCAGTGAATCGAGGCCGGATCTCACGCTCGTGAGTGCTGATCTGGCTGCTAGCACCTCTATGGAAGTTTTGGGTGATGTTGGGAGTGATCATTTGCCCGTGTTGGTCACTATCAATATAGGAAAAGCAAGCAGCGAACCTTCCGGGCCCAGGAAGTGGATCTACTCGAAGGCACGATGGGACGAGTACAGAGTGCGTACCGATCGCGCTCTTGAAGAAGTGCTTATCGAGACTGGGCCTATCGACTCAGTGTATGGTACGATGGTTAAAGCCATACTAGGGGTTGCCAGAAAGACGATACCAAGGTCACATGAGAAGCGCAAGTTCAGACCGTTTTGGACAAAAGCCCTAGGAGAGTTGGTCCGCATAAGGAGGGCTGCTCGCAAGCTCGCGAGCAGGCGGAAGACGGCCGAGAGCCGTCGAGAGTACAACCGTTTAACGGCGGAAGTGAAAGGGGCTATCGCGGAGGCAAAGTTGTCGAAATGGACTGATACATGTGGTGGATTGGACCTTGCCGAAAGCCGGCAGGCATGGAACCTAATCAACCACCTTGAGCGAGCTGAGGTAGCTAGCAGAGCACCAGCTTCGTTGGCAAGAGCAGGGGCAGGCCCCATGGTATCGGATACCAAGCGGGCTGAGATGCTCAACCGTCACTTCGTAAGTGTCGGAAAACTGGGTGGAAGAACGAGTGTGTCTGCTGGGCTTGATAAAGTCCGGAAGGCAAACGAACGCCACATGACGGGAGAGGGTGAGGTTAGCACATTCACGGTGTCCTTCACTCGGCAAGAACTGGAGTATGTTTTGAGACGGTGCAAAGCGAAGAAGGCCCCAGGGCTGGATGGGATTAGCAACGAGCTGATCACTCACCTTGGGGCTGTTGGCAAGGGCAAACTCTTGGAGCTCGTAAACCGAACATGGTCTGAAGGTGTCCTACCGAAACAGTGGAGAGAGGCCTTGGTGGTACCCATCTTGAAGAGGAGTAAAGACCCGGGTCAGGCCGAAAGCTACCGACCGATTTCCCTAACATCGTGTGTAGGGAAGGTAGCTGAGAGACTAATCAATAGGAGGCTTGTGAGGTTCCTAGAGGATAATGGACTGGTTACCCCCACTCAAGCAGGCTTCCGTAGCGGAAGAAGCTCGATGGACCAGGTAACGCTCTTGGTCCAGAAAATGGCTGACGGGTTTCAGCGGAAAGAGTCTACACTAGCAGTGTTCCTGGATTTTAAACAGGCCTACGACAAGGTCTGGCGGCCGGGGTTGTTGTTGAAGCTACAGAGGCTAGGAATAGCCTCTAACATGTACAATTGGATCAAAGGGTTCTTAACCCGAAGAACAGTTGCAACTCGTTACGGGAAAGCGGTTTCTCGGAAGCGCGTCCTGGAGCAAGGATTGCCCCAGGGCTCAGCACTGTCCTGTACATTGTTCCTGGCTTTTATCAACGACCTGCCGAACTATCTGGGAAGCTCGTCGCTGCTTTTCGCAGACGATCTTGTGGTCTGGTCGACCGGGAGGGAAGCGCGTGCTCTTGAGCGGGCTCTCCAGCAGGATTTGAACGCAGTAGCCTGTTACGCCAAGCTTTGGGGTATGGAAGTAAACTGCCTAAAAACAGTTTATTCGCTCTTTACCCTAGGAATCGATATCCTCAAAGAGCCGATCGAGCTGAACATTGACGGCCGCGCCCTGGCATGCGACCAGAAGCCGGTCTATCTCGGAGTGACACTGGACCGAAAGCTAACGATGTATGACCATGTGAGGTTAGTCCAAGAGAAAGCTTCTTCTAAGCTGAACATTGTCAAGAGACTGGCCAGTACTGGCTGGGGTGCGAAGGCGAGTGTGTTGAGAAATCTTTACCTAGGAGCAGTAAGATCTCAGATCGATTACAGCCTCCCGGTGCAAATCTATGCGTCTGATACTGCTTTGAAGACGTTGGACTCTGTACAAAATCAAGCCCTCAGACTAATATGTGGAACGTTCCGAACCGCCCCGACATCGGCTGTTGAAATCATGGCAAACGTGCCGCCTCTGAATGGGAGAAGGAAAAGGGCCGTTATTACTGCTTACGAGCGGTATAAGCGGTTGGAGGAAAGTTTCCCCCTCAGGATGCTCGTGGATTCCTGGGTGGGAAGAGCTCGGATCTCAATGCAGTCCTTCATGCACCACGCACTGAAGCTCAGCGCAGAGATTGGACTCCCGGTCGACCGCATGGCCCTGCGGACGGGAGTGGAACCTCCTCCTCACCTATCTTTCAACCTACCAGAGATACGGGCGAACCTGATGGAAGCAGTCGGACCCAGCGCTTGCCTGACTGAGAGGCGCGCAGCTGCTCTAAGGACGGTACGTGCATACTCGGGATTCGTTGAGGCATACACTGATGGGAGCGCGATCAGTGGGACCGAAGCGCGTTCTGGGTATGGTGCTCTTATGTCGTACCCGAAGGCAGAAGAAAAACGGGCTGAGCTAAGTGGGCCGTGTGGAGCAATCTGCATCTTTGATGCGGAGATGGAAGCCATCAGAATTGCTGCTGTGGCAATTGGGAAAACGTTCGAAGACACACCAGCTGCTCGTGCTGATGTAGTTATCTTCACTGATGCACTTTCAGTACTCCAAGCCATCGACGGCTTGTGGACTTGGCCCGATCTGCTTGTCCGACTATTAGCTGCTATTTCCGATCTGATCCTCAGGTACGAGGTGAAGGTCATCTTGCAGTGGATTCCAGGTCATGCAGGAGTCCCTGGCAATGAGATAGTGGATGCCTTGGCCAAGAAGGGATCCCTGACACCCACTCCGGAGGGTCCGTCCACCTTCGCGAGTGCCCGCAGATCAATACGTGAGTGGGAGACAAGACAATGGAACAAGAGTTGGGACGAGTCTGACAAGGGTCGAGGTGTGTGGCAGCAACTAAAACGGCCAAATCGAGCTGATCCGTGGTGGAAGCTCCGCAGGAGAGAACAGGCTACGATAGCCCAGTTCCGTACAGGGCACTGCACTATTGGTGCCTATTTCGGACGATTTAGGCCCAATTTCGATTCGCGGTGCCGACATTGCTTTGAAGCAGAAGAGACGGTCGAGCATTTGCTTTTAGACTGCCCTGCCTTGCAGGAGGAAAGAGTGGATGGGAATGGTCAACAGTTTGCACCATCCCTTTATGGGAACCTGGCTGTGCTACGTAGTACAAGTGTGTTTGTCCTCCGAATCCTAAGAGATTAGTCTCGATTCGATCACTCCGGTGAGTGAGGTTTAAAGTCTGATGGGTACCTGACTTTAGTTGGGGTAAAGTAAAGGCGGCTGTGCATTGTGCTGGCCACACAATCACCTAGTATACCTATGGATCAACTCGGTCCGACGGGTACTTTACTTTTTTTAGCCTCCAGGCGAACCCTGTTCTATCCAGCAATCCAGTCAAAGGCTGCGTTCATACCCCCAGTGGATGGCTGGAAGGGATAGTCAACGAGCTTAAGGTGAAGTCACACACTTACTGCCAGAGGGGAGCAGCTCCCAACGAAGGCGGAGGTATGTCGACTGTTCCAACTGGGTAACAGTGCGGGAGCATCAGAAAACAGACCACAAAGGTTTCCTTTCTATTTTCCAATTGTTTTCCTGTCAATTTGAATTTCATTAATCACTTATATAGATCAGTGAATGCAGATTAAAATGGCGGCTAGACATCTGGTTTAGTTTCCGTTTACCTTAATAGGCCCTAACACATTTAATTAAACAAGGCTCTCTCTAAGATTTTTATAGATCAATGGTAACAGTATAAAACATTTCTGTATATAAATTAAATATCCATTTACTTCAAACCTGTATATGAAATAGTAACTTACAAAACAAACTATTGTCTAAATATATTTTTTTCTAACTACGCTGTCGGTTGTGGCTTAAAAAAACAACAACATTTGAAGAACCATACTATTAGAATCGTCTGGAGAAGTAAGAGAGCTAAGTTAGTTTGGAAAACTTACCGACTTTATTGAACATTTTTCCTTATATATATATTTCCTATACAATATGGATCGCTGGATAGTTAGATAGAGAGACATGTACCGTAGATAGAAATGTAAGAAAGAAAAATACGCATAGATAGTTAGATAAACATATGGATAGATAAACGGTTCCTTACTAGGGAATATTCACAACTGACAAGAGTGACACCAATAATTAAATATCTAAGGCTAGAAACACTAGAGGACAGAAGGACAAAGAGTTAACGTAGTAATAAACATAAGGCATTAAACTTTAATTTAGAAATACAACACAATTACAACCAATTGCACGTGATGAACAGAAAGACAAAAACACTTTTCTTATCTCTTATGCAAGAACAAAATACACCACACTTTAGATAGGGAAGATAGAAACCAAGGATAAAACCTGGTACAGCATGTTTCGGAACCTACACACAAGGATGGACATATTTTAGACTGGGTTGTGTCACGATCTTGCATTGATGGTTTTCTTAAGTCGGTAATTGTTGAAGACCAGCTTATATCTGATCACTTTCTTGTTACCTTTACCACAGATATGGAAATGCCTGCTGTTCCAATAAAGAAAATTCAGGCCAGGAAGTTACGAAATATAGATATGGACTTATTTCGCGATCATCTTTCAAGATCAGATTTGGTTATATCACCACCTGATGACATCTCTCAACTAGTTCTACTCTACAATAATACTCTATCTTCCATGCTGGAGACTTTTGCCCCTAGGACTGAATTGTATGTTAGAGATAAACCCAATACCGCTTGGTTTACACCCTCCGTTCGGATGGCTAAATTAGCTCGACGTCAGGCAGAGAGACACTGGAGACTGAGTGGCCTTGAGGTGGATAAACAGATGTTTAAGATAGCAAGTAACAAGCTTACAAATGTGATTAGACGTGCGAAAGCAAAGCAAGTTCAGTCTGCTCTGGAGGCTGCGGGCACTGACTATCGAAAACTGTTTTCCATAGTGCAGAATCTTCTTGGAAAAAATGAATTAAGTCCAATTTTGCCTGACATGAGCAGCGAGCAGGCTGCGGAGGCTCTTAATGAATTTTTTTATGAAAAAGTCGAGACGATTAGAAACAGCTTTGATAATCATACTACTCCACCCACTGTGGAGAAGTCATTTTCTGGAATTTCTTTGTCAAATTTCCTCCCAGTTTCCGAAGAGCAGTTGAGGCGTCTTATTTCTGTATCTAAACCTACATCCTCAATTGTTGACCCCATTCCAACGAAGATTGTGTTGGACTGCCTTGAAATTCTGCTTCCAGTTTTAGTGCGTATTATAAATGGTAGCCTGGAGTCAGCCACAGTCCCACAAATGTTTAAGACTGTTGTCATCAAGCCTTTATTAAAGAAAAAGGGGCTCGATCCTAGTGACTGCAAGAGTTTTCGGCCAGTATCTAACCTTCCCTATGTATCGAAGCTTCTTGAGAGGGTTGTCTCTCAGCAGCTTTTACAACATCTAACCACACATGGCCTGATTGATAAATTTCAATCTGCCTATCGTCCTGGGCATAGCTGTGAGACGGCAATATTACGTGTTATGAATGATGTTCTATGTAGTGCTGACCGTGGTGATCTGACTATCTTAGTTCTGTTGGACCTCAGTGCTGCCTTTGATGTTATCAACCATGACTTACTTTTATCAAGACTTCAATACGAGATGGGCATCACTGTTACTGCACTTCATTGGCTTACTTCCTACTTGGCAGACAGGACTCAGAGAGTTTCTATCAATCAGACCTTATCAAAAGCCACTTCTCTCATCTGTGGCGTACCTCAAGGTTCAGTTTTAGGGCCTATCCTTTTTGCTGTTTACACTAGCCAGCTTGGCAGAATAATTGATAGCCAAGGATTATCTCGCAAACTATATGCGGATGATACCCAGCTGTACAAAAGCTTCCATCCTGATCATAATGCCTGTGCTGCCGCTGTTAATGCAGTGGAAGAATGCTGTCTAGCGGTGAAAGCGTGGATGACTGCCAACAAACTCAAACTGAATGACGACAAGACTGAGGCAATTATGTGCGGTTCAAACTTCAATCTTAGGAAAGTCGATATTCCATCTATTAAAGTAGGGGCCTCTGATATCTTTTTGTCCAACACTGTCAGAGACCTGGGCTTTATCATTGACAGTAAATTAACAATGGGTCCACACATCAGTACTGTGGTTAGGGCATGCTCCTTCCATCTTTGTGCCCTGGGTCAGCTGTGACCTCTGATTAATAAAAAAACAGCCAATGCTTTTGCTGTTGCAACAATACAGTCAAGACTAGACTATTGTAACAGTTGCCTGTGGGGTTTACCCCAGAAACAACTGGATAGACTTCAGAAAGTTCAAAATACTGCAGCACGCATTGTGTCACGAGTAAAGAAGCATGACCATATCACTCCAATTCTCAAAGAGCTCCACTGGCTCCCTGTGACGAAGCGCATCGATCATAAGATTATGTCCCTTACCTATGGATGCGTGGAAGGCACAGCACCTGCATATCTCAAAGAGCTTATACCGAAGCATGTCCCGTTAAGGATGCTGCGATCTTCAACACAATCTCTCCTGGAAATTCCAGGTTTGGAAGGTCACAGAAAAAAGACTCTTGGTGTACGCTCGTTTGAATCTGTGGCGCCTACACTGTGGAATGGCTTACCTGAGACACTGAAAAACTCTGTGTCAAAAAAAGCATTCAAGAAGAATTTGAAGACTTTTCTTTTCAACTAAGTTGATGAAGTACACATCCATCAGCAAAATACTTGTTTAAAACTATTTTAAAATGTTATTATCGTTTCGTGCCTCCATCGGCCGAAACCTTGTTTAAAACTATTTTAGAGTGTTATTGTCGTTTCGTTTTTGTGAGCGCGCTGAGCATGCTTGCATTAGCATGGAGTGAGGCGCGATATAAATGACCAATTATTATTATTATTAATTATTAATGTAAACATTCTGTATTGAATCTGGTCAAATATTGTATGACAGTCGATGTAATTACTGTTTGATCTATCGAATATATTATCCTTTTGTCTATTTATCTTTTTCATATTAAAATTTAAGTTCAATGTCTATCAATCTATATACGATCGTTTCCCCATCTAGTTATAATATACTTGTATATATCTATTATTGTGTTATATTATCTACAAGCCGTTATGTGCCCGATTCTTCGAACGGGCTTTTTTTTTAGAATATGCTTGACACATTATAGTTTTTTAGTTTTGTTTTTGCAACATACATAAAGTAGTATGTTTTTTTTTGTGGTCAGTATTTTTTACATTTATTTTTGTTTTGCACACTTTATTATACACCAATTCAATATACAACTAAAAAGGAAAAAGAAATAATAATAATTTTTTTTTTATTTCTTGCTCAAAGTATGACCACTATGATCGAATTTTGTGAGTTTATTGGGTAATTAAACTCTTTCTGTAAAACAGAACTCACATGTCTTTTAAAAAGTACTGTTAATTCGAAAATGATTGTTTGATATATTTTTTTGCTACAACATTAGTCGTAGATCAATATTTTTTTTTTTTTTGTTTTTGTTGGTGTTATTTGCTATTTATTTATTGTTGCTTTGGAAGCAAACTTAGAATTAAATTTTAAATTCAACAGGAAAAACAATAACAACTGAAACCGATATGAATCATAGTTTATGCAACGTATACGACATGAATTAAAACTTTAAAAAGTTGGTCCGGCAAATTTAAACATTGACCGGCAATATAAAAATTTCCCGCTACATAGTTTATAAGACGTATACGATACAAATTAAAACTTTAAAACGTTGAGCTCAGCAATTTAAACATTGCCTGGCAATTGAAAAATTTCCCGCTACAAAGTTTATAAGACGTATACACAGAATAGGTATAGAACAGAATGCACAATCCCTATATACGCAGTCACTAAAAGTTACCATTTTCCGCAATGCAGCGGTCGCTAGAGACGCTACTATAGTAAAATGAGAAATGATATCTACGTCTGCCATAAATATATACAATATATATAGGGCCTACATTATCTTTCATTATAGGCTTACTTTTATATAAATTTGACTTAATTACCCATTTTGTTTTGAACATTATATGATTAGGCCAATATGATGTAAAAATATTTATTACCCGGTACTGATTTGAAAAAAAAATGGCTTAGACGTAGCTCGGTACCGGTAACTAAATTGCTGCGGCTACCGGTACATAAATATATATACTTTTTAAACCAAAATAAACTTTTAAAATTATGAAGGGAAATAGGCATATAATTCATAATGAGTTAATATGAGGTTGTTTATGCTGTTGTTTATCCTTTATGGAGTCATGAAAGCCATGCAGTTTGACATGCTCTTTTTTACGATAATCAGTCGTTTTCGCATCATTGTTGTAGTTTATTACACAACCGTTTATGCACATTCTGCCTGAAATATTAGCTTTGGGTGTTCGAACTTGTAGATTTGAAGAAAAGGACGTTGTAGGCTAAATAAGCATAAATATAGAGTGTAACCAGGACCACTGCGTTTAAATAGGCTTAGTATGGCGTCGGTATTACTGCCCAAAACAGAAATAAAATGCGATTGCGCATTCTGTTTTATACCTATTCTGTGGATACATACAACACGAATAAAAACGTGATGGAGTTTTGTATTTGCCAGATACAACGTAAGATACCCATTAAAACCATTAATCATTACCCATTATAACAATTTAAAAATATCCCGCTATAAATTACGACGCAAATTAAAACGTGAATATATTTTGTTCTATTCATTCATAAAGTACATTAGCAAAGGTTGAAGCAAAGTTAATTTTAAATTAATACGCAAAATTTGATGACGTCATAACGAAAAGCCGGCTAGCTATCTCGGCGCAAACTTTGATGACGTCATCCTGAAAAAAATCTCAACGCCATCCTTTTTTTTTTTTTTTAGCGCGATCGATCGAAAAACTATAAAAAGTTGGAACGGCAATTTTAACCAAAATATGTCGTTTTTTTCGCGTTTTTTGACCAAACTGACCACTGCGGTCATTTTAATTTTTTTAAAACCTTGACAGTGTTCACCGCCGTAACGCAAAGAATATTTGTAGCAAATTTCACGTTTTTATGTCCAGTATTTAAAAAGATTATGCGGTATGTACATACCCAGCCAGCCAGCCAGCCAGCCACATATTCCTTTTGAGATTTATATATATACAAGCCGTTATGTGCCCGATTCTTCGAACGGGCTTTTTTTTAGAATATGCTTGACACATTATAGTTTTTTAGTTTTGTTTTTGCAACATACATAAAGTAGTATGTTTTTTTTTTGTGGTCAGTATTTTTAAAATTTATTTTTGTTTTGCACACTTTATTATACACCAATTCAATATACAACTAAAAATGAAAAACAAATAATAATAATTTTTTTTTATTTCTTGCTCAAAGTATGACCACTATGATCGAATTTTGTGAGTTTATTGGGTAATTAAACTCTTTCTGTAAAACAGAACTCACATGTCTTTTAAAAAGTACTGTTAATTCGAAAATTATTGTTTGATATATTTTTTTGTTACAACATTAGTCGTAGATCAATATTTTTTTTTTTTTTTTTTTTTTTTTTTTTTTTTTTGTTGGTGTTATTTGCTATTTATTTATTGTTGCTTTGTAAGCAAACTTAGAATTAAATTTTAAATTCAACAGGAAAAACAATAACAACTGAAACCGATATGAATCATAGTTTATACAACGTATACGACATGAATTAAAACTTTAAAAAGTTGGTCCGGCAAATTTAAACATTGCCCGGCAATATAAAAATTTCCCGCTACATAGTTTATAAGACGTATACGATACAAATTAAAACTTTAAAACGTTGAGCTCGGCAATTTAAACATTGCCTGGCAATTGAAAAATTTCCCGCTACAAAGTTTATAAGACGTATACACAGAATAGGTATAGAACAGAATGCACAATCCCTATATACGCAGTCACTAAAAGTTACCATTTTCCGCAATGCAGCGGTCGCTAGAGACGCTACTATAGTAAAATGAGAAATGATATCTACGTCTGCCATAAATATATGCAATATATATAGGGCCTACATTATTTTTCATTATAGGCTTACTTTTATATAAATTTGACTTAATTACCCATTTTGTTTTGAACATTATATGATTAGGCCAATATGATGTATAAATATTTTTATTGCCCGGTACTGATTTGAAAAAAAAATGGCTTAGACGTAGCTCGGTACCGGTAACTAAATTGCTACGGCTACCGGTACATAAATATATATACTTTTAAAACCAAAATAAACTTTTAAAATTATGAAGGGAAATAGGCATATAATTCATAATGAGTTAATATGAGGTTGTTTATGCTGTTGTTTATCCTTTATGGAGTCAGGAAAGCCATGCAGTTTGACATGCTCTTTTTTTACGATAATCAGTCGTTTTCGCATCATTGTTGTAGTTTATTACACAACCGTTTATGCACATTCTGCCTGAAATATTAGCTTTGGGTGTTCGAACTTGTAGATTTGAAGAAAAGGACGTTGTAGGCTAAATAAGCATAAATATAGAGTGTAACCAGGACCACTGCGTTTAAATAGGCTTAGTATGGCGTCGGTATTACTGCCCAAAACAGAAATAAAATGCGATTGCGCATTCTGTTTTATACCTATTCTGTGGACATATACAACACGAATAAAAACGTGAAGGAATTTTGTATTTGCCAGATACAACGTAAGATACCCATTAAAACCATTAATCATTGCCCATTATAACAATTTAAAAATATCCCGCTATAAATTAATACGCAAATTAAATTGTGAATATATTTTGTTCTATTCATTCATAAAGTACATTAGCAAAGGTTGAAGCGAAGTTAATTAAAATGAATACGCAAAATTCGATGACGCCATAAAAAAAAAGACAACCAGCTATCCCTGCGCAAACTTTGATGACGTCATATAAAAATAATCTCTACGCGTCCTTTTGTCTTATTTTTTTAGCGCGATTGATCGAAAAACTATAAAAAGTTGGAACGGCAAATTCAACATGAACCCAAAATATGTCGTTTTATTCGCGTTTTTTGACCAAACTGACCACTGCGGTCATTTTAATTTTTTTAAAACCTTGACAGTGTTCACCGCCGTAACGCAAAGAATATTTGTAGCAAATTTCACGTTTTTATGTCCAGTATTTAAAAAGATTATGCGGTATGTACATACCCAGCCAGCCAGCCAGCCAGCCACATATTCCTTTTGAGATTTATATATAATATACAAGCCGTTATGTGCCCGGTCCTCCGAACCGGCTAAAAGTTATGTTTACATACACTCTAACTACTCAGTCAGTTATAATGAGATTGCCCGCATGACCTACGACACGAATTTAAACGTGAGGTAATTTTTTATTTGCCCGCTACAACATGAACTACCCGTTAAAATCATTACTCATCACCCATTATAACAATTACAAAATTGCCCGCTATAAATTACGACGCAAATTAAAACATGAATATATTTTGTTCTATTCATTGATTAAGAACATTCGACAGTACTTTTTTTTTTTTTTTTTAATGATTGTTTGATATATTTTTTTTACGACAAACATTAAGTCGCAGACCTATGTTGTGTTGTTTTTGTTTATTTGCTATTTATTTATTTATTGTTGCTTTGGAAGCAAACTTAGAATTAAATTTTCTATTCAACATGTAAAACAATAACAAATGAAACCCTTATGAAATAATGTTTATAAAACGTATACGACACGAATTAAAACTTTAAAAATTTAGTTCCGGCAATTTGAACATTGCCCGGCAAATTAAACATTGCCCGGTAATTTAAACATTGCCCGGTAATTTAAACATTGCCCGGTATTATAAACATTGCCCGGTATTAGAAAAATTGCCCGGTAATTTAAACATTGCCCGGTAATTTAAACATTGCCCGGTAATTTAAACATTGCCCGGTATTATAAACATTGCCCGGTATTATAAACATTGCCCGGTAATTTAAACATTGCCCGGTAATTTAAACATTGCCCGGTATTATAAACATTGCCCGGTATTATAAACATTACCCGGTAATTTAAACATTGCCCGGTAATTTAAACAATGGCCGTTACCTAGGCGATAAGCCTAAAGGTGCCCAGTTCTCGGAACAGGATAAAATAACCCATGGAGTTATAAACAATAGTCTTAAGCGGGCATAAAGTATTTTCCGGTAACTTATACCATTTAAATATTGCATTTTACAAATTACGACGCAAATTAAAACAAAATTTTGTTCCCTTCTTAAACGCATAAATACGCAAAATTTGATGACGCCATATAATTATAAGCTTAAATATAGAGTGTAACCAGGACCATTGCGTTTAAATAAGCTTAGTAAGGCGTCGGTATTACTTCCCGAAACAGAAAAAAAAATGCTAAATCTATTTGCTTTGTCCTATGTTTGTAAAGTTTTAAATTATTAATTAGCTTTAAGTCATGTATTAACAGTGTAAAGTATTAAAGTAGTGATAGATTAAGAAAATCAACTACAGTATTGGTAGTGTAAAGAATTTATGTTGTTTACGGCTTGTAGGCAATTTAAACATAAAGAAAATTTGTTCCAATCATTGAGTTGAGATAATAAAATCCATGCACATAGTTTGATGACGTCAATTTAAACATGAATGAAAAATGTCCCTTCATTGCTATAAAATCCATGCGCAAAGATTGATGACGTCATAAAAATAATCTCAGCGCATCCTTTTTTTTCTAACTTTGTGACGAAAAACGATAAAAAGTTGTACTGGCAAAGACAATGTGAATCAAAAGTTGTGTTTTTTTCGCGTTTTTTGACCAAACTGACCACTGAGGTCATTTTAATTTTTTTTAAACCTTGACAGTGTTCACCGCCGTAACGCAAAGAATATTTGTAGCAAATTTCACGTTTTTATGTCCAGTATTTAAAAAGATTATGCGGTATGTACATACCCAGCCAGCCAGCCAGCCAGCCAGCCACATACATACATATTCCTTTTGAGATTTATATATATACAAGCCGTTATGTGCCCGGTCCTCCGAACCGGCTAAAAGTTATGTTTACATACACTCTAACTACTCAGGCAGTTATAATGAGATTGCCCGCATGACCTACGACACGAATTTAAACGTGAGGTAATTTTTTATTTGCCCGCTACAACATGAATTACCCGTTAAAATCATTACTCATCCCCCATTATAACAATTACAAAATTGCCCGCTATAAATTACGACGCAAATTAAAACATGAATATATTTTGTTCTATTCATTGATAAAGAACATTCGACAGTACTTTTATTTTTTTTAATGATTGTTTGATATATTTTTTTTACGACAAACATTAAGTCGCAGACCTATGTTGTGTTGTTTTTGTTTATTTGCTATTTATTTATTTATTGTTGCTTTGGAAGCAAACTTAGAATTAAATTTTCTATTCAACATGTAAAACAATAACAAATGAAACCCTTATGAAATAATGTTTATAAAACGTATACGACACGAATTAAAACTTTAAAAATTTAGTTCCGGCAATTTGAACATTGCCCGGCAAATTAAACATTGCCCGGTAATTTAAACATTGCCCGGTAATTTAAACATTGCCCGGTATTATAAACATTGCCCGGTATTAGAAAAATTGCCCGGTAATTTAAACATTGCCCGGTAATTTAAACATTGCCCGGTAATTTAAACATTGCCCGGTATTATAAACATTGCCCGGTATTATAAACATTGCCCGGTAATTAAAACATTGCCCGGTAATTTAAACATTGCCCGGTATTATAAACATTGCCCGGTATTATAAACATTGCCCGGTAATTTAAACATTGCCCGGTAATTTAAACAATGGCCGTTACCTAGGCGATAAGCCTAAAGGTGCCCAGTTCTCGGAACTGGATAAAATAACCCATGGAGTTATAAACAATAGTCTTAAGCGGGGATAAAGTATATTCCGGTAACTTATACCATTTAAATATTGCATTCCACAAATAACGACGCAAATTAAAACAAAATTTTGTTCCCTTCTTAAACGCATAAATACGCAAAATTTGATGACGCCATATAATTATAAGCTTAAATATAGAGTGTAACCAGGACCACTGCGTTTAAATAAGCTTAGTAAGGCGTCGGTATTACTTCCCGAAACAGAAATAAAACGCGATTGCGCATTCTGTTTTATACCTATTCTGTGAACATATGTGACCCTCCACGACGAAATGAGTCGCTTCTCACCTCGGGCTATTTTGAGCTAGAGTCAAAAATATGTGTTTGGGGTGAAAAGGATCGATTTTGGGATTTCGATTATTTCTAATTATTTATTCATTTCTTCACACATCAGTAATATTGTTTTTTTAAAATTAAAACTATAACTTATTTAAAAATTATTTTAAACATAATACCCTGTATGAATTTCATGTGAAATCTGCGTAAAATTGAGCATATTTTGAACGCTCTTTTCTTTATAATCCTTTCGAGCTAACTCGCCATGTTTGGCATCATTGGAAAGAGAATTCTCCCTTTTATTATTATTGTCTAGCGTACACGTATACTTTAAAAATATCAACCAACCAAAAGGCTTAAATTAATAAAGGTGTTTTTGGGAAAAAATGTAAATAATGCCGTCACTAGGTAGGGAAAGCCGTTTTTCATTGAACGATACTAGCACGTGACTTTTTCTAACCAACCCGAGCGAGTGTTTATGCTTAACTTTTCAACATGGCTGCTTCCATTACGAAAAAAACTACTATCGCTAAAGCACTTAATTCGGCAAGAAATGGAAATATTAATGATGAAAAAGATTTGGAAAGTGTTGAAAATATTATACAAGAGTATTTTACAACACCAGCATTGGATGACACTGACGGATCTAACTCTAGTGGTGAGTCTGAAGCGAGTGACGACGAAGAAAATGCATCTGCTCTGTGTAGGCCTACACTTTATCAACTTGAATCTAGTGATGAAGAAGAAAACGACCCACCTTTGATCGAAAATGTTTCTATAAACAATCAGAGCTATAGTGGCGTTATGCAGCCGCACGAAGAAAAGAATAAGGTGGCATCTTTTGATTGCCGGTGCTGGCTAATTTCATCGCATAATATAGCTCTGCCTCGACCTCAATAAAAAAAAGGGTGCATTGGACAGTTCACAGCTGATGACTGATGACTGGTGAGATTGTAGGGTAAAGGCGGGACATGCAGGAATTAACAGAAGGTAAATATGTTATTCAGCCTTTAAGTGTTATTCCTAATATTTTAAGGCTAGGCCTATGGAATTGATCATGCTAACACTTATAACTATAACTATTATAGATATTAAACAATAAAAAATAGGCTAATTTAGGCCTAATAGTAATAGTATTAATTAATTTACTACGCCTAAACCAATACGCTTATATTACTACTAGCCTACTATTAAAACAGTTACTAATACTAAATGAATTACTTAGAGCTAGACTTTAGGCTTATGTGCAGTTGCCTAAATATTATGTCATAGAATGAACAGATGTAAGCTATGTTATTTAAAGACTATAGAAAGTTTATATTCTATCTCTTCAGCTGAAATGGACATGATATTTATAGGCATACTGGCTGGTAGCTCTATAAACAGCAGTGAGTTGACAATTTAATTGATAATTCTTGTCGACGAAAAGTAAGAAAGTTGGAGAGAACCACCTACACAGTCAATGGCAAGAATGTTTGCAGGGAGGCATTCAAGTTTATATATGGGTAAGTCATGTGGATGATTGATATTTTTTTAACTGTGATGCTCAAAAAGTAAAACACATTTGATTTAATGTTAAAAACATTTTGGATACCAGGTAGTAAAAATCATTATTAAAACCAATGTTATTTTAATTTTAATGTATTTTTTAATGTTTCAGAATTAGCCAAAACAAGCTGACCAATGTCCAGAAAAGATTCAGGGCCTGGAGAGATATAGGCAGTATTCCAGAATAGAAGTGGGGTGGTAGAAGTTTGAAAATTCAGTAAATTGTGTATTTTTACCGCCTTTTGGAAACATTTCCAAACTTGACAAAACACCATTTTCATTTCAATAAAAGTTTAAAATGTTACAATTTTAACCCATGACAAAAAATTGAGTTTGTTCTCTATGTATATGAGATTGTAATGAGTGCAAGTGATTGTGTTTAAGTCATTTACTTCTACAGATATGGCTTTGCAAAAATGGTACTTTATACTGTGTTTAAAAAAAAATCAGAATATCAAGATTTTAAAAAAATCATATTTAAATAACTATGGGGGATATATGAACAAATTTGGTATCCACATTCTTAGAATCATTAGATCTCACTAAATCATCAAAATGAAAGCTGTAAAACCATTTTATAAAATCAGTTTGTGGTACCTACTAATACTATTTTTTTTAACTAAAATCTAAATTTTTATCTTTTCGTTTTTTACGCATAACAAAAAAAGTATATAACATTTTCCTTTCAAATTTGCCACATATCTTGCGTATAAAGTGTTTAACAAGTGTGCCTAATTTCATCAAAATCCATAAATGGTTGCTAAGGAAATTCTTAGCCCGAAAAATTTATTAAGTAAAATCATTTTTTCTCAAAATCAGGTCTTGGATAGTGGCTCCAATAAAATATTCATAACTAAAAAAGTTACTGTCCGATTTTCAATCGGATTTCATCATTGTACTCAGAATTAAAAGATATATAGGAATCGATAAAAATCTCAAAATGGCCATCAGGTGAGAAGCGACTCATTTCGTCGTGGAGGGTCACATATACAACACGAATAAAAACGTGAAGGAATTTTTTATTTGCCAGATACAACGTAAGATAACAATTAAAACCATTAATCATTACCCATTATAACAATTTAAAAATATCCCGCTATAAATTACGACGCAAATTAAAACGTGAATATATTTTGTTTTATTCATTCATAAAGTACATTAGCAAAGGTTGAAGCAAAGTTAATTTTAAATGAATACGCAAAATTTGATGACGTCATAACGAAAAGCCGGCTAGCTATCTCTGCGCAAACTTTGATGACGTCATCCTGAAAAAAATCTCAACGCCATCCTTTTTTTTATTTTTTTAGCGCGATCGATCGAAAAACTATAAAAAGTTGGAACGGCAATTTTAACATGAACCCAAAATATGTCGTTTTATTCGCGTTTTTTGACCAAACTGACCACTGCGGTCATTTTAATTTTTTTAAAACCTTGACAGTGTTCACCGCCGTAACGCAAAGAATATTTGTAGCAAATTTCACGTTTTTATGTCCAGTATTTAAAAAGATTATGCGGTATGTACATAGCCAGCCAGCCAGCCACATACATATTCCTTTTGAGATTTATATATATACAAGATGATATGTGCCCGATTCTTCGAACGGGCTTTTTTTAGAATATGCTTGACACATTATAGTTTTTTAGTTTTATTTTTGCAACATACATAAAGTAGTATGTTTTTTTTTTTTTTTGTGGTCAGTATTTTTTTAACTTTATTTTTGTTTTGCACACTTTATTATACACCAATTTAATATACAACTAAAAAGGAAAAACAAATAATAATATTTTTTTTTTATTTCTTGCTCAAAGTATGACCACTATGATCGAATTTTGTGAGTTTATTGGGTAATTAAACTCTTTCTGTAAAACAGAACTCACATGTCTTTTAAAAAGTACTGTTAATTCGAAAATGATTGTTTGATATATTTTTTTGCTACAACATTAGTCGTAGATCAATATTTTTTTTTTGTTTTTTTTTTGTTTTTGTTGGTGTTATTTGCTATTTATTTATTGTTGCTTTGGAAGCAAACTTAGAATTAAATTTTAAATTCAACAGGAAAAACAATAACAACTGAAACCGATATGAATCATAGTTTATACAACGTATACGACATGAATTAAAACTTTAAAAAGTTGGTCCGGCAAATTTAAACATTGCCCGGCAATATAAAAATTTCCCGCTTCATAGTTTATAAGACGTATACGATACAAATTAAAACTTTAAAACGTTGAGCTCGGCAATTTAAACATTGCCTGGCAATTGAAAAATTTCCCGCTACAAAGTTTATAAGACGTATACACAGAATAGGTATAGAACAGAATGCACAATCCTTATATACGCAGTCACTAAAAGTTACCATTTTGCGCAATGCAGCGGTCGCTAGAGACGCTACTATAGTAAAATGAGAAAGGATATATTATTATACGTCTGCCATAAATATATACAATATATATAGGGCCTACATTATCTTTCATTATAGGCTTACTTTTATATAAATTTGACTTAATTACCCATTTTGTTTTGAACATTATATGATTAGGCCAATATGATGTAAAAATATTTATTACCCGATACTGATTTGAAAAAAAAATGGCTTAGACGTAGCTCGGTACCGGTAACTAAATTGCTACGGCTACCGGTACATAAATATATATACTTTTAAAACCAAAATAAACTTTTAAAATTATGAAGGGAAATATGCATATAATTCATAATGAGTTAATATGAGGTTGTTTATGCTGTTGTTTATCCTTTATGGAGTCAGGAAAGCCATGCAGTTTGACATGCTCTTTTTTACGATAATCAGTCGTTTTCGTTTTCATTGTTGTAGTTTATTACACAACCGTTTATGCACATTTTGCCTGAAATATTAGCTTTGGGTGTTCGATTTTGTAGATTTGAAGAAAAGGACGTTGTAGGCTAAATAAGCATAAATATATAGTGTAACCAGGACCGCTGCGTTTCAATAAGCTTAGTATGGCGTCGGTATTACTGCCCAAAACAGAAATAAAATGCGATTGCGCATTCTGTTTTATACCTATTCTGTGGTCATATACAACACGAATAAAAACGTGAAGGAATTTTGTATTTGCCAGATACAACGTAAGATACCCATTAAAACCAATAATCATTACCCATTATAACAATTTAAAAATATCCCGCTATAAATTACGACGCAAATTAAAACGTGAATATATTTTGTTCTATTCATTCATAAAGTACATTAGCAAAGGTTGAAGCAAAGTTAATTTTAAATGAATACGCAAAATTCGATGACGTCATAACGAAAAGCCGGCTAGCTATCTCTGCGCAAACTTTGATGACGTCATCCTGAAAAAAAATCTCAACGCCATCCTTTTTTTTATTTTTTTAGCACGATCGATCGAAAAACTATAAAAAGTTGGAACGGCAATTTTAACATGAACCCAAAATATGTCGTTTTATTCGCGTTTTTTGACCAAACTGACCACTGCGGTCATTTTAATTTTTTTAAAACCTTGACAGTGTTCACCGCCGTAACGCAAAGAATATTTGTAGCAAATTTCACGTTTTTATGTCCAGTATTTAAAAAGATTATGCGGTATGTACATACCCAGCCAGCCAGCCAGCCACATATTCCTTTTGAGATTTATATATATACAAGCCGGTATATGCCCGGTCCTCCGAACCGGCTAAACGTTATGTTTACATACACTCTAACTACTCAAGCATTTATAATGAGATTGCCCGCATGACCTACGACACGAATTTAAACGTGAGGTAATTTTTTATTTGCCCGCTACAACATAAATAACCCGTTAAAATCATTACCCATTATAACAATAAAAAAATTGCCCGCTATAAATTACGACGCAAATTAAAACGTGAATATATTTTGTTCTATTCACTGATAAAGAACATTCGACAGTACTTTTATTTAAAAAAAAATAATTGTTTGATATATTTTTTTACGACAAACATTAAGTCGCAGACCTATGTTGTGTTGTTTTTGTTATTTGCTATTTATTTTTTTTTATTGTTGCTTTGGAAGCAAACTTAGAATTAATTTTTCTATTCAACATGTAAAACAATAACAAACGAAACCAATAAGAAACAAAGAAGAAACTTAAAAAAAAAAAAAATTGTGTTCAATGTAATCGCATAATGATATTTTACATACACTTTATCTACCCATGGAGTTATAATGAGATTGCCCGCTACACAGTTAATATATACGGCAATTAATAAAACCCTGCCCGTTAAAAAGTTTATCGATGTATACGTCACAAATTTAAATGTGAATGACATTTTGTACGCCCGCTACAACCGAAACGAACTGAAACTTGAAATATTTCCCGCTAGAAACGAATTGAAACGTGAAATATTTCCCGCTAGAAAGATTTTAATGCGTATACGCCCGCTTCAAACGAATTGAAAAAGCTAAAAGTTATGTTTTACATACACTCTTACTACTCAAGCAGTTATAATGAGATTGCACGCAACAACTACAAAGTTTATATTTCGTATACGACACGAATTAAAACGTGAATATATTTTGTTCTATTCATTCATAAAATACATTAGCAAACATTGAAGCAAAGTTAATTTTAAATGAATACGCAAAATTTGATGACGTCATAACGAAAAGCCAGCTAGCTATCTCTGCGCAAACTTTGATGACGTCATCCTGAAAAAAATCTCAACGCCATCCTTTTTTTAATTTTTTTAGCGCGATCGATCGAAAAACTATAAAAAGTTGGAACGGCAATTTTAACATGAACCCAAAATATGTCGTTTTATTCGCGTTTTTTGACCAAACTGACCACTGCGGTCATTTTAATTTTTTTTAAACCTTGACAGTGTTCACCGCCGTAACGCAAAAAATATTTGTAGCAAATTTCACGTTTTTATGTCCAGTATTTAAAAAGATTATGCGGTATGTACATACCCAGCCAGCCAGCCACATACATATTCCTTTTGAGATTTATATATATACAAGCCGTTATGTGCCCGATTCTTCGAACGGGCTTTTTTTTAGAATATGCTTGACACATTATAGTTTTTTAGTTTTGTTTTCGCAACATACATAAAGTAGTATGTTTTTTTTTGTGGTCAGTATTTTTTAAATTTATTTTTGTTTTGCACACTTTATTATACACCAATTCAATATACAACTAAAAAGGAAAAACAAATAATAATAATTTATTTTTTATTTCTTGCTCAAAGTATGACCACTATGATCGAATTTTGTGAGTTTATTGGGTAATTAAACTCTTTCTGTAAAACAGAACTCACATGTCTTTTAAAAAGTACTGTTAATTCGAAAATTATTGTTTGATATATTTTTTTGCTACAACATTAGTCGTAGATCAATATTTTTTTTTTGTTGGTGTTATTTGCTATTTATTTATTGTTGCTTTGGAAGCAAACTTAGAATTAAATTTTAAATTCAACAGGAAAAACAATAACAACTGAAACCGATATGAATCATAGTTTATACAACGTATACGACATGAATTAAAACTTTAAAAAGTTGGTCCGGCAAATTTAAACATTGCCCGGCAATATAAAAATTTCCCGCTACATAGTTTATAAGACGTATACGATACAAATTAAAACTTTAAAACTTTGAGCTCGGCAATTTAAACATTGCCTGGCAATTGAAAAATTTCCCGCTACAAAGTTTATAAGACGTATACACAGAATAGGTATAGAACAGAATGCACAATCCCTATATACGCAGTCACTAAAAGTTACCATTTTCCGCAATGCAGCGGTCGCTAGAGACGCTACTATAGTAAAATGAGAAATGATATATACGTCTGCCATAAATATATACAATATATATAGGGCCTACATTATCTTTCATTATAGGATTACTTTTATATAAATTTGACTTAATTACCCATTTTGTTTTGAACATTATATGATTAGGCCAATATGATGTATAAATATTTTTATTGCCCGGTACTGATTTAAAAAAAAAATGGCTTAGACGTAGCTCGGTACCGGTAACTAAATTGCTGCGGCTACCGGTACATAAAAATATATACTTTTTAAACCAAAATAAACTTTTAAAATTATGAAGGGAAATAGGCATATAATTCATAATGAGTTAATATGAGGTTGTTTATGCTGTTGTTTATCCTTTATGGAGTCAGGAAAGCCATGCAGTTTGACATGCTCTTTTTTACGATAATCAGTCGTTTTCGCATCATTGTTGTAGTTTATTATGCTCATTTTGCCTGAAATATTAGCTTTGGGTGTTCGAACTTGTAGATTTGAAGAAAAGGACGTTGTAGGCTAAATAAGCATAAATATAGAGTGTAACCAGGACCACTGCGTTTAAATAGGCTTAGTATGGCGTCGGTATTACTGCCCAAAACAGAAATAAAATGCGATTGCGCATTCTGTGTTATACCTATTCTGTGGACATATACAACACGAATAAAAACGTGAAGGAATTTTGTATTTGCCAGATACAACGTAAGATACCCATTAAAACCATTAATCATTACCCATTATAACAATTTAAAAATATCCCGCTATAAATTACGACGCAAATTAAAACGTGAATATATTTTTTTCTATTCATTCATAAAGTACATTAGCAAAGGTTGAAGCAAAGTTAATTTTAAATGAATACGCAAAATTTGATGACGTCATAACGAAAAGCCATCTAGCTATCTCTGCGCAAACTTTGATGACGTCAACCGGAAAAAAATCTCAACGCCATCCTTTTTTTTATTTTTTTAGCGCGATCGATCGAAAAACTATAAAAAGTTGGAACGGCAATTTTAACATGAACCCAAAATATGTCGTTTTATTCGCGTTTTTTGACCAAACTGACCACTGCGGTCATTTAAATTTTTTTAAAACCTTGACAGTGTTCACCGCCGTAACGCAAAGAATATTTGTAGCAAATTTCACGTTTTTATGTCCAGTATTTAAAAAGATTATGCGGTATGTACATACCCAGCCAGCCAGCCAGCCAGCCAGCCAGCCAGCCACATATTCCTTTTGAGATTTATATATATATATGATATGATATGATATGATATGATATGATAATATGATATGATATGATATGATATATATAGGGCCTACATTATCTTTCATTATAGGCTTACTTTTATATAAATTTGACTTAATTACCCATTTTGTTTTGAACATTATATGATTAGGCCAATATGATGTAAAAATATTTATTACCGGTACTGATTTGAAAAAAAAATGGCTTAGACGTAGCTCGGTACCGGTAACTAAATTGCTACGGCTACCGGTACATAAATATATATATACTTTTTAAACCAAAATAAACTTTTGAAATTATGAAGGGAAATAGGCATATAATTCATAATGAGTTAATATGAGGTTGTTTATGCTGTTGTTTATCCTTTATGGAGTCAGGAAAGCCATGCAGTTTGACATGCTCTTTTTTTCGATAATCAGTCGTTTTCGTTTTCATTGTTGTAGTTTATTACACAACCGTTCATGCACATTTTGCCTGAAATATTAGCTTTGGGTGTTCGAACTTGTAGATTTGAAGAAAAGGACGTTGTAGGCTAAATAAGCATAAATATAAAGTGTAACCAGGACCGCTGCGTTTAAATAAGCTTAGTATGGCGTCGGTATTACTGCCCAAAACAGAAATAAAATGCGATTGCGCATTCTGTTTTATACCTATTCTGTGGACATATACAACACGAATAAAAACGTGAAGGAATTTTTTATTTGCCAGATACAACGTAAGATACCCATTAAAACCATTAATCATTACCCATTATAACAATTTAAAAATATCCCGCTATAAATTACGACGCAAATTAAAACGTGAATATATTTTGTTCTATTCATTCATAAAGTACATTAGCAAAGGTTGAAGCGAAGTTAATTAAAATGAATACACAAAATTCGATGACGCCATAAAAAAAAAGACAACCAGCTATCCCTGCGCAAACTTTGATGACGTCATCCTGAAAAAAATCTCAACGCCATCCTTTTTTTTTATTTTCTTAGCGCGATCGATCGAAAAACTATAAAAAGTTGGAACGGCAAATTCAACATGAACCCAAAATATGTCGTTTTAATCGCGTTTTTTGACCAAACTGACCACTGCGGTCATTTTAATTTTTTTTAAACCTTGACAGTGTTCACCGCCGTAACGCAAAGAATATTTGTAGCAAATTTCACGTTTTCATGTCCAGTATTTAAAAAGATTATGCGGTATGTACATACCCAGCCAGCCAGCCACATACATATTCCTTTTGAGATTTATATATATACTAGCCGATTATGTGCCCGGTCCTCCGAACCGGCTAAAAGTTATGTTTACATACACACTAACTACTCAAGCAGTTATAATGAGATTGCCCGCATGACCTACGACACGAATTTAAACGTGAGGTAATTTTTTATTTGCCCGCTACAACATGAATTACCCGTTAAAATCATTACTCATCACCCATTATAACAATTACAAAATTGCCCGCTATAAATTACGACGCAAATTAAAACATGAATATATTTTGTTCTATTCATTGATTAAGAACATTCGACAGTACTTTTATTTTTTTTTTATGATTGTTTGATATATTTTTTTTACGACAAACATTAAGTCGCAGACCTATGTTGTGTTGTTTTTGTTTATTTGCTATTTATTTATTTATTGTTGCTTTGGAAGCAAACTTAGAATTAAATTTTCTATTCAACATGTTAAACAATAACAAATGAAACCCTTATGAAATAATGTTTATAAAACGTATACGACACGAATTAAAACTTTAAAAATTTAGTTCCGGCAATTTGAACATTGCCCGGCAAATTAAACATTGCCCGGTAATTTAAACATTGCCGGTAATTTAAACATTGCCCGGTGTTATAAACATTGCCCGGTATTAGAAAAATTGCCCGGTAATTTAAACATTGCCCGGTAATTTAAACATTGCCCGGTAATTTAAACATTGCCCGGTATTATAAACATTGCCCGGTATTATAAACATTGCCCGGTAATTTAAACATTGCCCGGTAATTTAAACATTGCCCGGTATTATAAACATTGCCCGGTATTATAAACATTACGCGGTAATTTAAACATTGCCCGGTAATTTAAACAATGGCCGTTACCTAGGCGATAAGCCTAAAGGTGCCCAGTTCTCGGAACTGGATAAAATAACCCATGGAGTTATAAACAATAGTCTTAAGCGGGCATAAAGTATTTTCCGGTAACTTATACCATTTAAATATTGCATTTTACAAATTACGACGCAAATTAAAACAAAATTTTGTTCCCTTCTTAAACGCATAAATACGCAAAATTTGATGACGCCATATAATTATAAGCTTAAATATAGAGTGTAACCAGGACCATTGCGTTTAAATAAGCTTAGTAAGGCGTCGGTATTACTTCCCGAAACAGAAAAAAAAATGCTAAATCTATTTGCTTTGTCCTATGTTTGTAAAGTTTTAAATTATTAATTAGCTTTAAGTCATGTATTCACAGTGTAAAGTATTAAAGTAGTGATAGATTAGGAAAATCAACTACAGTATTGGTAGTGTAAAGAATTTATGTTGTTTACGGCACGTAGACAATTTAAACATGAAGAAAATTTGTTCCCGTCATTGAGTTGAGATAATAAAATCCATGCACATAGTTTGATGACGTCAATTTAAACATGAATGAAAAATGTCCCTTCATTGTTATAAAATCCATGCGCAAAGATTGATGACGTCATAAAAATAATCTCAGCGCATCCTTTTTTTTCTAACTTTGTGACGAAAAACTATAAAAAGTTGGAACGGCAAATTCAACATGAACCCAAAATATGTCGTTTTATTCGCGTTTTTTGACCAAACTGACCACTGCGGTCATTTTAATTTTTTTAAAACCTTGACAGTGTTCACCGCCGTAACGCAAAGAATATTTGTAGCAAATTTCACGTTTTTATGTCCAGTATTTAAAAAGATTATGCGGTATGTACATACCCAGCCAGCCAGCCAGCCAGCCAGCCAGCCAGCCAGCCACATACATATTCCTTTTGAGATTTATATATATATATATATGATATGATATGATATGATATGATATGATTATCTAGCTATTTCTATCAATCTTTCTCTATGTCTGTCTATCAATAAATCAGTCTAGCTATTTATTTATCTATCTATCTGTTTATCTATCCATCTATTTACCAATCTATCTATCACATCCAATCTAGCTACTGTATTTAACTGTCTAACTAATTATCTAGCGATCCATACGTCCTTTCTTGAATCTATCAATCCATCTATCCATCTATCTATCGCTCTCTCTCATCAATCAATCAATCAATCAATCAATCAATCAATCAATCAATCTATCTATCAATCTATCAATCTATCAATCTATCAATCTATCAATCTATCAATCTATCAATCTTTCAATCTATCAATCTATCAATCTATCAATCTATCAATCTATCAATCTATCAATCTATCAATCTATCAATCTTTCAATCTATCAATCTATCAATCTATCAATCTATCAATCTATCAATCTATCAATCTATCAATCTATCAATCTATCAATCTATCAATCTATCAATCTATCAATCTATCAATCTATCAATCTATCAATCTATCAATCTATCAATCTATCAATCTATCAATCAATCTATCAATATATCCATATATCAAGATATCAATATATCAATATATCAATCTAGCTATATATCAAACTATCTATAAATGTATCATTTATCTATTTATCTTTTCATCTATTCATCTATCCAACTAGCCATCTATCCATCTATTCAGCTATCCATCTAACTACCTATCTCTCTATCTATTTATATTTTTACCTATCTATTTATTGTACCATATAACTACCCAACTATCTTTGTATCCAGCCATCCAATATTTGTGTCTACGGCTATATCGGTTCTCGTGTCCGTGTTTTGTGTCTGTGAGTCTGTGAAAATTCATTTATATTCCTTTTAGCTCTGTTAAATGCAGAAACCTGGCCAATTGTGGTTACGCAGAAACCTAATTAATTTATAAACGTAATAAGTTTCATTCCGGCAACTTCACTAAACTCACTCGGACCCCATGGGCACACACAGACACACACACACGGAAACACACACGCACAAACACACAAGCACACACGCATTCACCCACACACTAGATGACAAACAGTTTGAAACCTAGTTAGCATACCGAGATGGATGAAGAAAACCTTTCCCTAAGAAACCTAATCAAAGGGGTCCACATCTCCTGTTTAGACATTTGACGCAACTGGGCCATAAAAAGGATGGAGAAGGGGAAACAGACGAGGGTTATTGAAAGTTATTTCGATTCATCTATCACCGGTTGATCTAACAACCCAAACAATAACAACATTGAAAACGAACAAACAATAGCAACAACAAGGGACCATACAAGACTTGAGTTCAATCTCTTCCCACGTAACACTCCTTGACAGAGAGTTCCTTTCATTCTGAGTCTCTTGAAAAGATTTTTTGTATTACTTGACCGACGTTTAGATTGCATTGACCATCTAGCACCAGTACTTGTCCAAATACAGGGAAATGCGAGAAGAAAAAAAGGGATTATAAATGTTTGCAAATAAATTGATTATGGTAAATTTAAAGTCCCCTGAAAATAAAAGTATTTCGTATAAATACTATGTTTGAATTCTCGTTCAGATTTTTTTTTCGTTTCTGACAAATCCTTTAAACATTTTCCCAATACTTTTAGAATATTATCCTTCACAATATTCTGTCCCACACAAAAACAAAATAAATATATAAAGATTTAAAGACCAAGTGAAGAGCTTTTTCTCAAAGAGACGAGATTTGAAATAGCCTCATACGACAGTGACGTTTCACAAATGAACTAAATAAACAAAACTCGACGCTATAAATCTATATTTAACTATTTTGTGAAAAATAACAACCGGGAAAACATGTGAGAATAGATTCAAAACATGTGACAATATTCATTTTTCCTAGTCGAAATCCTTTCTCTGTCGTCATTTTCCTACGTTGCCGGAAATAAAAACATCTCAAATGGCCACGAGATTTGGATTTTTCCTCCGAAAAAAAAACACATTTAACTGCAAATATTGAACTAATTACTTAAAAGTTGTCTTTGATATTTTGTATAAATGATTTGTATTAACATTCAGATACTGAATACATTATTTACTTTCAAAATCAAATGTTAACTCAATTTTGATAAAAAGCTCTTCACTTGGTCTTTAAAAGTGCGCACAATAAATTGTAATGCAGAAAACAACACCAGGACATGAGCTGATTTTTAAGTTGTTTTTTTTTAGTGTGGCGCGAGGGCGGGTATGGGAGTACGATTAAAAAAATTGATGACATGTTTCGTCATCAATAAGGCGTCTGTCTACGTCCCAAAGTTCCAGCTTTCTTGAATTAGCTTTTCGAAGATTTTGTCACAAAGTCACAAAGAAATGTTGGCAAAGTTAATATGAAGAATATAAAAAGAAGAGGATTCTGATTTAATTTGAAAACAAAAGGTTATTTTCAAGAGAAAATATTTTGGAAAAATTTCATTAAAATATTTCTACTGCAAACTGTAGTAACGAAATCATATATAGCTTTTGGCAGGCCTGGGGTCCCCAAGATGCGGCAATCCAGTATTTTATCAAAGCCTTGTCAAAATATTATCAAAACAGATATTAAAATGACATTAAATCCAACTTATATTCATACGATTATATACTCTTCATATGCCTTAGGTATTAAATGTAAAATGGCCAATACATAAAAGAAAATATAATTAAGAGACAGAAACTAATTTTAATAGAAAATAATTTAGATTTTTTGTAGAAATTTAATTTGAGAAAAACCAATTAATAAATGTCCAAATTGTAAAAATATTACAAAAAATAATTTTTAAAATATATTAATATTTTAAATGGGAGACGCACTAAACGCGGGCAAGTGTCTTCCCCTTGGTGTACGGTTTGATTCTTAATAGTGTTAGGAACTTGAGTTATAAAAAAAGAAATTGCACTGAACGGTGACCTTCGTTCACTGTCCGTTAGAGTCGAAGGAGAGGGTGATGGGTGAGTGTAATGACATCCAAAATATTATTATAAATTAAATTAATACTGACGTTCTCCCACGTGAAAATCGAGTTTATGGCTCGCCTGAAAGTCTAGAGTTTGAGTTTCTGACCCCTGGGTGACATTTCGGGTAAAGCATGCTTCGGCTTACAACTCATCTGGGGAGGGGGGAGGGAACCAATGAAAAAAGGTTTGGAGAATGTTTACCTCGTGGGGTCCAGCGCCACAGTCTGGACAGTTTTTCTAATACATTTGGTATTGATAAGACATATTTTCTTATCTTCAGCTTTTTTTCTTCATATTTTGTAAATAATTTAATGTTGCCAGTTAATAACATTTTTAAATTCCTCTACAACAACGTGTTCGTATCGGTGAGACTAAATGAAAGTGATTAAATGCCAGACTATAATATAATAATAATTAAATTTAGAGGCCGACTGAAATTAGGTAAACTTTCTGTATCGGCTTCCGTTTCGGCTGAAAGTCAATTTATAACTTTCGTAATGGTTCCGTTTTCGGTCGAAACCAAAAAATTGGGTTTCGGTCGGCTTCTAAATAAATTAAGTTTAAGTCTTTGGACAAGTCTTCATCAAATCAAATTTTAGCCTTTGGTCGAAACTTCATAAAATCAAATTTATTTTGAGCCTTTGGACAAAACTTCATCAAATCAAGTTTGAGCCTTTGAACAAGACTTCATCAAATTAAGTGTGAGCCTTTGGGCAAGACTTCATCAAATCAAGTTTGAGCCTTTGGACAAAACTTCATCAAATCAAGTTTGAGTCTTTGGACAAGACTTCTTCAAATCAAGTTTGAGTCTTTGGACAAGACTTCATCAAATCAAGTTTGAGCCTTTGGACAAGACTTCATCAAATTAAGTTTGAGCCTTTGAGTAGGACTTCTTCAAATCAAGTTTGAGTCTTTGGACAAGACTTCTTCAAATCAAGTTTGAGCCTTTGGACAAGACTTCTTCAAATCAAGTTTGAGTCTTTGGACAAGACTTCATCAAATCAAGTTTGAGCCTTTGGACAAGACTTCTTCAAATCAAGTTTGAGCCTTTGGACAAGACTTCTTCAAATCAAGTTTGAGCCTCTGGACAAGAGTTCATCAAATCAAGTTTTAGCCTTTGGACAAGACTTCTTCAAATCAAGTTTGAGCCTTTGGACAAGACTTCTTCAAATCAAGTTTGAGCCTCTGGACAAGAGTTCATCAAATCAAGTTTTAGCCTTTGGACAAGACTTCTTCAAATCAAGTTTGAGCCTTTGGACAAGACTTCATCAAATCAAGTTTGAGCCTTTGGACAAGACTTCATCAAATCAAGTTTGAGCCTTTGGACAAGACTTCTTCAAATCAAGTTTGAGCCTTTGGACAAGACTTCATCAAATCAAGTTTGAAAAAAAGACGGCTTTATTTCCATTGAAGGTGATGTTGAAGTCGATGGAAGGGACACGTAACACCATTTACAAAGCAAAAAAAAACAACAACAACATCTACCCAATTCTGATGGGTACTTACATGAGTTCAAAGGAAATTAAAGGCGGCTCGTCATTGTGCTGCCCAAACTATCCTTTAGTATGTCTAGGCCAAGTTTCCCATTATGCGAGAAGAAATACATATTAGTACTCTTCCTGAGTGGCATTCGGGCATGGAAAGGGTTGCCTAAACAAACCAGAAAAAAGCGGTAACTTAACATCATTTTAAACACTGATAGAAATTCAGACTCAAACCACTGACGTGCGTAGGACGCAATAATCTTCTTTATAGAAGGAGCGTCTGTAATGTATAAGATAAGTCTCGTTACTACGATAAATGTTGTCTTGGGCACCTTGGGACAGGGGGAGTGAAATCGGGGACGGCTTTAGAATCTTAATTTTCATTTTTTTGTAAAGCTAATTTACCCCAAGCGTCTGTTTCGTATATCGTATGGCATTACTAGTTTCATGTATCGCTTGGCATAAATAGGTCACACGCACTTTACAAAGACATTCTTTTTTCTTTCATATTTAAAATTCCAAAGTAAAGACTTAAAGACTTTTCACCAAAACAGACTTCGCCGTCATCCACCACAATTGTTTTGTGTGTGTGTGTGTGTTCCACACAAATGACGTCATCATTCCTTGTATTGTTCCACTTGTCACCTTCTCTCTCCACTCCCAACCACAACAACTAATGCTAGTTAAGGAAATTGGAGGATTGGAAATAATAACTCCCAAAACCTGTAGATTTTTTTTTCTAAATCATAGAATGTCCGGTTGTGGAAAAAAATAATAATTTGATGTCTATAATTTCCCTTTTTTTTCTTTCTTATAGTTGGATAGCGTTATAAAGTACAAAATAGAAACATAAGAATCTTTATAAAAATATATATGTTTTTTCTTCGTTTGAATTTTTTGCTATCTTCTATCTAATTTAATACCTTTCATTCCTTTTCACAATTTAATTAACGTAACTTCTGAAAATGTGTGTAAGTAAGTAGCCTAAAACAAATATAAGTACATTTCAAGCTTGATTTGTTAACATGAAAGACATACAATCATCAATATTGTTTTTTTAGTAGTTTTTTTAAAATGTGATACGATTAGATTCTTTGAAGTTTTAAGCCGTAATTTTTTTTTTCGAAGCTTAACAAATTTCATTATTTGATTTGACCGTGGAATGGGTTGCCTGATATAAATCTAAAGACTTAACATCAGATAAAACTCTTTATCGAAATGCAAAACATCTATAACGGATAAAGCGTATGTCGAAATAATATTCTATATAAAAGGCTGGTCCTGCAACCCTGAAGGAATTTTTAGGGCAAAGGACGTATTCATCTTCTAACTTAAAGGAACATCTGCACAATTTGTAAGATATATTAATAGTTTCATAAAAGTTGTACAGCTTGAAGAAAGTTTTAAAGTATTGGTTTGACCAAAGACTATAATAAGAGGGACGGTTTGCTTTGATATTTCTGCTATTTGATGACTTGAAAAACTCTGTTTCTCGGAATTTCCGATCCCACCCTGTCCTCTAGACTTCCGGTTTAGTAATTCACTATGATTTTCTCAATGGAAAATTAAGATTAAAATCGAACGTTGTATATAGCGGAAGTCTTTAGGCAAGTTTAGGAGTCATTTAGGACAGCGTTATTGGCTGCGCACAACTCTAAAAATCGAGCAAGCGGTCACTCTTATTAAGGTCTTTGGTTTGACGAGAAATTAATATTATTCGCTTTCTATAATTATGGGGATCATATTCACACAGATATATTTTTGGGGGTTTCTATGTAAAATATATATTAAATCTAAAAGACTTTTTTGAAAAATACTCACTCTACATTTCTCCGCAATTTCATTTAATATGACCGTAAATAAAAACAGAGTACTTAATATGTAGGGCGATATTTTGTATGTAGACTATAATATGTGTGTTTATGATAGTTTCAAAAGAGCTCAGTTTTTGTTTCCCACTCCAGGAGTAGTCGCATTAGCTGAGAGCATCTTAGCAAGGAGATGGAGATGGCTGACACACGTCTGCAGAATGTCACCTTGCTCCCTCCCCAGGACAGCCCTGAGATGGACCCCCCAGGCAAAAAGGTCAAAAGGCATACCAAATAAAACATGTAGAAGGACGGTGGAAAGGGACTTGAAGGCTTGAGGCCTGAACTTAGAAACAGCACCTCAAGCTGCAACAGAACGAGATAAACTGAGATGTTTGGGTTTCGCCTCAAGCGCCAGCCGGCACGGAGAGGATAGAAAGACAGAGAGAAAGAGAGATGTGTGTTTATCAGTTGTGTGCGTTGATTCCGCATGGGTGTGATTGTGTGTGTATGTGTGTGAGTTTATTATGTGTCTCGCCCTGAGTATGTGCGTGTTGTGTATCTATGTGTGTGTGTGTTTCTGTGTGTGTGTGATAGTTTGTGAGCCTCTGTTTGGCAATGTGTATATCTGTGTGGTTGTGAACGTGTGACTGTGTTTTCTTACTGTGAGCTTGCGCTTGTGTGTGAATGTGATGCATATATATAAGCCAGCTGTGTTCGTCTGTGTGCTGTATGTGTGTTTTGCGCGTATTTGACGTGTTAGAGCGTGTACATGCGTGTTTTGCGTATTGTGTCTGTGATTCTATGAGTGTGAGCGAGTGTGTAAATTGGAACATGGTACAAATAAATTAGAAACGTTATCTTCGCGTCGATATCAGAGAGAATGGCTTAGCACTTAGCTTTAGAGAAATGCAGCACATAATAATATGGTTGATAAAAACTGGAGCATTTAGAATTTACATAAAAACATTTAGCACAGGAAAACAGAGCTATTGACTTATTCTTAGAAATATATTATTCACAATTTTCAAAGAGCATTCTGATTGCCAATAATTGAAATTGCAAATTTTAATGGTCAACGTCGAACGTTTTATTAACTAACTGTCAATTTGTAGATAATATAAAATAGTATTGTCTTTCTATTTTCATGGAAAAAATTTGGATCCCACAACCGGAATCGGAAGCAGGCTTTGGAAACGTATCAGTGGCGTGTTCTCTCTCGCGTATCCGTTTCTTCGAGCTTTAATAAAAAGGTGACGCTATGACTTTTTTAATGGATAGACCACCATGCACTAAGTGAGACCTTGTAAATAGTTAACTAAGTCATGGTGTGTTTTTTAAAACAAAGGGTCTGCAGCGTATTACTGTGTATCCAACTAGGTCGTGGTATTTTTTAACTGGGTCATAGCATGTTACTAGATCATGGTATTTAACTCGTTAAATGCATAAAGCCAGATTTAACTAGGTTTGTTTATTGAACTAAGACTGGTTATTTTAAACTAGATCTGGGTATTTAAACTAGTTATTAATATTTAAACTAGGTCTGGGTAAAAAAACTAGTTATTAATATTTAAACTAAGTCTGGGTATAAAAACTAGTTATTAATATTTAAACTAAGTCTGGGTATTTAAAACTAGTTATTAATATTTAAACTAGGTCTGGGTATTTAAACTAGTTATTAATATTTAAACTAGGTCTGGGAATGCAAACTCGGTCTGTGTATTTAACTAAGACTAGCTTATTAAACTAGATCTAGGTATATTTTACTAATCTAGATCTGTATAATCAAACTATGTGTATTAAACTCGTTATGAGCATTTAATCCAGATCTGGGTATTTAAATTAGGTCGAGTTATTTAAACTAGGTCTAGGTATTTAAACTATGTCTGTGTTTTGAAAGTAGGTCAGGGTATTTTTTCCATTAAACATACTTTAAAACAAACCCCTTTAAAAATGGCTAGTTGACCGGACTATTTGGTTACGTTCTAACCAAAACAAAAAAGCTCTATTCTTGATTCCTCTTTACACCGTTGTCCGCTCTCGGGTAAAATCCCGTCTGTTTGCTGAGCTCACCACCGAGGTCTGCTAATCCTGAGTGATGTTCGGAGCAAGTGACGGGGGATTATCAACTTTCTATTGATTCAGCCCATGGGATTTGAAACGGTACTTTGACGCGTCACTACCTTACTCCTTACTGAAAAGTTGTTCTTTTTTTTTGTTGTTGTTAGATGTTGTTAGATGTTGCTTCTGTTGTTCTTGTTTTTGTTTTTTATTCCTTGATATGTATTCCTTACGTCATTTGCTTAGTGTTTTAAAAGATGTAGAGAACCGCTTTAAAATATAAAACAGTGGATTTCTTAAAAGGTTAACTTTTTTTTTTCCATGCGCAAATGTTTTGTTTAGAAGTAAAAGAGTTTTGATTAATATGTCTTTGCATATTGAATAGGACAAGAGCCTTTATCTATCTGCCTTTCTGATTATTTTTTAAATAGACTATTTGAGTCTTTTAAGGTTGGAATTTAATGTGAGTATGGTCCATATAATATGTTGTGCTATATCTCCGATTTTTCTGTCATCCGTCTAGGGTCTGGTTCACTCAAGCCACCCGATGAACGTTTAAAAAAAAGAATGTAATGCCTGAACTTATTTACAATAATTACATTAACAACATTGGTCGAAAATAAGTAGTTTCAATATCATAATCCAAAACAACAAAACCAGAAAACTAAACCTTACATGCCTTATATAGATTTCTTGGCAGATTGTGCTTGATTGGATTTACCCGAAGTTTGCAGAATGCGAACACATATTGATGTATGCAAATAGTCCCTACGTCATATTATATACTTCTAATTGAAATATTGATGCAACTCTAACACAAAAATAATCTCTACGCCATAATTATATATACATTAGTAACTATCAATACAATTCTAAATACAATATGAAAACTATTTAAACATGCTTTAGTTTTTTATGCTATTGTCTTCTTTCTTTTGCAATTCCCGATTCTAAATAAAGTAATTGTCATACATGTTCCGTATTATTAAATCGCATTTTTTTCGACTTTTAATGAATACTTGTAGGCCTAATAATCCTATTATCACTGACTACAATAATATGGAGCGCCTGCTCTATATTTAGAGCTTATGTTCTTTTTCCGTGCGCACACAACACTGATCTATAAATGTTTCTGCTCTGTACAACTTTCGATTTTATTTTGTCATTGAGAAAATCATAGCGATTAAATAAAACGAAACTTGTATATCAATAACTTTATTTCCTGTATAGCAATTACTTTATTTAGAATCGGGAATTCCGAAAATCAGTGTTTCAAGTCATCATATAGCAGAAATACTAAAGCAAGCGGTCCATGTATATTAAAGCCCATGAAAAAACTAAATCAAGCGTCCTTGTATATTATAGTCTTTGGTTTTACAATGCATGTTCAAGCTATTTACTTATAGTTAATCATGAGTTTGAGATTATTTTTTGTTTACTAAGACAACTCCACACTCTCTAATCATAAACATCTCTCAAGATACTTGACGATATTCTTCGTTCGTTTTCCAAATGTTCGTGAAAGACTCTTGTACTATCAACTGCACAGAAACCTATAAAGGCCTAGAGATAGGCATAAAGGCTATTTTTTAAAAAGAGTTCTATTAATTAAAGGTATATTATTGACCTGTATATTGTGTGCATTCATTACTCGTCATCTTCGTTTATTGTAAACAAGTCTGCATTGGAACGCTTTATATTACGTGAAGTTAAGAGATCAATTATGACATAATTTAACATTTAATGTCATATCATCACAACACATCAAAATCCTACATCATCAGTTATGATGACAGTACAATTCCTGCCACACTGAAGTAGCCTGCAGTTGAGGTCGGCAACATTTTGGTTATAGTGTGCCAACGTATTCTTTCTAATTATTTCAGGGTGCCTAACGGTCTAAAAGTCAACCTGGTCTGGCACTAAGTTTCTTGTAAAAGAGAACTTGAATTCCTATTTTGGAGGTCTTCCGCGTGCCACTGCAAATTACAAGTGCGTGTCAAGTCTGGCACGCGTTCCGTAGACCAGGGGTCGGCAATCTTTTGCTTAGTGTGCCAAACTAGGATTTCTAAATCGTTCAGCGTGCCAACAGCTAAAAGTCAACCTGCTTTATTATACTTAAAAGTAATAAAAATGTATAGGACAATTAATATTTATTTCCGTAGCAAGACTAAGGCCAAAAGCAAAGATTATTTATTAAAAAAATCCTTAAAGCATTTTATATTTAATTCAAAATAAACGTAGGCCTACGTTTTTGTGATTTTTATTCTTTTTATTTGCACTTATAATAATATATCAAATACAATATTTTATTACTCAACTTTCACATTTATAGAAATTATTGACTAAACATTAGCATTTGGTAGTCAAGATGATTATCTAAGACATGCTTATATTAATTATATTTTCATCCCAGTTTAAATCAGATTTACATTTCTATGTTTTGTTATTTTAACGTTCTTTGAACTTATAAATTATCATCGTTAAGTGGAATAGATACGTAGTAATTATACAAACTTGGTAGTTAATGTAATGTTTAAAAATATACATATAACTTCTTTAGTCATATAATATTTATATAATTTTCAAATAGTTTTTACAGTTTGATCATTTCAAAGCTATAAATGGTAGATTAAGTTATTTATCCTGTTTTTTTTTTTTTTAAAGTCAAAATTTAGAAATATGAGATTAAAAAACGTTTCCGCATTTGATTCAATTTTTTTTTGGTCCCTTAACCTTGGCGGTCGTTGGGGGGAGCTAATGGACACCCAGTGTCCATTAGTCCTCTCTTGGGCTTGGTAGACTTGGCGGCGCCCATCTCCTCTCCAAGTCGGCGGTGGATTTTATAGCTGACTGCACCGAGGGTCGAACCCGGATGCGGCGCTTGGGAGTCGAGCTCGCTTTTGACTTTGCTAACCAGCCGCCATTTGATTCAATAGTGGTGCCAAAAAAGTTATGTTTTTATTACTGACTAATTATTATTTCTATATATAAATCCAACGTCAAGGTATTTATTACCAGATTTAATTATTAAAGAATTAAAATAATTTACGTTAAACAGTTATAAAAAAAGCATTTCATGCATTAATCGTATGTACATTTAACCGGGTAGTTTATCTATTAAAGATTCATAATTTCAGAAATTACACATTATAGTGCTTTTAAAGAAGTGTCTTATATTTATAAAATTAATAATAAAAAAAATGTTTCAGAATTACTTATATTTATGTTTAATTAAAGAAGATGAGCATAAAAACTGTTTTAAATCTGTATCAATTAATTAGCGGTCGAGTGTAGGTGACCTATTTGTATGCTTAAAACAGCTTTCATGTGCGATAAAAATCTGTTCACAAGTGTAAGTTGAACCAAAAGCTGAAAGTAAAGAGTGAATGCCTAGCAGTTGAGAATAGCAGATGACTTTCCTAAGCAGCTTCCTTCCAGATTTTTTTCCGCAAATGGACACATTAAAATGTGGATGCCCATTTATGTTAATGTTTAAAATTCAACTTTCTGCATTTTAAAATCGCCAATAAGCATATTCCTCAACTTAAAAAAATAAACTACATCTAGGATGTAGTAAGATCAAGCCAGTCAGTCTTGATGGGGTATGAACAAATGAGTCAATTAATTTGTAAGGTTTTGTCATTGTTTAGAAAACTCCGATTTGAGTGCTTTGGTGTACTTCTGAAAAAGCCCAACTATCTATTTTAATATATTCTTTAATATAGGGATGCACATGTAGTTTATTTTTAAAAAAAAATGATTTCACGGCAAGATATGTCCAGTTTTAATGCAAAATCATTCCAGTGGTCCTTGTAAATGCAAGTTCAACTCAATGTCAATCAGAAAAATAGCATTCAACACTAATTTGTGCTTCATTCAGAGCCGGAAATATTTTTTTAAATCAATAAAAACACTTCTTGGAGTTCTCTCGCGTGCCATTAAAAATCGCTCTGCGTGCCAGGTTTGGCACGCGTGCCTTAGGTTGCCGTAGACAGCTGACCCCTGGCCTCCAGCAAGACCGCACTAGAATACAAGCACCAATACAGTCACGTGACTTTCTAACAAGTGCCGAATGTAAAATTCTCACATATTATCATATATCATGTATAATAGTAAATAGCGTCAAAACATTTCTAGTTAAAACTTTTACATCTCGACTTTTTAAATATATTTTTTCAAAATCTGTTTCATGTTAGTAATCCACTTTCGGACCAAACTGATCCATAGGGCCGGTGAAGCAGCGTTCGCCAGTTTCTGTGGCCACGGCATACTAGGTGATTGTGTGGCCAGCACTATGCACAGCCGCCTTTAATTTACCCCAACTAAGGTCAGGTACCCATCGGATCTGGGTAGACTCTGGGTCACCCACCAGACCCGGGAAAAAAACAAAGCCTGCACCCGGGACCTTTCGGTGCGCCAGCTGAACGCGCTACGCATGGCAATCGTGCCCCCGTCTCATGTTTATCAAGGACAAAAGTTGTTTCGAGAATAAACAAAATTTCAATTTTTCCGCCATCTTAATCTGATTTTGTTTTTCTCCAGACACGTGAGAAAGAACAATTCTACGTCTGGTCAACGCATGATGTAATTGAAAAAACTAACCTAGATAAAATTTATATTTGTCTCAGACTCCAGACGCTACTTCTAGAAGGAGGCTTATTGCTATATCGCATGGACCTCCCTGCAGGAGCGTGCAGTAGCTAGACACGGCGGCAGGGATTTAACCCGGGTCATGACGTCGTATGGCAGGAGCACTAGCGTCACGACCAGTTCTACTATCTAATATATTACAGACGCTCCTTCCGTAAAGAAGATTATTGCGTCCTACGCTCATCCGTGGTCCGAGTCCAGTCCTGCATCAGTTGGCCAACATTCAATCATAAAGAAAATTCATGTCGAATTTCTCTCTAAAGTACATTATATTCTTCTATATAACAAGCGTTAGATACAGATCATGTAGTTCGATATGGGCAATATATAATGAACTCATAATAATGGCCAAAAAAAAAGTTCCGTTCGAAATTGCAAGCGAATTGTTTATGGCTCCCGTTAGATTTTTTTTTTTCTATTGCGTTGGAGATAATTTATAGTTCCATTAAATTTTGTGATGGAAAAAAACTCCGAGTAGCATTGCATAATATTTCTTTACAGAATAATATGCTTGAATATAATGGAATCCTGAAACTAAGATCGATAGAGAGTGATAAGAAATTAATTAAGGTGGGCTCATGAGTTGGTTTGTGTGATCTAATATCGTGAGGATGTTATCCTACTTTGATTTTTATACCGTGGGTCGATAGGGATTTTTTTTCAACACTAGGGACGTAAGAGTGAAGTACCCTTCGGACGAAACTGATCATAGGGGTTGATGACTGTGAAGCAGCGTTCACCAGTTTCTGTGGCCTTCGCCGGGATTCGGGACGAATAGCGAAAAAAAAATTGGAAGTACCATGGCAAAGAAAAACATCATTAAAAATACCGGGTCAATAGCGACATAAGAAATACCAGGTCAATACCGACATTAGAAATATGAGGTCAATAGCGACAAAAGAAGAAATACTAGGTCAATAGTGACATAAGAAGCACAGGGTCAATAGTGACATAAGAAATACCAGGTCAATGGCGACATATGAAATACCAGGTCAATAGCGACATAAGAAATACCAGGTCAATAGCGACATAAGAAATACCAGGTCAATAGCGACATAAAAAAATACAAGGTCAGTAACGACATAAGAAATACCAGGTCAATAACGACATAAGAAATACAAGGTCAATAACGACATAAGAAATACCAGGTCAATAGCGACATGAGAGGAGATTAAGGCAAGATGTCCTTATTGGTCTAAAGTGTAAACAAATGGAAATTTGATTTGATTCCAAGTGGTCCGTCCTTCCGCATCAACGCGCAGTTTTAGTTTAATTTTCTTTATGTTCAATTTAGCGACAGAATGAAAAAAAGTTCCAGGCGAGATAAATAAAAAACATAATTAAAAAGTGTCAAACGTCAGATCGCAAAATAATGAAAACTGTCATGGCCAATTAGTAACATAATTAATTAATCAAAAGACAGCAATTAGGAATTCTTGCTGTTGTTTGTTTGTTTTTACATTGTGTCAAATTTTTGGTTTAATTTGCATCCGTTAACTCATTCTCAGTTCTGAAGAAATTGTCATTCACATGTATCGGAAAAGCTTTTTTCTTAATTAATTTAAAGGATGTCAGTTCATTGAGATGTAAGGACGTTTTCCCAAATTACGATATGATTGTGCAATATCTGAAGTAATCTAAAAAAAAAATACTCTAATAAATTAGTCTAAAATATTTGTCTGAAAGATTACTCTCAAAAATATTACTTTACAATATTATTAATAATCTAAAAAGTTACTTTAAAACATTACTGTAAAATATTGCCATAAAATATTACTATAAATTATTATCTACAAAACTACTATAAAATTGTACTCTAAAATAGAGGTTTGCAAACTACGGCCCGCGGGCCGCATAATGTCCGGCAACTGATACTATGCGGCCCTTGAGCGCTTTTAGAATTAACATTTTGTACTTCGTTTCCGAGTAAACTGCTCCAGACTTTAAGAATATTCTTAGGGGAATTGCAAGCAGATTTTGCAAAATTGCACATTGATACATTTGTTTCGATTTCCAAATATATTTTTTTTTTGCATGCAAAACGCTCCTGTTGCTTTTTTTTTTTTGTAATTCGCGTATTGATAATTTGCGATCGCCTGATATTTAATTGCTTTTTTCCCATCAACATCAACGGCCAAGTCTATTGATTTCAAAGATTATAAATTTAGACAAGGGTGTCCTTTATTGAATCTATATTTATTAAAATGGTTTTAAAACGGCTTTGAGGCTATACGAGATTATGTTCTATTTTTAGCTTCATAGCCCAGCAGTTAATTAATTAAAGATAAAGAAAAATATGGCGTGGGAATGCATTTGATTGGTCGATATTTTTAGTAGTGGGTGTTGGTTATCAGCAGAAGTCAATTTTTTAAATCACACATTTCGATTAATTTAATCAGCAGAAGAAATTAAAAATATATTCTTCTAGGGGACGGGGGGGGGGGGGGAACAATTTATCCCAAAACAAACAGAGTTCTCTTTTAATGGTGTTTGCCATTGTAATCGCTTTACAATAATTGCAATTTGATTTGCTAAAATTAATGTATTTCTTTTATTTTATTTTACGGGGTTCATGTGCACAATCATTTATCTTGCGGAATACTTGAAGTCTCTTGTCACTGACACTATTGACAGTGGCAATGGATGGTTAAATGTGACACGTTCGGAGACGTCTGTATGATGTAACTCAGGTGTCGTCAATCTTTTGATAATATTGTGCCGAGGTAGAATTTCTGATTCATTCAGCGTGCCAACAGCCTAAATGTCATCCAGCTATTTTCTTGTAGAAGACACTTGAATTGTCTTTTTTTTTTCTTTTGGATATCCGCGTGCCAATGAAAGTACTCCACGTGCCAAGTCTGTCACGCGTGCCGCAGGTTGCTGACCTCTAATGTGACTGTTTAAGTATTTGACCATGATTTAGAATTCCACTCTCCCATATTCAATAATTCGTGCTAGGCCAGATTTAGCAAGCAATTTAAGAATAAGAATAAGAATAAGAATGGGCATTTCTATAGCGCTTCTATCCATGCTATTAAATTAGCATGCTCCGTGCGCTCTTGGTGTGATTTGCATTGGCAGATGTATTAGTCAAAGAGAAAGGTCTTTAAGTTCTTTTTAAAAGTTTCTCTTGTCCCAGATTCTCTCAGTGTCTAAGATAGACTGTTCCATAAAGAAGGCGCCACTGACACAAATGAGCGCGCTCCCAGCTACTTCTTTCTGTGTCCATCCAAACTAGGAGTTTTGAGGAGTGACTGTGTTGAAGATTGCGAATATACAACACAAATAGTATTCAAGAGTATCCATGAACTTCTCATCACTTCAACACGTTTACTAACTCCACACTTAACTTTAGACCAACGCCTATCTCTATCTCCCTATCTCTGGCTGACTTCTGTCTTCGCTCCTAACCGGGCAGCTCCCCTTGCTGACCTTTCACTGCCCTGACCGTTCTCACCGTTGTGTGGCCTTGTGCTACCCGTCGAGAGTGTCTGAGCGTTGTCACTTTAGCTAATTTGTTGGTGACAGCTCTAATAGTTGTATCCACCCTACATGTATGCTAAGTGTCTTATTAAATGAATAGTCTTCAAGAGCGACTACGTTTAGTGACTAGGACGATTACCACGGTCAACAAATAAAACACGGCACTTAACTCTTACAGTCCCGGGCGCGTATATAGCGGAACTGAAGGCAGCATAGATAGAAGTAGGTCGGTACGGAAAGGGTTAAAACATATGCATCGTCTGTCTGGGGTCCCATTTACTAAAGAGAACATTTTTTTTAAACTACCGAAAGCATTCAGTTGTCATTTTAATCCCATGTCAGCCATTTTCACTGTTACCATTCATCACGTCCTTTTTTAGACATTGTTTCGAATTCTATTGTTCATGAGAATTGCAATTATAATTTGTCTTTGTTTTTTGGATAATAGAAGATTAGTATTGACAGTCATTTCATTTATCAAAAGAGCTGCAAGGTTCATTACAACAGATACGTGTAACACGAACAGTTAAATCAGTAAAACTAGAAACACAAGAGGACAGTAGGATCAAGAGCGAACATACTAAATGTTAACACTATTACACTACTCAGATAGATATAGAGATAAAATACAGTTCTTATTCCATATGCAATAACTAACGCGTATACATTCTTCCCAAAGTGGTATCCGAGCCAAGAACGGGTTGCCTGAGCAAACCAGGAATCCTACAACTTAGCATCATTTAATATCACTGAAAACTCTAATATGATTTCAAGACAAGAGAAAAACCACGCATAACACATTACAACATAGAAACTTCTGTAAATTTAATTATCCCCCTTGTATTTTCTTGTAGGATGCCTTTAGTTAATGGACAAGTCTTAACGTGTATGCATGCATAAAAGGTCACGTGCAAAAACATTTCCGTTCTTATTTGATCATTTTATTCAAAACAATGTCTGTGTGCTACTTTACTGGTTGTACTCAAATTTGTTGGGGATTAAAATTTATTTCATTTCCAATAGATGTTTACAAAGCAAAACAATGTATTGTGAAAGTCAGAAGGGAATAATCACCTTTTTAAAATATCAAACTTATTGCTTAATGCAAAAGAATTTTTGTTATTAGTTTTTATGAATTTACGCATTTTGTTTTTCAATAACCAAGAAAACGCAACTCTTGACTCATTTATTTTGTAAACAAATAAAAATTAAACGTCACGCGACTAACACTTGAGTATTAATGATCGCCTGTTCACTTTTGATGTTAAAAACGGATTCCTCATAACATATATTGTATCCTTTGTATAATTCTAAAAGACTAGAACTGGCCGTCGAGGTTGAAATCAATTGTCAAACACCAGCAAAAGCATGTTTTTTTTTGTTATTAGTTTAAAAATAGAAAAGGAAGTTCACGAACATTCGGGTTCAAAAGTTCACGCCTCATTAAGATTCCTCCATTAATGTATTATTATTTTCATTTTTTTTATTAATATTTGTATTACTATTATTGTTCAATGCTATAATTTTCTTATATGTTGACTATGCCTTTATTGTACCCATGTACTACGTGGCAAATAAAATATTTATATTGTTCATTGTTCATTGTAACATAATACAAGGAAAAAAAACAATACAAGTTTAATGCAATCTCTGTATAAGATAAAAGCTGTATATAAGATGTTTGGATGCAGCCGATGATACAAAACACTCAAATGTGTGCTCTCAGTAACACCTCTTCACAACATTAATTTGCCTTTAATCTTTATCTTTCATTCAATTTGTCTCCTTCTCTCTCTCTCTCTCTCTCCTTCCAATTTGTGGACAGCTCCCTTCTACAGACAACAACGTGTTTCTTCTATCTATAATTTTGCAGGAATAGGATGTTCTCGAATTTTTTTTCATTTACAATAAAAATAAAAATGTCTTCCAACTCGCCAAAAGCCGACGAACTTAAATGAAAGGAACTGACGTAAAACAAAAAAAAAAGTTTAGATGTACGAGATAAGGAAGTGACGTCATATACCGCATAGGACACGCATATTATTTTTCTCTATCAGTATGAATCTAAAAAAAAACACACAAATGTAGAAATTTATCTGAGTAACATACATATGACAAGGTCTGTTGGTATGATAGTCGCAGAGTATTAGTTACATATTACGAGTAACATGGCAAAAAACTACACCAAAAAGACACCAATTTATCAATGCAGTTCCCATGCATGTTTTGGTCTCTAATGTGTCTTATATGTTTTATAAAGGTTCCTAATAGATAGAGGATCATTACGACCTTTGCCCATAACTTTCTGCAGGGCGGAATCATTGGACGGTGGTAGGACTAGAACCCGGGTCGTCTAGTTTAAAGTCCGGACTACCAACCACAGGGCCAGCTGGCCTCGCCTACAGTGCTGTGAAATGAAAGTATACAAAGGCCAAAAAGTTTCTTTTAAGCTGTTTAGTTCTCATTGCTGTAAGTTCTGGTCTTTACCTGAAGCAAGATGGCGCTGACACTAGCGTCTCTTGCATAACGGTTTACTAATTACCATGAAATTTCGGATAGTAAAGTAAAGTACCCGTCGGACCAAATTGACCATAGGGCCGGTGAAGCAGCGTTCACCAGTTTCTGTGGCCTCGGCATACTAGGTGATTGTATGGACAGCACCATTCCCAGCCGCCTTTACTGTACCCCAACTAATGTCTTTCTATTGCAATATTTCTGTAGCAATCTTTTTCTTGCAGTATGTCTGGAGTCATATTTCTGTTGCAATATGACTGTTGCAATATTTCTATTGCACTATTTGTGTAGACATTTTTATTGCACTATTTCTATAGCGATTCTTCTATTGTATGTTTGCATTCTTTTTCGCTTCTTTTCTCTTTAATGCCTTTTTTTCCGATTTAATTTTAACCCTTACAGTCCCGGGCGCGTATATAGCGGAACTAAAGGCAGCATAGATAGAAGTAGGTCGGTACGGGAAGGGTTAATTTTGTTTCAACAAAGGAATGCACATAACATTGTGTCTGTATAAGAAACATATGGCGGTGGACACGAGAGAGTAGGAGGGAAAGGGGGGAGGGGGTCAAAGGTCTTACACAATGTCGAAATTTGAAAACAAAAAAATCTCCTACAGATTATAAATCACGAATTGTCACACACCGTGACATTGAGATGCTCTAGAGGGCCTCGGTCAATCTCTGTCACACGAAAGACTGGGGTTGGAGAATGCCAGACACTGGATTATTCACCTGACAAACAGAACAAACATTTTTTTTTAAAAGAACAAGAAACGTATGAAATGAAGTGAAGTCTTAAGAAACTGATCCGTTGCGGAATTTAAAAAAAAATGTTTCAGGCATTTTTCGTTCTTTTAGGTTCATTTTTACACTATAAGCATGTTTATTGTATCAATTTTTGTTTGACTAAAGTCGTTTGTCTGTAAAAATCAGGAAAACAAATCATGTACAATCATTCTATATCCCTTTTGTATAAAAAAACAACAACATTAACAACCGCAAATATTAACTATTAACTGCAGATAAACGTTAAACCAAATAACGTGCTTATTTGCTGACTAGTATGTTAACGTATAAGGTACGTGAAGTATTTAGAATAGAAATGAGAGAATACACCTGTAATAGAAAAAACTTGTTATTGACTCATTTCAGATCTTCCATAAAATATCAATCTACGTAAACTGTTGCCTATTATATTAATGCGAAAGTGTGTAAAGTATAATACCCTTTGGACTAAACTGATTATAGGGCTGGTGAAGCAGCGTACACCAGTTTCTGTGGCCAAAGCATACTAGGGGATGAGTGGTCAGCACAAGCTGAGTCGCTTTTACTTTACCCCAACTAGTGTCAGGTACCCATCAGAGCTAGGTAGACTCAGGGACACCTCCCCCCCCCCCCCCCCCAAAGTCCTGGAAAAAAAAATTCTAGCGTGCACCAGGATTCTTACTCAGAACCTTCGGATCGCCACTCGGCCCCATAATGCGAAAGTGTGTATTGAGAAAAATTTCATTCACGTCGTTTCTGAACGTTGGGCTGAGACGAAGAGTTCGCAAGTTTCTTTGAGCCAACGAACAATGGAAAAAATCATTGGGTGGCAGACAAAATACACATCTGTCATGGGATTTATCAGTAGCTTCACCATCTCAGGGCCAATGAAAGAAATCTTAGATGTTTACTGTAATTACAAACTTAGAACATTTTAAAGAAAAGAAACGTACAGCGAAAAGCTCTATCGCTCAGAAAGAGAGATACACACACACACACACACGCTCACGCAATTCACTACTTCATTGCTGCGATAGCATCAGCGTTAATTGCTTCAAATGAAACTTATCATTGGCTGACCCAACCCTCTATTGTGAATGCCGTAACTTTTAGTGTTCCTGCCAAAAAAAGTAAAACGAAGCCATCTTGGCAGTAACAAAGGCCTTGCCAATTTTTGTTTTGGCTGTTGTTCTAATGTCTCATTAGGGCTGATAAAATGTTTTCCGAAATCTGATCCCAAGGTCAAGAACGGGATATTTCAATGTAATGGATGGAATTTGTTGCTACATGTATATACCATTATACCTTCCTGTCTTGTTTGGATTGGCTTTGGGAAATGTTTGCTTGACACGAATGAGTGAAAGTAAACGTGTAACATGTCTTCTCGTGTCTTCATCTTTTACCACACATTTATTTTCTGGAAGTGCCCCGTTTCTATCTGACGACCTTTGGCTTTAGAGCCTTCTCAGTATCCGGTCCGAACGTGTGGAATCTACTTCCCATTCAACTCAGGCGAACAAGATCTATTGTTATTTTAAAAAAGAGCTTAAAAACTCACTATTTCAATATTTACCTTAGATACAATGCTTTAGACCCTTACTGTCTTACTTATATGTTAGGTCGGTTAATGTTTCATTTATTTAATTTGTCCTATGTTTGTAAAGTTTTAAATCATCAATTAGCTTTATATTTCTTAGCCTTGAGATTATATCCGTGCCCTTAGTAACACTTAGTTGTATGTTAAATGCTCGCTGAGCTTACATTATGTTAGTTGTATGTTAAATGCTCGCTGAGCTTACATTATGTTAGTTATATGTTAAATGCTCGCTGAGCTTACATTATGTTAGTTGTATGTTAAATGCTCGCTGAGCTTACATTATGTTTGTTGTATGTTAAATGCTCGCTGAGATTACATTATGTTTGTTGTATGTTAAATGCTCGCTGAGATTACATTATGTTAGTTGTATGTTAAATGCTCGCTGAGCTTACATTATGTTTGTTGTATGTTAAATGCTCGCTAAGCTTACATTATGTTTGTTGTATGTTAAATGCTCGCTGAGCTTACATTATGTTTGTTGTATGTTAAATGCTCGCTGAGCTTACATTATGTTTGTTGTATGTTAAATGCTCGCTGAGCTTACATTATGTTTGTTGTATGTTAAATGCTCGCTGAGCTTACATTATGTTTGTTGTATGTTAAATGCTCGCTGAGCTTACATTATGTTTGTTGTATGTTAAATGCTCGCTGAGCTTACATTATGTTTGTTGTATGTTAAATGCTCGCTGAGCTTACATTATGTTTGTTGTATGTTAAATGCTCGCTGAGCTTACATTATGTTTGTTGTATGTTAAATGCTCGCTGAGCTTACATTATGTTTGTTGGCAACGCTATACAAATATTGTTATTTTAAGTTCACTTTTTTGTCCTTGTTACTTTTGGGAATGGAATGGGCTACCTGAACTATTTAGACTTTTTAAAACTGAAAATGCAAGACTATAGAATTCAACACGAATAAGCGAAGAAATAAATAATCTTGAAGTTATCTTTATGTTGGAGTGGAGTGACATCTTGGCGAGCAATGGGTTGTCTGAACTAGTCCGACAAAAAAATATCATTTCGAAAAAAAATTATCAAAATGCGAGTCTAGACCTAGTCACTGATGAGCAATGGGAGCGATAATCTTCTATTTAGAAGGAGTTTCTGTAAATTAAAAGATAAAATGAAATAGAAAGTTTACAGATGTTCAAATTGTCTTAATTTCAGCTCACATACACACAGTGTCCTCACATAGGGGAGGGCAGAGGGGGCGTATGCACGGGGGCGAAACTTCTAGAGGGACGGCAAAATAAAACCTAAGTTCATACCAGACATTTTAGGAGAGTTGAAGGGGAAATAAAATTTGAAACACAAATTGAGAGAAAAAGGAATAATGAATAAGATGGTAGAAATAAACTTTTTATTTACACTCAAACTGTTTTATACAAATGTTTCGATTTTAATAGGCTCACAAATGTTTCATAAGAGATTGGCTCATCTAGAATATTCTTAATACAAAAATTGCATTATATTTTTTTTTATCACAATAATAAACATAGCAGTTACAGAATGCAAGGGGCGTCGCTAAAACTTTTGCTCTGGGACGTTAAATAGGATTGTGAGGGCCCTGCATATATACGCATTTAGCCTACACAGAGAGAGAGAGAGAGAGAAACATTTGTGAGCCTATTAAAATCGAAACATTTGTATAAAACAGTTTGAGTGTAAATAAAAAGTTTATTTCTACCATCTTATTCATTATTCCTTTTTCTCTCATTTACGACTTCCGGCTTCGGGCTAGTACGCATTCATATCACGGCTAAGTTTTTCAATATATTTTCTATATTTATATAACTAACACCCATTTAAACTTTATACTAACCTTTAATTAAGTTAATACTTAGTATATGTATATTGCAAATACTATTAAATAGAATAATTGCTCGTAACAGTGAGCTTAAAGTATTATTTATACTTGGCGCTTCGGAGGCCGCCATATTGACCCCATATTCGAATTGTTTGTTTACAATTACTGGTCTAGGCCAGCTTTAAAATAATTACTTAAGCCCAATTATAATAAATAATAAAGAAACTCAGACAAATAAACACATATTATAGTAATAAAACATAATTAATTATATAAGAGACAAATAATAACATTCGTTTTATTAGTATTTAAACAATACAATCGCCACTAGACCTATTTTATTTATACTATAACTTTATATAAGAATATATAAGGTTACCGAATTATTAAACCTTAGCCTAAATCTAAATTCTAAGTAGTAACAGGCCTATAGCCTATAGTCCCTAGGCTATAGCCTATTTACAAAACAATAAACATCAATTAGAACTACTATATTTAATTATAAAATACACCAAACTATTAAATAAAAGTATTAAAAAAGGAAATGAAACTTGTAATCCTAGTCTTAGCCCTAGTTCTGGTAAGGGCACTAAAACTACCCAAACATGAAATTGTCCATAAGCAGATAATAATTAATCACCACAACATCAAAGATATTGACAACACTCATGCTTATATCCTCCTAAAAAAGATCTCCCTAAACCATTTTAAACACAAAATTTGCAGGTACAGACAAAATCATTTAGTACTATTGTTGCTCTTGGCTGGCGATGTAGAATCCAACCCAGGCCCAGTCAAGACAGTTAGAGATAGATGTAACATTTGCAGTAAGTCATGCACAGCAAAACAACGAGCCATTCAATGTGACACCTGTGATGAATGGTATCATGCTGCATGCTTGCATATGAACACCCCAATTTATATAGCATTAGGAAATAAAGATGCCTCTTGGCACTGTGTACAGTGTGGGTTGCCACAATTTAGTTCAGGTCTGTTTAATTCTCATGACCTGGATACCACAAACCCCTACAGTGCCTTGACAAGCCCAGAAGTTAATAATTTAGACCTAAATAAACCCTTAGCTAGATCAACACCAATAAAAAAAAGTAAAAAGACACTCTTTAACACTAAATCCCATAAAACCCCAAATCAGCATCACCTCAAAACTCTTACAATAAATTTCCAAAGCATTAAAAATAAAAACGCTGATTTGGAACTTTTAATAAATAATGAAGAACCAGACATAATTGCAGGTTCCGAAACATGGCTTAGCCCAGATATTTACAACACAGAGATATTCAATAATAATTATGAAATTTTTAGGAAAGATAGGTCAGACAGGCATGGAGGAGTCTTACTAGCCATAAAATCTACCCTAATAGCTGAAGAAATTAAATTAGAACCTCAAAATAACATAGAGTCAGTATTTTGTAAAATAAGCAGACCTAATTCCAAACCACTAATTGTAGGCAGTGTTTACAGACCACCAAACTCAACATCAGAGTACATGTCTGATCTGTGTAATCAGCTGACAAGTATTGAAACTAAATATAAAAATGCTATAATTTGGATAATGGGGGACTTCAACCTCCCTGATATAAATTGGAATAGCTACTCTATAGAAAAGAACCAAAACACAAAAGAAATAAATGAAATGTTTATCAATACCATCCAAAATCTAAACTTAGACCAAATTAATAAAAAACCAACAAGAAACCATAATATACTAGATTTATTTTTAACGAACAGACCAGGACTAGTATTAGATTATGAAATAATCCCTGGACTTTCAGATCATGATATTGTCAGAGTAAATAACAAAATAAAAATCCAAATTAGCAAGAAACCTAAAAGAATAATTTATCTCTGGAATAAATGTAACACAACAGAACTACATCAAGCAGCAATAAAATTCCAAACCAATTTTCTTACTGAATACAATATAGATAGTCCAGTTGAAGATATTTGGCAATTTATAAAAACCAACTTAAAAGCAATAATGGCTGACTCTGTGCCAACAAAACAAACATCAAATAAAATTAACAAATGTTGGTTTAACACTAAACTAAAGAAACTGTGTAAACAAAAAGAAAATCTATTCAAAAAGTTTAAGGCAACTAATTCAATTAGACTACATAAAAAATACCTAAAAATTAAACATTTAACTCAGAAACTAAGCAGACAGCTGCAGAATGAATATGTAAACAATGTAATTTCTAAAGATAATAATAAAAACTTATGGTCCTACATTAAATCAAGAAAAATGGACACTACAGGCATAGCTCCACTAAAAGGCCAAAACAACAAAACTTATAATGATAATGAAACTAAAGCTAATATCCTAAACACACACTTTGCATCATCTTTTTCAAATCCAGGTGACAAAGAAATATTCATAAATTTAAACAAACTAGAAGAGATAGGAAATATAAATGTAGATGAAAAAGGCATTAAACAACTCCTAACCAACTTAAAAGTAAACAAAGCTTCTGGTCCAGATGAAATACCAGCAAGACTGCTTAAAGAACTAACTAATGAAATATCTCCAATCTTTAAAATACTTTTTCAGGCCTCTCTAAACCAGGGCAAAGTGCCCAAAGATTGGAAATTAGCCAATGTAGCCCCCCTTTTCAAAAAAGGAGATAAATCTGACCCCGGAAATTATAGACCTGTTTCTCTAACAAGCATAACATGTAAATTACTAGAACATATAATATATAGTAGTATAGTAAATCATCTAGACAAACTAAATGCACTGTGCCCACACCAACATGGCTTCAGGAAAAATAGATCATGTGAGACTCAATTGATAGGCTTAATAGATGACTTGTCTAAGGGATTAGATAATAACAACCAAATTGATGCTATATTACTAGATTTTTCAAAAGCATTTGATAAAGTTCATCATTCTAGTCTTCTTAAAAAACTTAAATACTTTGGCATCTCTGGTCCCTTACATCAGTGGATTCAGGACTTTCTTATAGGCAGAGAACAAACAGTGATAATAAATGGCTCTAAGTCATCACCAATAACAGTAAACTCAGGAGTTCCACAAGGAACTGTTCTAGGGCCCCTACTATTTCTAATTTACATTAATGATCTGCCAAATTGCATCAACACAGGCACAAAAGTAAGATTATTTGCTGATGATTGCATAATTTATAGAATAATAAAGACAGGAAAAGATAGTGAACTTTTACAAAAAGACCTAGATGAACTACAAAAATGGGAATCAAACTGGAGTATGTCTTTTCACCCAGAAAAATGCCAACTAATAAGGGTATCCAAGAAAAAGAAACAAATAATAACAAACTACTTCATTCATGGTAAAGAATTAACTCAAACTAGCAATGCTAAGTATCTAGGAGTAATAATAAATGATAAGTTATCTTGGAACCCTCACATTGATGAAGTAATTAAAAAATCAAACAAAACATTAGGATTCATAAAAAGGAACTTTTACAAATGTAATAAGAATATAAAACTAAAATGCTATCTCACATTAGTTAGGCCTATACTAGAATATGCAGGATCTGTATGGGACCCATCAACTAAAGAAAACATTAAAAAATTAGAACAAATTCAAAAAAGAGCTGCAAGGTTTATAACTAGTGAATATTCCCAATTGACAAGAGTAACACCATTAGTCAAATCACTAAACCTAGAAACACTAGAGGACAGAAGGGCAAAGAGTAAAGTAGTAATAATACATAAGGCATTAAACTCTAATTTAGAAATACAACCCAATAACAATCTGTTGCAAAGCTCAGATAAACATAAAGACAAAAACACCTTCCTTGTCCCTTATGCGAGAACAAATGCATATAAGTACTCTTTCTTCCCGAGTGGCATTCGGGCATGGAATGGGTTGCCTGAACAAACCAGGAAAACCAATAACCTAACATCATTTAAAACATTAATAAAAATGCAAGACTAGACTCGGACCACGGATGAGCGTAGGACGCAATAATCTTCTTTATAGAAGGAGCGTCTGTAATGTATAAGATAAGATAAGAGAGAGAGAGAGAGACAGTAACATGGAAAAGCAAAGAAAAAAAAATTGTTGCATTAAATTCCCAATTGTCAGAAAATATCATAATATTTGTGTTAAAAACAAACTAGAGAAAAAATATTAAAGCACACTCTTTAATTATAGATGATATGGAACTAATGGAACTTATAAATTAAACAAAAAAAGTCACGCATTATCGTCTTATCGTGTTGTATACAACGCACAATTAGGGAGGAAAAAATTCGCAATAAAAGCATTCCCACTAAAAATTTAATTTATTGTATTTTTTCTTGGATTAATAGAAGACATTTAATATAAAGAATGTTCCACGACAATTGTCTACGACAATTGTTTACGCATTAAAGAATTAAAGAATTCAACAAACTTTTAATCATTTTGTTATAGATTTAATTATTCCATATATAATTTTTCATTAAATTAAATGTATACATTATGATTTTCCTTAAACACTTTCTGGGATGCGGCCATGAAAATGAACTAAACAAAATGGCTGTTGATCTTCAGTGATTGAATGCGTTGAATGCCAAAAATATAAATATTAATTGAGTAAGTATTGTATTAGAAACAGTTATACATTTATTTTATTTAGCTGATAGCTCAGGTTATACTCACGCTTAAAATATAGGTCATTTAATGAGAATACAGCCGGTTTAAGTGGCTCACAAAATAAAATGTCTTTAGTTTGTGCTAAAATCGGACATTAGCATACGCCCCAAATGTTGCAGGTAATGGGTTTGCCAAATAGTAATACAATTCAAGTAACTGTCAAGGCGGGTTGTTCTAGTGGTAAAAACGTTAAATCGCCACTTCGGAGGACTAAGGTTCGAATCCCTGTTTCGTAAAAAAACAAAAACACGACCTGATTCGTTTCCGGTCAGGAGAATATTAATTTCGATCATCGTTGTGCAACTAGCATTAGAAGGCTAAAGTAAAGCTTAAGGTCGTTGGTCAGTCCATATAATTCCTTTGGTACTTTCCGGCTTAAAAAAAAAATAACTATACGTGAAAAACAATTCATTAGACAAACTAAACATCATTAAAATCTTAAACAAATGGAACAAGAATATAATCAACATTTTAAAAATAATTTTAATTATACAATTAAAATAAAATATTGTTGTACAATTGAACCCAAGTCAACCACGCAGTGGCGTAGCTAGGGAGGGGCAGGGATGACATATGTCCCCGGGCGCCACGTTAGGGGGCGCCAAAATGAGTATTAAAACACTAATTATTTAATTGTATTTTGATGTAAACTAATGTATCCCAAATACGTTAGCAAGATTGAATTTAGGAGCTCCACAAAAATCTTTATTACAAACCAGTTGGCAAGCATGATTTTAGCGCCCCCATTGAGCATTAAGGGGCGCCATTCTACTCATAAACAAATAAAACATCCACAATGTAGAAATGCTGTTGGCGTTTTTTTTTAAACAAAGATGAGTTCGGGCTCAAAATATTATTCTTCATATACTGAAAGTGGCATCTGGTTTTAACAATTATACAGGTTGAATAATTTCGAGTCGAATATAGGAATTTGCTTGAGTGTAAGAATTGATAATTCTCGGATCTATACCCTTTCAGCAGAGAAGCAGTCTATCGTCAGTAGCAGGCGTCATGGTTTAAACGCCGACTAGCAAATGGAGAGGAAGTAAATCGCTCGTGGCTATTATATTCACCAATTAATAAAGCTGCTTACTGTTTCTGCTGTCTATTGTTTACATCAGGGGTCGGCAAACTTTTGTTAACAGTGTGCCAAACTAGGATTGCTAAATCATTCAGCGTGCCAACAGCCTAAAAATCAACCTGCTCTATTATATATTTTTTATTTGTTTTTATATGACAATTAATTTAACTCCTTGGCAAGACCAATGCCAAAAGCAAAGGAGATTTATAGAGAAAATGATTAAAGCGTCTTAAAATTTACGAGTTTGTGATTTTCATTTTTTTTATTTTGCAGTTACGTTAAATACAATAATTTATTACTACACTTTGACATTCAATGGTTATTAATGTCTAAACATTATTCTTTGTTAATGAAGATGAGGATCTAACACATGCAAAAATTTATTATATTTTGCTCTCAGTTTAACTGGGAAGTAGTAGTTTGATATTGTGGTATGTTGCTATGACACTATCGTTAACCGGAATAGATAAGCTGTAATCAAACAGATTGGGTAGTTAATGATATGTTTGAAAATATAAATTTACATTCTTCAGTCATATAATACTTATATAGTTTTCCGATTTTTTTTCCTGTTTTATCATTTCAAAGTTATAAATTGTAAGCCATTTATTGGTTTTTTGTTTGTTTGTTTTTTTAAAAGAAACATATTAGAAATATTTGCTCAAATAAAACGGGTTACTTATCTCCCTTTATTTAAAAACGTGTCAACATTTCAAGACATTTGATTCAAACCAGTTATATTTTGTAACATAACAAATATTATTGACTAATTATTATTTCTTTATATAAATCCAACATTATGGTATTCATTACAAGATTTATTTATTTGAGGATTAAAATAGTTTACGTTAAACATTTCCCGCATTAATTGTCTGTCCATTTAAGAAGTTTATATTTTAAACATTAATAATTACAGAAATTACATAATATAGTGCCATTAAATAAGTCTCTTATATTTATTCAATTAATAATACAAATAAATTTGTTTTAGAATTGCTTATATTTATGGTTAATTAAAGAAGATGAACATAAAAAACTATTTTTAATGTAATTAGTCTGTATCAATTAATGAGTGTATGTGACCTTTTTGTATGCTTAAAACAGCTTTCATGTACGATAAAATCTGTTCACAAGTGTAATTTGAACCAAAAGCTGAAAGTAAAAGAGCGAATGCCTAGCACTTAAGAATAGCAGGTGACTTTCCTAAGCAGCTTCCTTCCAAATTGTTTTCGCAAATGGGCATATTTGGATGCCCATTTTTTAAATGTTTAAAATTCAACTTTCTGCATTTTAAAATCGCCAATATCCCTCCACTTAAAAAAAGATCTACATCTAAGAAGGTTGTAGTAATATCAAACCAGTTAGGATTGATGTGGTATGATAAAATGAGTCCATCACTTAGAAAGTCTTGCCTTTGATTAAGAACTCCGCTTTGAGTGCTTCGATGTACTTCTTAAAAAGCCCAACTATCTATCTTAATATATGCCTTAATATAAGGATGTACATGAAAAATGTTTTGAAATTGATTTCACGGCAAGATATTCCAGTTTCAATGCAAATCCATTCCAGTAGACCTTGTAAATACAAGTTCAACTCACTTAAATGTGTTGCTGTGTCATTCAGAAACATCGGCTTCAACGGTCAGTTTTCCTCATGCAGAACCGGAAAATGTTAATATTTTTTAATCAATACAAAAACATCTCTTAGAGGTGTCTCGCGTGCCATATAACTGCTCTGCGTGCCAAGTTTGGCACACGTTCCTTAAGTTGCCGACCCTGGTTTACATCAAGTTCAAACTCACGATCTTCATTTGAGTTAACCAATGGTTTCAACAAATGGAGAAAGCCCGAAAAACTAGTCTCATGAAAACAGTCTCGGCCACCGTGTGAAACTGGTGTCCGCTGGCGAACGAGCATTCCCATACGTGGGCCCGTCCTCATGGAATGCCCTCCCACTACAGCTTCGACAGAGCCCTAGCTTTGACACCTTCAGGAGCCGGTTGAAGACCCACCTATTCAAGTAGTAGTTTATTAATTTTTATGTATACATTTTTGTCTTTTATTTGTTGTCTGTCCGAGAAGGGGCGCAGACTTTGTGTCATGTCCCCGGGCGCAGATGGCCCTATCTACGCCACTGCAACCATGTGACAGGCTGGGATTCCATCCACTATACAACGGATGACACATGACGCAAAAGTGAAAACAGAGACAATAATCTCACGTGTCTATGCATTAACCAATGGGAATCGCCAATGGCACACACTTTAGGCTATATATATATATATATATATTTATAGATACATTAATCAAAAGGAATCAAGCATCCTCATTCAAAACAATGTTGGTCCTGTAGTACTATGAAGCAACGTGCAACTAGGTGTGCACCAGTTTCGGACGCCGCAAACTATAAAGAGAGGGATTGTGGGGCCAGAACAATGGTAAGCCGCTATTTACTTTTCACCAACTTATGTAAGGGACCCATAAGAGTTGGAGATATTCTTACATACTTCTTTTATTGATTACCTGGAGGGAAAAAAGCCTGGTATTGAACATGGATTCGAACCCAATGCCTCCGTAACAGCAATCCAAACGCTTTCCGCTAGACCACAGTTTCCAGAATGTCCTTATAACGCTAATACAACAAAAAAACTGGCTAAGTATAGGGAACTCATTAAAACACACGACAGGGTGATAATAATACGGCGAAATAAATAAAAAAAGGATTCTAATCCTAGTTTGTGATTTTCTCTAGAATAGGATCCTCTCCCCCCCCCTTTTTCCTACTAGTCCACAGCATTCTTATTAACGCCCCCATCGACGCCCCACGTCCTTCCGACCTCTCCGACTCCTTTCCCTTTCACGCCTTCCCCACACAAATCCTAAATGACAAGTAAATCAATTCATGATAATAACAGTGCCGAGAACGAAGAAAAGGGGGGGGTGTGGGTGCTGGTATTGAAACGATGGGGGGAGAATCGGGGCGTGGGGGCTGACTGGAAAGATGTCAGCCCTTTGCTCATTACACACACTCACGCCCCCCCCCCCCCTTGTGCCAAATGTACAAGGGCAGATAACCTATCGATGATAAGAAGAAGGGAGATAAGGCACACAAGACAAAGGGAGAGAAGTCGTATGTTTGCATCAGGGGAGGGAGGGGATGCCTAGGAGAAAAGGGGGTGGGGGGGGGGAGTTGCAGACAGTCAAAGAACAGCAAGCGGTGATGTTGTTTGGTGCATTTCCCTCAATAAAAGAAATACATTCCATGACATCAATAAACAGAAATGATTGAAGGATGGCATTGATGGGACGGGTTAGTGTATGTGTGGGAGAATGTGTGTGTATGAAAGTGTATATATGTGTGTGTGTGATTGTGTATTTTTGTGTATGTGTCGTATCGTAATCACTGCCCTCATCTGTCTTCTCATTCGATGTAGAAGATAATATATAGGAGCATTAGAGAGAAGATGGGTGATATATTCAATGGTAAAATGGAAATACATTTTTAAGTACACGCACACGCACACATACCCGACATTTGAGGACGTCGGAAAAGCCATCAGCGGAGATGCTGGTTCGACAGCATAAAATATTGGACAGGGCTGCAGTTGACTCAACTATTGACAACCGCTCAAGGTAGATAAAAAAGGAGACCACAACGGTCAAGGATTTGATGATGATGATGACGATGATTAATATTTATGTTTATTTATTGTTATTTATTCTATACTCAATTTTTTTTAAACTTTGGCTTTCATTAGTCCACAGAAATCTGTGTCATAATATGTTATGTATTGTCTATTTCTTGAAAAAAAAAATACATTTTTTCTTTTTACATCAATGAGAAATTAATGTTTTGAAAAGTTTAATTAATCTCATTTGTACGTTTCAACAATTGATAATTAGAGAAAATATCACTTTTTAACTAAATAGAAATAGTGCATCATTTTAGAATATGCTTCCTATTGCCCCTCCCCCTTCCCTAATACCGCCCACCGTTTCCTCTCCCCCCTACTTTGCCCCCCCCCCCCCCACCTATTTAACACTAACTTGCAACCCGCCCAACAAAGCAATCCTGGCTACGTCATATTCCATAGCAGCCATTTTGCTTTCTCACTTAAACGATTACTTCCGGGTTAGTTACAAAACGAGTTGTACATCCGGTTGGCCTACTTATGCCGCCCGTGTGTCCAAATAGACACAGAACCGTAAATAATCAAAGAACAACAACAAAAATCTCAAATAATCAACGTTAACTCTAATGATCAAATACAAGAGAAGGGAGATCATCCATATTGTCTCTCGTGCTCCCATATTTATCCTTTCTCATCGAGCGAGAAGAAAGATGAGGGCGATAATTACAATACTCGAAAACTCCTCCTTTCCCTTTTCCCCGTTCAAGGCTTACTCTACTGACCGAAAAGCCAAAAAAGGCCATCGTCTTCAGTCCCAAGTAGTCGGATCAAAGGGTATCGTTGTAACCCAAACCGTGGAAAATTTAAATAAAAATAACGATTACTCATAAGATTAGTGAACTTTTAAAAAATAATCGGAGAGGGGAAAATTCCAGAAGGTGGTGACCCTTTATCTGATGGATGTTAAACACCGCCCGTACAATCTTCGACTTCAATCATCGGAAGGATGGAAGTTAAACGAGCCCTCCGAGGGTCTGCATATTAGATTTAGGGTCAAAGTTGAAACTCGTTGACCCACGCTACGGATCTATTTCCTGTTTGGGTGACCCAGTGCAGACATAAACATACAAGAACAACACTTGTAGATTGGGAAAGTCTTCCGTGTTTTTTTTTAATTGAATGTTGTATATATTTTTTTGATTGGCGTAACTTTTTCTCTGTAATTTTTTATTTAATTTTGGGAGATGTGTATTTTTTTTCTCTCCCTCTGTCTCCCATCTCCCCTCCTACCCCATCCTGTATCTCCCTCTCCTGTCCAACCTCTTCCTCACTCTCTCTCTCTCTCTCTCTCTCTCCCATCATTTCTCATTCGTCCAGCTCTACCTAACATTTTCTCTTATCTTCTCCATCATCACAATAATATACTAGAAGTCGGCAGCCTACGGAACGCATGCCACACGTGGCATGCAGTGCGATTTTCAATGACACGCGAGAACCCCCCCCCCCCCCCACCGCTATCACTCCCCCAAAAAGTCGTTTCGTCAACAAGAAATTGACTACTAGGGCCGGTTGACTTATAGAAATCCTACTTTGGCATGCTATTATAACAAGGTGTCCGACCCTTGCTATCTACCAAATCCATTTTCATTTGTAGGCCTATATCTTCCTTCCTCGACTGTTCCCCACGCCCCTCCCTACTCTACCTCTGACGTAAAGGATGAAATGTATGTAGCCGTAACCAGGCATAATAAAGTTTGTTTTGGGACACGTAGACCTGGTGGGTCTATAACGGTGTCTCTAAGCTCTGATGGGTACCCAACTATGTGCTGGAGCAAAGTAAAGGAGGCTGGGCGTTGTGCTGTCTACGCAATCCCCTAGTATACTGTTGTCCACGTACATTTGTTAACGCTGCTTCAAAGGTCCTAAGGATCTAATTCGTCTGACGGGGACCCTTTTAATATCTATATAATCAGGTTAACGAAAATATGTTTTGTTGGTCTAATTATGTCGTAGTATTTGTTAGTATATGGGGGACTTTGGCCGAGTAGCAGCACGTTTGACTTGCGTACGAAGACCATGGTTCGAATAATCCTGGTGAAGGCTAGGATTTGTTCTCGGGTCTGGAGGGTGTCCCTAAGTCTACCCAGCTCTGATGTGTACCTGACTTTAGTTGGGGTAAAATAAAGGCGGCTGGGGATTGTTCCGGCCACACACTCTCCTAGTATGCCGTGGCCGCAGAAAATGGCGAAATGCTGCCTCACCGGCACTATGGATCAATTTGGTGCGACGAAAAACTTTTACTTTTAACTCCCTTTCTATTAACTTGTATTTTCTGTCTGTCTGCTTGCTTGCTTGCTTAAATGTTTGTTAGCAAAATTGTTGCATCGATTTTTCGACCACTTCCCGTCGTCCAATCGAGCTGAAACTCGGGCAGCAGACTTGTCCAGACTAACATTCTATCAAATTTTCAGCATCGTAGCCTTTAGAATAGTCACTAATACGTTCGACCAATTTGCGAATCGAAGAAAAAAAACATGGCTGACTCTACAGGAAGAGACGGAAGTAAATAAAATTTTCGGATATGTTCGTTTTTACGAAATAAATAGAATGAAAACGACACAATATAGCTGAAACAAAGCGAGTTTTCTCTTTATGGTTTTTGCGGGCCAAAGCTAGAACACAAAAAAAAAAGGATGCGCAAAATTTTAGCATGGAAATTCATAAGGTATGATATCACTTATATTTATTTTAATCTATCAAAATATAAATTAAATATAAACTTAGTTAACAAAGAAAGGGAGTATAATAAAAACTTCGTTTTTATGGGTTAGTTTATTATTTGTTAATATTGTTTTATGTTAACATGGTAATATAATGCATTTACATAGAGCACACATAGTGTAGGATTCGTCATTCACGAGAAATGTGGCCCTAAAGTACCTTTTCATGAATAGTGCTATATATCTTTGTAATGTGTTGTGTGTACGATAAATTATTTTTATACATTTAATCACCCTGTCAGAGATGTATATGAAAACCATAAAAATATCATTGCTTACACGTTTAGAGACGTTCCTTCTAGATAGAAGATTATTACGTCCAGTAGGCCCAAAACTCCCGCAGGGCGGCAGGGATTGGTCGGCGGCAGGGCTAGAACCCGGGCCATTTTGTTTACAGTCTGGTGAACTAACCGCAAGACCATGCGGCCTACGCTCAAGTACAAAAGCACTTCTACCAATAATATCACCATTGAGCATGAACTAACCGCAAGACCATGCGGCCTACGCTCAAGTACAAAAGCACTTCTACCAATAATATCACCATTGAGCATAAACAGTACAAGTTACCTTGTTGTAATGTTTTTTTTTTACTTAAATATTATAGCTATAGTAATTATAACCACAATCATTAATTAAGCGTTTATGTTTGTTTTATAACTGCTTTAAGCTCATTAAAGTACATCGTCACTGTAAACATTGCAATTGGATTTCCAATAAAGTTTTTTTTTTGTTGTTTTTTTTTGTTATTTAAAATTTTAAATCATAAAAGCAGAAACTGGGTCATTCACATGATTCCCCCGCGCCAAATCGCCTCACCCCCATATACACATCCCTCATCCGAATCTAACCGATTTCAACACTGTTGCAGTTTTATATTTTAGATTTCAAAGGTGACTGGGAATCACTCAAGCTGCACACAGCGTCGGCACAGTGTCCATAAACTTTTATATTAGCAACCATAACTATTGAAGTAAAATGTAAAACGTTTTATAGCCGTCCATTTACGGCTCGTCAAATTAGTGGTCGACAATCAATCTTTATTATAGTTTTTACTTAAACCATTAAAACGAGTCTCAAAGTGGACACCTCCCCCCCCCTTCCAAATGCATTTCTTGGGACTAAATGTTAGGTTTTAGGACGATATATGTATTTGATCTTGGGTTTTATGGAGGCATGAATTATATAAAAGGTTTATGAAGATATAGATTCATTGTCATGGTTTATGAAGATATGAAATTAATCTTAGGGTTTATGAATATTTTAAAGTATTTCATCTTAGATCTTTAAAGATATAAATATGAAGGTATGAATTTGAAGACATGAATTTATTTTCAGGGTTTGTGAAGACATGAATTTATTTCCAGGGTTTATGAAGGTACGATTGAGATGGTATGCCTAGAAAGAAAGTTGATGGGTGTAATTTAATGAGTGACACGAAACTTCACAAGGTGGTCGAACTATATTTCTCTGAGCACTCGTACTGAACGTTTGAATTAATACACATATTTTTTCTCTAGCGTGGATGGTTTCGAAGAGTAAAAGAAGCTCTAGCCCAGCATTTGTTGCGAAACAAAAGAAAGAAAATGAGGCTGGCCATTGTGCAGGCCTCACAATCCGTGTATGCCATGTTTACGAAAAAAACTTAGAACGATGTGACAAACATAAATAAACTAGGTTTAAGTGAATAGTTACAATTTTAGAACCATTGGTTTATGTGTAATCCATTTCCAATTTTGTTTTTATCCTGCTGCCTGACTTTATATAGTGCCATTGTCAGACAAACAATTGTGATGTTTTCACACCTCATCTACGTGGCACATGGAATCGTTCGTATCACACGCTACCTCAAGCGCTATATTGACAATGCAAACAGCCGTGAACCCTCGTCTGCTTCTCATCCACGCAACGGTACACAAACATATTTACATTAGCTTACATAAACAAAAAAAATTCACACATAAATATTAGGCTGTACATAATCGAATGGGTCCAAACACACACACACTTTGGCAAACGTTGCACTTACATACACATATATACGTTGCATCTTATCTTATAAATAACAGACGTTCCTTCTATAAAAAAGATTATTGCGTCCTACGCTCATCCGTGGTTCGAGTCTAGTCTTGCATTGTATACACTCACTCACGCGCACACAAACACGCATTTACACCTTCTGCAAAGCTATACTATCAAACTGAGATCAATATATAACCAACAACAACTAGCGATGTTATTGTTATTATTGCTCTAGTTACTGTCGTTTAACTAGCTATGTTTATGACGATCACACTCGATACCGATAAAAAATATTTTCTTTCCGACCACATCCCTCGAGCCTTTCACCTTTATTTTTTAGCCCATCAGATTATCAATCACCTTGTCTGTAGTTATCTACCTGGTCAGGTAAATGAATGAACTTAATGACGCCCCCAGAAACAGGGGCTATTGACCCATCTACGACTCGTTTTTAACCCCATGGTTTCATATGGTATTTAAGTGTAATTAGAATATAATTGAAAGATGGTAGAATGGTGGGATAGATACATAGATAGATTTTTAGATGGATAAATAGGTGTATAGCTAATAAGGGAGCTACCATGTTTTCCAAATGCTGAACTCTATGAAACTTCATCCTGACGTTCTGTTAGGAAACACATGAAACCGTTCGTTTACCACAATTCCATTACATTCTGCTGCATGCTTTGATAAGCTCACTCCGCCCCCCCCCACCCTTTCTCCTTTTATCTCGGTGTTTGATTTCATCCATTCGCCAAAGTGGGCTCCAAGGTCAGCGTGGTGACCCCCACCACCCACACACATACGCACACTCACTCGACCCTTAAGCCAGTCAGTGTCGAGTTGACCCGATGAATATGCAATGCCACAAACGCGCAGAGTCCAATCAGGTAATGAGAATTCCGGTGTGTCTTTACCTTACCGAAAATGAGAAAAGAAACACAAGCCAAATAGAGCCAAAAAGCGAAAAAGAAAGCCAAAAGAGAAAAAAGGCTTCTTTTGTAATTTTCACGATTCCTTTGCACGAGAATGGACAAGTCTTAATGATTATGCATGCATGGTGAACCTAAAAGTTCATGGTGTAACAACACTTCCGGTGCTCTTCGTTCATTTATTAACAAAATATACATGTGTGCTGCTTTACCGATTGTACTGCGAGTAAGAAAAGGTGTAAGGGATTAAGTTTGTATTTCATTTCCAAAAGATGTTGCCAAAAGAAAACGATGGATTGTAAACATCAGGTGTGAAGAATCACCTATTTTTATTTCCTAACTTATTGCTTGATGCAAAATAATTTTCATTTTAAGTTCTTACGATTCTATGGTTCTTATTTCGTTAATAGCCAAGAACCGCTACTCACGACTACTTTATTTTATAGAGCAAACTAAATTTAACTTAACCCGACTAAACACTTCGAGTTATAATTATAACCTATTCACTTTTGATGTTAAAAACGGATTCCTCATAACTAAGCTTCTAGCTTTTGTATATTTCTAAAAGAGCAGAAGTGGCCGTCGATGTTGAAATAAATTGCCAAACACCAGTAATAAAATTTTTGTTTGTTTACGGAAGTCAACCGGAAGTTCATTAACACGATAAACCCTGTACTATTGAAAAGTTCAGGCCTTATTAAGACTTGTCCATAGATGCAACTAGTATAATGTACAAAGTATGCACTATGATATATATATATAGTATAGAAAAATATTCAGAACATTAAACGATCAGAGATCAACATCATGAAAATACATGGAAGAATTTGTAATTTTCTTTTAAGGTCTTATTTTAAAATATTGGTTTCTTATTAAAGTAAAATATCAATCCTGTTAGGGTGAAGCTGTGTTCATAAATTTTTGTGGCCGCGGCATACGAGGCGAATCATGTGGCCAGGGCAATGCCTCATCAATTTTTTTCTCAAACAATTGTCAGGTACCTTAGTTTTGAACGCGGGAGTTTTTAAAGGTACGGATATTTTAACTCTCTTTCACTAATCCACTGAGGTTAGTTCACCGGACTGTCAAACGACACGTCGCGGGTTTGATCCCTGCCGCCCTGCAGGAGTTTCGGGTCTAGTGGACGTAATAATCTTCAATCCAGAAGGAACGTCTGTAAAATGTATAAGTCATGATAAGGCTAGTGGAAGATAGTTTGAGAACTATGACGCATTAATAAGAACACAGAGATAAAAAAAAAAGAATATTAAACAACAAGGAACGTGGAACATCCTTTTGCAAATGGTTCACTGAACAACCGTGCGTTTTGTTAGTAGCTGTGTTGTCAAAACATATTTTTCTTGAATTTCCCCCCAAAAAATATTTTGAAAATGAAGTAATTAAATACAAATTTAAGACACTTTAATTATTACGGTGCCCATCTGTTTAAATAGTGATAAAACAAAATAATTTGGCATTTCAATTTAAATAAAGATTTTAACAAGAATTTTATTTATTATTATTTATGTATAGTTTTCATTTTTATTACATCTTGTTGAACTATTTCAATGTAATAAATTTGCTACTTTATTTTACACATAATTAAGTTAACGAATTTCACATGGAATTTAGTATTAAAACTTAACATTGAATTTGGTATACGAATTTCACATTGTATGTCCTATGCTAATCTTACCTTTTCTAAGCACGAGAATTTAACATTGCATGTCGTATGAGAAATTTACCTTTTATAAGCACGAGAATTTAACATTTTCTGTCGTATGAGAAATTTACCTTTTATAAGCACGAGAGTTTAACATTGTATGTTCTATTATAATCTTACCTTTTATAAGCATGATAATTTAGCATTGTATTTGGCATAAGACAACTTTGTTTTTTTGTTCGCCTTTTTTATTTTCTCATTCAAATACCAACTTTCAAATATAACGCTAAGATACAAATATATATATTTTTATTACATAAAAGCAAATAGAAACTCCATGAATGATGTATGGGTTATTTCGCCTCATAATCTTTAGTTTCAACAGCTGACGCAGAGTCCATGGCACAATATTGAAGATTTTATGTAAATAATAAATGGAGTATTGGTTTGACCAGTTCATCAATCTTTCATCGAAATTCTAAGCAGACGGTATGAACATGACCTCATAGGATTTCAAAGGCTTATCTGTGCTATGAAATAATGATAGTGGAGATCAGGGCCGGATCAACACCCATAGAAGCCCTAAGCACTAATAATATTTGGAGTTCACCATGTTTTATAAGTAATTCGAAATACAATTCATACAATACAACTTTATATTTTGCAATTAAAAAAAACTTACACAAAGATGGAAACAATGATATTGGTGTTTATTTTATTGTTAACAAGCTACATTGCCCGGCGTTGCCCGGGTGAAAAAAAAGAGGACTGTCTGGGGTGCAGATAACAAATGTATAAACTACACTTACTGAATACTTTTAGGAAAGTAAATAAATATTGTAATAGGGTAAAAAAAATAGTCATTAAAAATTAATTGTCGAAAAAAAAAAAGTATAGTCTAACTGGAGAATCGAACCCTGGTCGCCCGTATAGCAGTCCACTACGTTTACCACTGAGCTATCGAAGACACATGTACGATGTGAAAAATTATTAGACGGTATATTGGGCTAGGCCTAGATAGGTCAGTGACAGACGTGTTTTCAAATTGACCAATGGGGATCCTCGCGGGGCTTAACACTGTCTTTTTATATATATAGATATATCTAATTCTGTATCCACTAAAACCAAGCCACGGATCTTTAACTCTAATTTATAAGAAGTTCTACCAAAGACTATAATATTATAGTCTTTGGCTCTACTAAATGTATCGGAGATATATAGAGTAATAGACACTGCCAGCACCAGAATACAAACTTTCAAATACAGGTGCCTAAGATTAATAATGAACACTCAATGTTTGAATAAAATAGAAAAAAAAACACAATTTATTGATGATGCTCAACCAAAAAAACATACAAACAGAAAAAAAAAAAAAAAAAAACAACACTAGAGGCTATGTGTCTGAAGGAAAGTGGACATGGTGTTGGCCACACCATCCGATAATGATATGTGTAGAGAGCCGATCAAGCCCTAGACTGGAACCGCTAAGGCAGACGGCCCAGACACGGATATCTAAAATCAGACATGACGTCGCAGTATGTTATTGGAAGTCATGGGTGCAAGCCTGCAAGGGGGGAATACTTGGGCAGAAATTAAGAGAGAGTGCCGAGCTGGAGATCGGTGTGTTGACGTCAGAAGCGTAGCTAATGGAGGGGGGGGCGGGCAAGGGTACACATGTCACATGGGCGCCATGGTATAGGGGTGCCAAAATAAGACTTACAAAGTTTTGAAAAAAAAATTGATTAAACGGGGATGGATATGAGAGTGCAAATTTAATAGCTCATCCCCAGTCGCACAACAGTCTAGCTACGCCCCTGGCGTACATAAGCCCTGAGTTTCTCCAGGAACAAAAACATTATTTATATGATGCTTATGAAGAACATTTCTTTTAGTTGAACGCTATCGAAATTCAATATTCTTGTCTTAAAAATTACAACATCTCATTCTGTAGAGTCTTAATGAAGAATTAAAAATGTATGTTTCGACAGATGAGCCGAGCGATACGCTTTCACATGTTTTGTGTAAACAAACATTCTCACGCTCGGGAACAGATTAACACACGTACACTCAAACATTATAATATATAGATCTTAATACATAGAATGATAAAAGTATATTTTACATATTTATGTAAATATAATTCTGACATATTCTAAAGAAATATAAACCATTTCTCGTTAATTAAACTTGATCCCCTTTTAGACATGTATATAATCACACACACATATACACAATAATATACATAGCATTAACAAGCTAAATTGCCCGGCGTTGCTCGGGTGAAAATAAAACAGGCATGTAAAAGCTAAAGATGAAATTTTTTTATCTACAATACACAGAAAACTATAAATCTAATATTAAAAATTTATTTTTATTTTACTTTAGACTTTTGTAATCGGGTAAAAAAATAGGCAAGTCTTTTTATTAAACAAAAATCTAAATTGCCCGGTGATGCTCGTAGATTAACAGTCCTTTTTTTAAAAAAAAAAGTAATTTTAATTGAAAAAAAAGGTAGAGACAAAATAAGCTATTTGACTAAATGGAGAATCTAACCCGGGTCGCCCGTCTGGCAGTCCGATATATAAACCAATTAGCTATCGAAAGGCATATGTCCGAAGTAAAATCGCAAAATTATAACATGAGACAATAAGGTTACGTGTCTTTAAATTAAAAAATATGATTGGTTAAACACACGCAGTCTAATTTATATATATATAGATACATATGTATATGTATTTGATCTCGATTATTATATATATTATATTTATATAATATTACGAATATAGATTCTATTTTTAACAAACAAACTAGATAAGGTTGTCATTCGGACGTAAAATAAACTTTATACAAAGCCCATTCCTCGGGTTAGAAATTAGATGTTTGTGTTTATTGTAAAGATAGTAAATTAATCAATAACTAGTTTAGTATTTAACAATGAAACACTAACATTGGTGTATTTTGTGTTTGTTTTTATTGCCTAGTAGATTCAGACACGTTTTCAGAAGTCTGGAAGTCTGGAAGCCTCTGAAATATGTCCCCTATTATAGGATGTTAATTGTTGTGTCAGATAAACTCATGTTTTTCCCAACATTGACTCAGTGCGTGATAAACTTAGTCTTAGTATAATATTTTAGTATTAGTTGATATTTTCCTTGTATGTAAACGAATAGTCACGATCGGACCATCGTTCGATTAAAAGAAAGTTGTGTACTCGTTTTAAGAGCAATATATTTCGTTCAAGACATAGCATGGTTTATCAGTGCCTATAAGCCTGAGAGATCGTGTGGACAGTACAATGCATGTGCCAATTAAAAAAAAAATTGTTACATTATACTTTTTACACGACAATTTAAAGAACTGAGAAGACTCAGGACGAAACTCCAGAAACAGGAGAAAAATTAATCACGGATTTTAAACCCTACACAAGGGGCTAGCAACCTATAGAACGCGTGCCATGCTTGGCTCGCAGAGCAATTTTCAATGGCACGCGGAAGACCCACAAAAAGACAATTTAATAATCGTATAAAAGATTTCTTATAAGAAAAACTTACCTACAAAATAGAACTAAATACGTCCATAAAAAATAATGTCACGAATTATAATTTTTAAAAATACACAACTAAGCTCATTTGTAAATACCTGGTGTAACATTTTTATATTTGAAGTATCTTGATTTCTGTACGCCAGAAAAGGGGACATAACTGAGCAAATATTACGCAAATACAATCTACTTGTTTTGTTCTACTATCACTTTGACTCTTATTTTGTATGATTGAAATAATTGTGACTTCTATCTCTCTCCTTAAATGTTACTTTAATTTCATGTTTGCATTTTTTATTATATAAATCAAAACATCAAAACATACATGCCATTATGCACAATAAAAGTCTTTAAGAACAAAGATCAAGGGATCCGGTTAGTTCACCGGACTGTCAACCAAAAACCAACTGACACGTCGCGGGTTCTATCCCTGCCATCGACGGATCTCTGTCGCCCTGCAGGAGTTTTGGGCCTAGTGGACGTAATAATCTTCTATCTAGAAGGAACGTCTGTAAACTTACAAGATCTCATTTTATCTTGATTGCTTCTCGGCCTTTTGGAAGCGGTGAAGTTGACAGAGGGAAGCGGTCTCTCCCTGGTTCTTCTCTATGGTCGGCTGGACTCATGCTCGTCAGCACTCCGCTCTCATGCGTGAGGTCAGTACGGATCCAGTGACGTTGCCGACCATGCTACAAATACAATTGAAACACCGAAAGGCTACTCCAACAAACAGGCCAAGCGAATCAGGCCGCCAGGAGGGGCAAGAGGCTCAAAAAAGCTGCAAATTCCTGTTCTAATAAACACTTCATCTACTTTGCGAAAGAAGCTACTTAAATTGTTTCATGGCGTGTGTTCCTTTGAATGAAAGAAAAACGAATCCACCAAATATCTAGTATTCTTTTTCCACACATCAAAAAAATACACATCCTTTAACAAGTGTATTAAATTGTAACAAATTAAAGTTCATTGCACATTTTTAAAACATGGGAAGAATAAAACGAATCCAATGAAAAAGAAACTATAGAAACATTTATTGAAGCTTGAAAAAATAAATAAATACATTAATAATTTTTTTATATGAAATCCAATTGCCCGCAATCAAATCCCTAAAGGAATGAAAACTGAAAACTCAATTACTCTAATTAATGAAGCAAGTAATACAGCAGCATTAATTGCTGTTTCTACATCGTGCGCCGGGAAATAATTTCAGATGGATTTGTTTTGTATGATAGAAGCTTTTTTTCTTTATTATTAAATGCATGAGAGAACTTTCGATTTTTTAAAAATTTGCATTTTTGTCTGGAGTCTGGGAAACCTTGCAATCACAAAAATTTTATTTTAATCAGGTCGAATTCTTGAACAATTTTTTGTTATCATTTATGATTATTTTACTGTTGTCTATTGTTTTTTTGTTTCTGCCGTGAGAAATTCTATTTAGATGTTCGTTTATTAAATCCTGGTTTGTTGCGTGATAAGAGAATTTTCTAGAAAGATCAAACTTATGTAAGAGAAAGGACAAAAGCACTCAATAGATCTGTGCTGATGGAGTTTGAACATGGGGAGACCTGTATCTCGGCGGGTATGTTTAAGGTGAGTGGCGCATTGAAAATGTAATCTGCATTTGGCACATCTTATGTGTCACGTCTTGATTATGGCTTGTTAGTTTATGTACAATAGGTTGGCCTATATATTCTCTCATCATAGATCAATCAATTAGGCCTATATCACATTGGGGCATACTTTGCCAGGTTCCAGCCGAACTTCGACTCGCGGTGTCGCCAAAATGGGGAGGAGGAGGAGAGGGTGGAGCTTATTCTGTGGGAGTATGCCCCCGTCTAGTCAGCAATCGAAAAAATGGGACGGGTGTCCCACTTTCCACTGTTCTCTACGGAGATTTAAACGTTCCCAGTATCCATGGATATAAGGAATTAGTCATCTCAGCTCTCAGTCCAAACGGAATTCAAGTCTCAACATAGATCCAGAGGAAAATATTTGATGGTCTATTTGAGACAAATTATTATGACATCTATAAATTTAAATGTTATCTGATTTTTCTACAAGCAATGCCATATTTCTATTTAGGATGTTTTATTTGCTAAAAATATAACTTATGGTACATTATTTTGCAAGTGACCTAACAAGGGTAAAGGTCAAAGTAATGCGTGATGGTTGAATTATTTCTTCCACCTATCTCAAGACGTTGGTATAAGCATATTTCGTTTTACTTCACCATAACCTACTTATTTTTACTCCAATATACAATAAAGGAACTGTCCACATGATATTATAAAATTTTTGATGCGTACCGCTTATCACTTGTTTTTTTTGTTTTTTTAAATTATTTTTAGCAGAGCTCTAAACAAATTATTTCTGGAAAGTTCTTTTAGATGATTTTACTGTACCAGTACTGAACATGATGCTGGGGAAATTCCAGATTTACTATTAAGTTGAGGTTAAGTTTAGTAGCAGATAAAAAAAATTGTAGAAGTCGGTGTGAGTTTCATGCTATTTCAAGAGCTCACTTTCACACCAAATGTAAGCAGCTTAAAAGATCAAGACAAGGTCATTAGACGATTTCAAGCTGAATATTTGAGCACACCGACAATTCTCTTTCTTTCTCTCTCTATCTTTGTCGCTGTCTATCTGTCGCTGTCACTCTCTTTGTATGTCTGTCTGTCTCTCTCTCTCTCGCTCTCTGTCTTTCTCTGTCATTCTCTATGTCTCTCTCCGTCTGTATCTCTCTCTATCTCGTTTTCTCCCTCTGCTCTCTCGTTCTATCTCTCTCGCTCTATATATCTCTCTATATCTCTCTCTCTCGTTTCTCTCTCTTTCTCTCTGTCTCTATCTCTATCTCGCTCTCCGTCTCTCTCTCTATCTCGCTCTCTGTCTGCCTCTCTCTCTCTCTCTTTCTCGCTTTCTCTCTCTCTCTCTCTCACACACACACACACTACCTGATATAACTACAATTTTTTTTTTTTATTTTAACCCTTACAGTCCCGGGCGCGTATATAGCGGAACTGAAGGCAGCATAGATAGAAGTAGGTCGGTACGGGAAGGGTTAATAACAAATAATTACTAATGACACCAGTTGTAAACTACTGACCCAACGGTCCATCGGTACAAAAAGTAGGTCATAACGTTTTTCTTTATGTCTCGATCACCGGCCTATATAGACATACTATCGCTTATTGATAGCGATGCATTAGTGGCGCGAGCACACATCATAGGAAGCTAACTTTCCCTGGCATTCTCCAACACCCGCCTCCTGCCTTCACATAAATTTGTCCTCACTCCGACCGTGCGACCTACTTCATTCCCCCATAAATGGCACCGGAGCTAGCCGAGTCTAGGGTGGGGGTTGGGGGCCGACAATAAAACAGGTAGCGCAAATCAATACCGGGGGAATCCGAGGTTTATGGGAGATTTCCGCGCGCGTCTCAATATGCAAGACGCTCTAAAATACGGCGCACGCTAGGAACGCGATAATTAACCTTGGCCAGTCGTCGTGTTATGTAACAAAGTAAAACTAGAAAGCTCTGTTCCTTTCTTGGAACTCTGCAACGGATCTGAGGATGTAAGCTTCAACAGTTCTGTTAGCCTCGGCGTACGAGAGGTACTGTGTAGCCAGCAGGATACCTAGCCATGCATGCTTCCAATCACGGCTGTCAGGGCACAATTTATCAATTGCCACTTGTGTCAAAGGACAAACACATTTTATATTTTGCTTTACAACTTAAATGTTTTCTCACATTAGTTAGATCTACTCTAGAATATGCATCTTCTGTATATGATTCATCAGCTAAAGAAAACATTTTAAAAAATTAGAACAAATTCAGAAAAGTGCTGCAAGGTTCATTACTAGCGAAGATTCACAACTGACAAGAGTAGCACCAAAGAAAAATTAGAGGACAGAAGGGCAGACAGTGAAGTAGTAATAATACATAAGGCATTAAATTCTTACTTAGAAATACAACACAATAATAATATGTTACAACGCTCAGATAAACATAAAGAAAAAAAAACTTTTCTCATCCCTTCTGCGCGAACAAATGCACTAAGTACTATTTCTTGTCGAGTGGCATCAGGGCATGGTATGGGTTGTCTGAACAAACCAGGATAACCAGTAACTTAACATCATTTAAAACACTCATCAAAATGCAAGACTAGACTCAGACCACGGATGAGCGTAGGATGCAACAAGCATCTTTATAGAAGGAACGTCTGTAACATATAAGATAAGAGACCTTATAAATGAATAATAGTGCTTGATCACCACACTCCTGCATGTCCCGTTATAAAAAAAAAGCAACAACATATATTGATCTAAACCTATCGAACACAATAGAATCAATGTACACTGTTCAAGACTTTTATTTGTTTTTTACCCTGTTAATAAAAGCCTAAGTTCTAAAGACGCCATGGACACTAGTAATCATTTAGAATAACAGACGAGTGAAATTAAGGGTGAGGTGATCTCTATTTGGTAGGGTGATTGGCGAATTGTAAATAATGACCCGGTGATTGAAGATTGGGGGTGTGTGTAATTGATTCGTAAAAGGGTGACATGATTGATACAGGGTTTTGGTTCAGATTGGACCTACGGAGACGTTGGTATTGATTCAGATTGGATTACTTTAACAATTCAATCAAACCGTGTATAAAAGTATCCCGTCGGACCAAATTGATCTATGGGGCCGGCGAAGATGCGTTCACCAGTTTCTTGGGGACAGGGCATTCTAGGGGGATTGTTTACCAGTACAATGCCCAGCCGCATTTTTTTTCTTTACCCCAACAAAGGTCAGGTACCCATCAGAGCTGGGTAAACTCAGGGTCACCCTCCGAGAACATATCATAGCCTTCACCAGGATTCGAACCCAGGACCTTTCAGTACGTCAGCCGAACGCGCTACCGGCTCGGCCCCCTCAAAACTATATATAGTCAGAGGCAAAACTTACACAATTGTAAACGAAGGAAATAATAATTAAGACTAAGACCAATTTAATAAACTATAACACTGGTTGTTATACTATAACAATAAACCTAGAAAAAATCCAGCAGAAAGAAAATCAAAGAACGAAGAAGTAATAATTGAATTGAATTCTAACTTTGAAATACAACACAATAACAATCTATTTTAATTGTTATATATGTATAATGCAAAAAAATATAATATACTTATTTCCACTTTCCTTAAGAATATGTGTTTATTTATATCCTGATTTCGAGATAATCCTTAAACAATGTCTAAGTATTCGAAAAACGTTTAAGATGTTAAGTTTCGACGTAAAAAGTTTCTCATTTCTGTAAAATCATTTTCTGTTGACTTAACACCTTTTGCAAGTGGACTGCTTCATTGGTTCCCATTACTGTGTCTTCGATAAGTTCCTACTGTCGTAGGAACACACAGTTCCCTTGAATGACACACTCACACACACCAACACACACATAAGCCATGGGCTTCAACCAAAGGACTCCGGGCAAAAGCCGGTCCTTAGCAGAACGCGTAGACCTAGGCGAATGTCACATGCGGGGCCAAAAGCCGTATCTGTATGCTATATTCGTCAATAATCCAATATCCTATCACGGTGGCCTTACTCAGGATCGGGGACTTGGGTGGGTCACCCCAGCTGCAACTAATCCCTCCTTCCCCAAAGGCCGCCTCTGCTCCTGGATAGCTTTTTCGTCCCCTTTCTTATGAAATCTTTTGTCTTCTCTTTGATATCAATTTCACCGGAGAAATCAAACTAACAGACACACGCGCTCAACAACAGCAACAGAAGCATTATACAACAACGCAGACAGAACATCTTAAATCTGCAGTTAATTTCATTATAAACTTCGTCTGCCTATTGATTCCACGACAATCTATCCCATCTCCCAGAATAGATGCAAGCAAGATTTCATTTGAAACAAAAAAAGGAATCGCCCAGGCTCAGGGCTCAGGGCTCAGACTTTTCATTAACACACTGTCTCTTTCTTTCTCTTGTGTCTTTCTTTTCCTCTTTCGTTTTTCTTTTAAATGTTTAAATTTTCATCTTGTTCGTGTCGCTTGTCTGTCTGAGATTGTATCTACAGCGGATGACGTTTGATAGCGAGGAGATGGCGGACAATGACGGAAACCTTCCTACGTACAAGGAATCTCCCCGCCCCCTCTTCTCTTTCCTCACATAAAAAAACAAACAAACAAAAAAAAACATGAGATATTTAAATATCAATGACATTCTGAAATTAATCTGTGGAAAGCTAAATGTTAAGAACTTGAATGTTTTTAAAACCAGGATTTTTGATTGCTTGTTTTTCTTTTAAATGTTTATCGATTCAAATTTAAAATGTATCCCTCTTGTTTGGTTATTTGTCTATGATCTATTTATGGGGCACAAGAAAAGAAAAAAAAACAACCATTGCAATAAAGTATTTAAAAAAAAAAAATCCCGCCTTCTACAGATAAACTTGTTAAAAATGCATGATTACGTCCCTTGGTTGAGAGCAGACGATGAAAGAACCGTAACTCTTACCAGAGAGTTATTTGCTGTGAATTATTTGGAGAGACTAACCAAAAAGTTGACGTGGAGTGCTCCTTTTTTTTTTCTCTTTTCCTTTTTTTTTCGCCGTGTAGTTCTTTAGTTGATTTATCGGTTACAAGCTAAATTACCCGGCGTTGCCCGGGGATGGGGGGGGGGGGGGGAATAAAACATGCGTGTATAAGCTACAGATACAAATTGCATTAACTGCAATGAACAGAATACTACCGATCGAATAATTAAAAACATTATTATTTTTTACTTAATTTTTTTTAAAGCAATTGTAGAGTCTAGTTGAAATATATAAAAAAAATTGAAAAAGAAAAGGTAGGCCTATAGACTATCTGGAGAATCGAACCCGGGTTGACATCATGGCAGTCCGATAGTTATTCACACAGTGACACACAGCTAGAGAGGACAAATGAGCTAAGTCGAATTGCAAAGGTTGAAATCTGTGGCGATAAAAGGTCACATGTCTTTAAATAAACACAGAGCTTTATGTATATTATATATATATATATACAGAGAGAGAGAGAGAGAGAGATTAGTTAACATTTTAGCGACGAGAACTCAAATATCAAAACCTTTTACAAAAGGTTATTAAAAACATCTATGTTCTTGAGGATTGATATTAAAATCAACAACAGTAAAACAAACAACAAATTATATATCCATTTAGCTGTTTTTGAAAAAAAGGAAACTGGTCTTTAGTCTGGCTTTTATTTCGTTCGCTAAAAGCGATAAAATATAACAAATTCAAAATTTGTTGTGTTTTCTTTCACTGAAATCTAAGCTAATGGCGATTTGTTTTTTTGTTTTTTGTTAGCGGAAATCTAAGCTCAAGCTAGTGATATTTTGTTAGCTTAAATCCATGCTCTTAATCAGCGATGTTTAGTCAGCTAAAATAAAAAGTTTAAGTATTGCACAGCGCTCCTTAGTAGGCTAAATACGGCACAAAGTTATCAAAGACTTTCATTTTGTTCAATAGTACATGTCGTAGGGCTATTCACACAGTTCACGACATCAAATACGCAGGAAGGATTTAATATCGTTGTAAACAGAGAACAAACGTACACGATATTTTTCGCATGCCACTTTTTAACATCCATTTCTTTGCAATCTTTCCTTATTTCCAGCCTTCCATTTTCACTAAAAGTACATATTACGTCACCTTAATCTCTTTTCTACATCTTTGTTTACACAGGTCACTTGAACATCTTTTGGGCTTTCTTTGAACTTGACCTTCATTAGCAGTTCGGAAAAAAAAACTCTTGACGTTTTAGAGTTTTGTTTTCGTCCCAATTCGAGGCTCATTTAATTTAATGGCAACATTCACGCACATGGTCAGCAGAACACAATCATCGACAGCAACATGCAAACATTCACGCACATGGTCAGCAGAACACAATCATCGACAGCAACATGCAAACATTCACGCACATGGTCAGCAGAACACAATCATCGACAGCAACATGCAAACATTCACGCACATGGTCAGCAGAACACAATCATCGACAGCAACATGCAAACATTCACGCACATGGTCAGCAGAACACAATCATCGACAGCAACATGCAAACATTCACGCACATGGTCAGCAGAACACAATCATCGACAGCAACATGCAAACATTCACGCACATGGTCAGCAGAACACAATCATCGACAGCAACATGCAAACATTCACGCACATGGTCAGCAGAACACAATCATCGACAGCAACATGCAAACAAACAAAAAAACAAACAAACATCCGTCGGCTCATAGAATTATTTCAAGACTGTTGGTCGAACATTTTTTAACAGGTACCCGGTCATAGCCCGGTGGCCGAGCTGGCAGCGCGTTCGACTGGCATACCGAGGAACCTGGGTTCGAATCCTGGAGGGGGGGGCTAGGATTTTTTTCCAGGACTTTGAGGCTGTCCCTGAGTCTACCAAGCTCTGAGGGGTACCTGACATTAGTTGGGGGTAAAGTACAGTCGGCTGGGCATTGTGCTGGCCACGCATCCCCTTGTATGCCGTGGCCACAGAAAATTGGTGAACGCTGCTTCACCGATTGGTACTTGAATTTTTTAACCCGGTTACGGAGAGGCGTACTTAGGCATGTTCCACATGTTCCGTGGAATATGGGCCCCCACACAAAAGGGGCTTCCACATATCCCAAAAAAAGGCATACATGGCTGTTCATGTATAAGTGTTCAAACGAGCAACTGAAGTTAAATGAAGTGAATTGCTAATTTTCTCGCCAAATTGGCAGCCAGAGTCAGATAGAATGCGTTACTGGTTATCAATCAGAATCAGCATTAATGTACACAGGCGAACACAGCAATTTCGGAAGGCAGGGGCGGGGCCATGAGTGGCCCCCCACGTATATTTGGAAACAGGGCCCCCACAATCCTTCATACGGCTTTGAATCGGTTGCTTATGTGTGAGACACAGATGCAATCTAGACTGGATAAACTTAGAAGTAAGGTTGTCTTCGGCACTGTTTCTAAATCTGTAAACCAGATGGGTCAATGGTAGACCACCAGCGTGCCGATCTCATGCTATGTGGGACCCATTGCTGTTTACTATTATCTCTATCCCCGCTATAATATATATATCTTTCTCCCGGACAGGCCCCAGACTGTTACGAATCCAGGGTGTTGTCTGTTGTCTGTCTAGGATCATGTTCACTAAAATAATAAACTCAAGCCACTCGATGTGTAAATATATATATATATATATATATATATATATATATATATATATATATATATATATATATATATATATATATATATATATGTATATTAAATCTATATCTATATATTAAAATATGAAAGATAAATTATGATAAAATTAGTTGCCCCAGAGTTAGAAATGTTTTAACAGAACGCTTGCGTACAGGTGAATAGTCAGGCATATCGTTTTACTGTCGACAAGAACTTACTCCTATGCACGTTTCTCCAAAAGAGACATGCTAGTCATCACAGTCCATTACTCTTGGAGTTCCCAGTTGGTACGGGCAAACAAAATAGTCCTTTAGTATGGGCTCTTGTGAATATGTGGCGCCTAAATTATTGGGGCAGTTTGCACAAGACAATGATGGAAATTAATTTATTGAAGTCTTTCAAGACGCATTTACAGACCTTATTCGACTATTTTCTCTGTGCCTTCCCCATATATATATATATATACTCCAATAAAGAAAATAAATATAATTAAATCGGCACCACAGATTTTAAACTTTGTTGATACAGTGTTACGAATTTTAATGTCCAGACATTTTTCTTTCCACAACACGTTTTAACGACGGAAAGAAACGCTACTGTTGATCAAAACATTCCACGCATTATCTCCCTTTGATCTTCTTGAAATCTCTATTTAATGTGGTCTCCGAGACAGAATACTAATGGGATCTACTAACTGCGCATAAAACCAACACGTGATGCCCATGCAATGGTGATGGGCAATAAGGATAAAGAAAAAAAATATAATGAAAGAACGGTGTACGGTAAGGGTTAACTTTAAAGCAGAGGTAGTCAGGCTAAGGCCCGCGGGCTAGATTCATGCCGCAAGTCCGTGGTGGCCCTTAAACCTTACCCGCCATATGTGTAAATACCAAGACTCACGAAGATTGCGTGGACAATCATTTATATTAGAGGAAACTATACCGAAAATTATACATTGACTTTCGGCCGAAACCGAAAGTTTAAACACACCTTCGGCCGAAACAGAAACCAAAAAGATAAACCGAAATCGCCAAACAAAAGATGTAAAAAGACTGCACATTTTTGTGTAATATTAACTAGTTTATGGGCATGGGCGCCCGCAAAGGGGGGGGGGGGCAAGGGGGGGCACTTGCCCCCTCTGGAAAAGTGCCCCCCTCCCGATTGATAGATAAAAAAAAATTTGGACTAAAATAGACACAAAAATTAATAATTAAAACATTTATAATTAATTGTAACAACTGTGACTCCTTCCATTGTCATATCGATCTCATTATCTTTGGGGATTAATTAGGTATACCACCAGGGGCGAAGCCAGAAATTTTTTCCAGGGGGGGCTGAACTTTCGCGTGACAAATATTTACCAAATACCGGGGGGGGGGGCTGAACTTTCGCGTAATATGCATTTACCAACTTTTTAGCGAATTTGGTACTTATTTTTAAAAAAATCTATTGAAAAAAAAAATAATTTAATTCCAGGGGGGGGGGGACTTAGCCCCCTCAGCCCCCCCCCCCTGTGGCTTCGCCCCTGTATACCACATTGATAATTTTGATAGTGAAGCCTTGAGTTAGTTTGATTTTCGGAAAACGCGAGAATACAAAAGTAGCCTAAATTTCATCGACTTGTTACCTTGCCGTATGCCTTACTAGTTTTGCTAACATTACCAGCAACAACATGTACGGTGGAGCGATCGTTCAGCACAATCGTCGGCATTTTACGTCTCGAGAGACGATTCATTCCCCTTGCAGGCCCTCATGTGGCTAAAGAGGCCAATCCTGGACGTACAGGCACGGTCACACTGGCTGCAGGTGAGTGTAGCGGAGTGGATCACATTTTTCTCCACTGTCTTTTTCCTGGCGTGCTCCTCTCCCGCAAGCCTGAGACCTTCTTTGATTCCTGCCCTCCGAGCGGGCCTATCCTGCGCCATGACCTCCCCACTGTTTGGGTCAATTTGGAGTTGTTTCATATCTCTTTTGCAGACATCCGCAAATCTCAGTTTCGGACGTCCAGCAGGTCTCTGTCCCGAAGCTAACGTTCCATATAGAATGTCCTGTGGAAGTCGACCCTGTGGCATTCGGCGTACATGACCTAGCCAGCTGAGACGTCTGTTACTGAGAGTATTACGGATGTCTTGACACTCTGCTCTTCGTAGGACCTCTGCGATTGAAACCCTGTCCTGCCATCTTATATCTAAAATGAGTCTGAGACACCTAAGGTAAAAGGTGTTCAGTTTTCTCTCCTCCCAGGAATATGTGCTCTATGTCTCACAGCCGCACAGCAGGTTAATCAGAACGCATGTTCGATAAACTGGCGACTTAGTGGAGCGTGTGAGCAGTGAGTTCATCCAGACTCGTTTTTTTTGTTAAATCTTGCCATAGTGCCCATGGCTTTAGCTATTCTACTATTAATCTCCCCATCTAGGAGAACACTGCTTGAGATTTTGGCTTTGAGCCTGTTTAGATTGAAGAGCTTTCCAGATCTGCTTGTGTGAAGGTAGACACCCTCGTTGCAGTCTCCATAAGCATAGTACAGTAGACACGAGAAGAATATTCCAAACAAGGTGGGTGCAAGTACGCAGTCTTGTTTAACACCGCTGCGGACTTTAAAGGGCTCTGATTAAACTTCACTGTGCACCTGGTTTTCTAAAAAACAACAGGCAATAAAAGAGAGCAGTTTTGGAGGGAATCCTATTTTTGCCAGGAGTTTGAGGAGTCCACTTCTGCTGACCATATCAAATGCTTTAGTGAGATCAACGAAAGCAATGTATAATGGCTTATTCATCTCGCGGAACCTCTCTTGTAGCAGTCGAATGGAGGAGATCATGGATAAGTCGCTTCTGAAACCGCACTGAGACTCTGGATAGACTCTGGATGACAGCACCTGCAGCCTTGATAGTGCCTCTTGCAAGGATCTTACCAACTATGCTCAAGAGGGAGATTCCTGTCTTTTTGCAGTCACTACGGTCCACTTTGTTCTTATATAATGTAAATATGGTGTGCGTCTGGCTGGTCCTATTGTTGGTTCACCGGACTGTCAACCCTGCTGACCGTTCGCTTTCGCCCTAATACATGTTAATCTTATTGACATTTTGATCTCAGTTTTACCGAGATGTCCTATAATCCGTTTGAATCCTTTAAAATTAATGTCAAAGTTATCGTAAAATGGTATAGATACGTAGTAATCATACAAGCTGAGTAGTTATTGTAATGCTTAAAAATATACATATAAATTCTTTAGTCATATAATATTTATATAATTTTCAAATACTTTGTACAGTTTAATCATTTTAAAGTTATAAATGTAAGCCATTAATTCTTTTTTATAAAAGAAAAAAATACAGAAATATTGGCTCAAATGAAACGAAATAATGATCTCCCTTTAATTAACAAATGTTTCTACGTTTGATTCAATAGTGATGCCGAACTAGTTTTAATTATTAGAGGATTAAAATAATTTACGTTAAACAGTTGTAAATAAACATTTCCTGCATTAATTGTTTTGTTCAATTAAGGAGTTTATATTTAAAACATTAATAATTACAGAAATTACATGATATAGTGCTATTAAATAAGTCTCTTATATTTCTAAATTAATAATACAAATAAATTTGTTTTAGAATTAATGATAGGCCTATATATGTTTAATTAAAATTAAGTTGGGGGGCGGTGAGCGGTAAGATTTTAAAAGGGTGCGGTGAGCCGAAAAAGGTTGAAAACCTATGGCTTAGATCTACAATGTCAGATGAACGTTTGTCAAGGTTGTGCATGTTGTTAGTACACAGAGACAAAGTGAACAGCAACAAAAAAGAGTTTATGGACAAAATTGTACATATATTTGGTAGCGATAACAGACGACTCCAGTTCTTGTTTAAATAATACATTTTATTTTAAATTTACGTTGTAATATTGTTTGTTTAAAGTAAGGTTTTTTGTATGGTTTACGTCTATTATATACATATATTGTGCTAATAAAAAATGTGTTGCTACAGTATGTCCTTCATCACTACAGTGTACTACAATTACTTCAGTGTTCTGTCCGTTCGTTCACCATACAAATGCGCTCAGTAAATTAAAACTACATTAAAACATTACTAAAAATATTTTGCCCCCCCCCCCCCTAGAAAATTTTCTGCGGGCGCCCATGTTTATGGGTACATTATTTAAGTAAACCATAGAACATGTAATATACAGTTATACAGTTAAATACATGTATTATGCATCATTTTATCAAGAAGCAGAGTAATAGATGCAGCACTAGCGTTGCAGTCTGAATTTTGAAAGTTAAAATAGATATTCGGCTGATGACCGAATGTCATTATCAATTGCGACGGAAACCGAAAAATTACTTTTTGCGAAACTACCCCGAAAGAGGACATACATTTGGCCCCGATACCGAAACCAGATCCGAAGTTCGGTCGGCCTCTAATTTATGTCATTCTATGTATATTTTCTATTTCTAGTTTTTCGTCATCGGTTCGTATAAGACAAGGTATAGAAATGAAGGAAATAAACATTCCGAATTTGTTATATTATAAATACAATAAATGTGTTTTCAATGCCCTAAGAAGTTATGTGGAGGCAAACTTGGCGGGTCGTATTGTAGCTCACGGGCCGAATGTATCTTAAATTATTTAATATAGACCCACTTTTCAAAAAATGGTTTGACATCCTTTGAAAATTTAGATTGTTGAATTATTATTTTTTTAGGCTTGTCAATACTGTTTAAATTTGTTTCAAGTCATATTAATTTTTAGAATAAAATATTCAATTTAACAATGATATTTTAGATATAAACATTAAATAAAAATTCTATATTCTGTTCAAATTATAAACTTAAGGCATTGAATGTCTCTGTTGCTCTTTAACAAGCCCACAAAAAAATTACCATAGAATATTTTTTTTTAAAGAATTGCAGTTTGTATTCTGTATTTTTTTTCAAGTAATAGATCTCGAGAAACCTGGCTATAAATGTCTCCATCACTGAAAACACTTTTATTCTAATTGCTTAATGTCTCGGTAATATTATGTTTCTTTTTTTTTTTTTTTAAAGTTTTTTTTTTTCTTTATATCACTCTTTGATCTGAAATCGCCACCTTTTTTGTTTCTTCTCTTTTCCTTGTTTATTTCTCACTCTGTTAAAAAGTTCTTTCTTTTTCCTCTTCTAATATATGTTCAATAAAAACTAAAACATTAGATTAAAATGGACGCGCACAGAGAGAATTAGAACTAAGAAGAAAAAAAAAATGGGGGATTTCCCTTGAAGAAAAAATACACTCGTCGTAAATAACCTCAAACCGAAACGTTTTTTTGTTGTTGTTTAGCAAACATTAGCACTTGGCGCGTCAGATCTGACGTCTGCTATTGCGGTTCAAAGGTCAAATTGCATGACGAAATGAAAGGATATAGATTTGTATTAATGTTGTGATGTCGTCTTTAGTGTTGTTGTTTTTGTTGTGTTGTTGTTGTTTTTTGCCCTTTCTTGTCAATCAAGTCTTCTTGGATTTACAACAGATAGATTACAGAGAAAACGAAATATTATATGCTAAACATTCCATAATAGGGAAAGGCCGAAAAAAAAAAGATTATTTCGATGTCACATGAATTATTATCTTTTGAAAGACCCAACATTTTAAAAGTAATTTTGAACGATTCATCGTTTTAAGTAGATATGCCAAAACTTTCTCTTATAGACTTTTCGCCACACTTTCCTACGAAGTTTACGTCTAGTGTAGATGAAACAATATTATTTTTAATTAGTATATGAATGTAAGAGATCTGCACTTTGATTCTCAAGTGTAAAAGACACACTATTATTTTTATTCTGCATTGTAAAAGACACTCTAAAAATTTTAATCTGAAGTGTAAAAGACACTCTATATACTAAGATTTTGAAGTGTAAAAGACACTCTAAAAATTTTAATATGAAGTGTAAAAGACGCTCTAAACCTTTGATTCTGAAGTTTAAAAGACACTTTATAACTTTTATTCTCAAATGTAAAAGATATTCGATAGTGGTGGTCGCGTTATATCTATGTCATCAATAGAATCTGAGTTAATCAGAAATGTAAGATCGAGCTGAATAAGCTGGTTTATTTTTATTCATAATAATGAATATTCATAAACCAGAATTCTGGGATAGCGTGCTTGACCTATTTATATCATTCGTTTTTTTTTTGTAGGTCATCATTTCTCACACCATACCAAACAACAGAACGGGTCCTACTGTTTGTCAGGAGCGTATCTAAGCTTATCTGGGGCCTGTTCCTCGTCTAAAACCAAATGCTGTTTACAAATCTTATTGGGATACCCCCCTTGTAGTCAAGTGCAGTCCCGCCCACACACACCCTCACTCATTTAATTCGCCGCAGCAGCAGGCTGCAAAATAATCTCGAAAACCATATCAACTAATAAAAAATCATAATATGGATTCTTACCTTAACGTATACTGAAAATTTCTCTTTAGTCCTTCCTGTTGCCTGAAATGTTTTTAGTCCTTCCTTTTGAATGAAATCTTTAAGGCCAAGACTTCTATTAATTGGACGAAGCTCCAAAGCTTTGAATTATTTTGTTAGCTGTGAAAAGAAAGTAAAAGAAATTGGTGGCATATGCTGGACAATGTATGTGTAATGTAGATGGAATGTGTGTGCAGTAAGAAAAATTGATTTTTAAACAAGTTGAAATAAACAATAGGACAATGCAAATGTTGAAAAAATATAGCCAGCAATACGGGGAGATGTCGTAGTGTATTGATGTAAATATATCTTATCGTCTTTCTCTCTCTCTCTCTCTCTCTCTCTCTCTCTCTCTCTCTCTCTCTCTCTCTCTCTCTCTCTCTCTCTCTCTCTCTGTGTATATATATATACAGTGCTTTTTTTCAATGTGGGGAAAAAATTATTACTTTTCTAGTATTTTAACGTTTATTATTAATTTATTATATTATTAATTTGTTAAAATTGTATTATTTTAAAATTGCGCGCAATAAGAATTAAAATATAAAATGCGAAACTGCTTTAAAAGTTAGGCAATCCATCACTGAGTGCCGGCACCTATTTTGTTTACAAAAAAAAGCACTGTATATATATATAAATACACTGTAAATAGATGATTATCTTGATTATCTTCTAACACTATCTAGGTATTTGAACATTTCCTTTTCACACGCATATAATGTGATTTTATTTTAGCACAATCCCTTGTCATTTCTATCTATCTCTCTCTTTTTCTTCACTTTCCTTCTCACCCTTTTGCTTGTTCTAACTAACACCAATATCTCTCTTTCTCTCACTCCTTCTCTCTTTCTCACGCTCATAGTCTCTGCCTCCATCTATCGAACAAACTCCATCGCTCACACTTACGCTTTCCTACTCCATTTCTCTCTCTCTAACTCTCTCTCTCTCTCTCTCTCTCAAACTCTCACTACCCATTGACAAGTCTTAGTTAGGCGTGACCTTTTTAAAATGGAAGAGATCGCGAACTTCCGGTTCTATTTTTGAATTAGTGAACAAAAAAACATGCTTTTGCTGGTGTTTGACAATTGATTTCAAACTCGACTGCCAGTTCTAGTCTTTTAGAAACATACAAAGGATACAAGTTTAGTTAGACGATTCCGTTTTTCACATTAAAAGTGAGTAGGCGATCATTAATACTCAAAGCAAATTATAGTTAAAGTTAGAGGTTAAATTTAGCTATGTTTATAGAATAAATAAGTCAAGAGTTGCGCCCTTAGTTATTAAAAAAACACAATGCGTAGATTAAAAAAAAAACATATTTTGGAAATTGAAAAAAAATTAAATATCCTACATCTTTTAGTACAACCAAATATATCTATGGTACAATCAATAACGCAACACACAGCCATTTTTTTAATAAAATTAAATGATCGAATGGGGACGGAAATGTTATTTTCTTCAACCTTTTATGCTTGCATAATCGTTAAGACTTGTCAATTGACGAGTCTTAAATAGGCAATTTGGATGAAAATGCATTTCCGCTATATTACCTTTAACAATCGTATAATAATCTTTTCGGCATGTTTCAAGTGCATTGTTGAACTTCCGGTTTCATTTTGTTATGCTTACAATGGCAACAATTACGATTGAAAGCAGAGATTTACGCCTTGTTGCTGACTTAACATTCACGGATGTCGAGAAATTCATTGCACTTTCAACAACAAGTTCAGGCCGACTACAAATAAACAAAGGCTATAAGTATTATTGTGAGGATTATGTCTTCAATATTAAAAGTGAGTATGCCAGAATTTATAGCAGAAGGCAGCCATTCTTTTAATCCAATTTAGCGAATAGGATCGGAAGTGATGTGTCATCCAAGATTTATACATGCATAAGATTTAAGACTCGTCAATTTCTCCTTGCTTATCTCACGAACTTACAAGCATTGTCTTTCTCACTCTCTCTCTCTCTCTCTCTCTCTCTCAATCTCTATCACACGCTCTCACACACTCTATCACTCTCTTAATCTCTCTCTCTCTGAATGTTTTCTAGCAAACGCACAGCCTCTCTCTCTCTCTCTCTCTCTCTCTCTCAATCATCTTAATTCTCTCTCTCTCTCTCTCTCTCTCTAACTTTCTCGTGTTCACTCTGCCTCTCTCATTCACTCAAACACGCATAATATAAACATTATATATCTCTCTCTATTTTTTTGTGATTCATCGAAAAGTGTCACGTGCGATGAAAACTTAATTTTCTCGGCAACATCTTATTTCTGATTTCTCTCTCCCTTGTTTGTCAACTACACGGACTTAGCTCCCTTCACAAGATTCCTAAATTAGACATACAGAATAAAACAACAAAGACAGGCCGTTTAACTTTTAGGGACAAACATTTAATGTATAAATCGTAAACGTCACCCAAAAGAATTTTTTTATTATCTAAATAATATTGCTTAATTCATTGATTTATTGTTTAAATAAATGTAGGCCTATAACTAATTTTAATGAGGTTATAAACAGAGCGCCATTTCAGAATGATCTCTCTTTACGGGCGACAGTGAACAATAAAAAAGAACAAAAACTAAATACCGAAACAAACGTTCTCATTAAAGTTTTTATTGTAATATTGTTTTTTCTTTTTTCTTTCTCTTTTAAGAAAACACATTGTAATCATTCGTTTCTCCGGGCATAACTACTAGTACATATATATATATATATATATATATATATATATATATATATATATACTTGATGTATCCATGTTTCAGCGAACATTATATGTTACACTTTTGTGAACTGTAACAACAACCATTGATGGAATAGATTTAAGCTTAAAGATAATAAGAAAAGTGAAGGTTGTCTAGTGATTATTTGGATTGTCAAGAGAACGAAATGAAAGGGTTGACTTAAAAGAGTGTGAATGACATAAAGTTATGGTTGTTAGCGGGGTCGGCTGGTGCGTTTCAGCCGCCCTTTGACAAAAGGGGATCCGTGTCAGAATTCTTAGATCTATTTCTTAGATTTAACCAATTGTGTACGCATTTCTAGACAACGAAGGAAAAGAGAAACAGTGACAGAAAGATAGTGTGTGTGTGTGTGTGTGTGTGTGTGTGTGTGTGTGAGAGAGAGAGAGAGAGAGAGAGAGAGAGAGAGAGAGATGTGGGGAAACAGAGAAAGAAAGTTAAATGAGAGGATGCGATAGAAAGGCGGAAAGCGAAAGCCAGAATGGAGCGCATGGAAACATAAAGTAAGAGATGATAGTGTGAAAGTTAAAGTCAAAAGAGACAAACATAGAGATGATACTGAATGGGTGAGACAGTGAGAAAGAAAAGGAGAGAGTGAGAGAGAGTCGGAGCCATAGAGAGAAATAAAGATACATATAAAATGGTAGTGAGCGAGAGACGATGAGAAATGTATAAACACAGAGAGTGTGTGAGAGAGAGAGAGAGAGAAAGAAAGAGAGAGAGCGAGTGTGAGAGAAAGAGAGAGATAAACCAACCAAGAGTAAATCCTCATTGAATCTACTATGAAATAAACCCACCAAATAATATTACCATTTAATTTGTTACTTGTAATTTTACGTTTCTCTTCCCGTCAAAAGAACGGTAACTATGTTGTAAATAACTAAATATCTCGACTTTAGAACTAGCAATACACTGACAACAACAATTATTTATAGCGTTACATTATCCCTAGGTTTATTAAAATTATTATCTCCCCTTGTTTCATTAGACAATTTGTGCTGTTTGTTTATTGTAACCATTTTTTATTAATCGAATTACATTTCTTTTTTGTTTCTGTATAATAAAATTACCTCCCTTCTCTTTGACACGCCAGCTCGCTTGCATTGGGTTACCATAACAACGAAGTACGATTTTGTTATTTTTCCGATGATGTAGAATAACTGGGAAGGGTGGCGGGGGTAGGAAGGGGGTTTGGGTGATGGGCGTTTGGTGAGGGGGGAGGGACGTCAGGAAACAAAGGATTAATTGACTTCTTTCGTGAGGAGTCCAACGCGAGTCGAAGATTCATTATAAAGAGGTTATATTCCGAGATATGGAAATTTACAGCATCAACACAAAAAAATGATAACGTTAAAATGAATTCTGTATGCACGTAAACTTGTGTGTAGAGTCGGGAGGATATTGTAAGCAGTATGAAAATTAATATAAAAAAGTGCATATCAACGTATCAATATTATTATATATACATATATTGTTATAATTTTATCTTATATATGCATAGTCTACATATACATGCAAATGTATCGTAAGTGTACCAAGCCGCCAAATGTAAATTGCAGCTCTTGGTGGCTGCAACATAGTTCAAATTTCTATACGAATGGTTATTAATCTTCTAGATTGTATATCTACATTATATAACCATATAGAATAGATTATCTTTTTTTTATAAAACAAGACATTAAGTCAAAAATTCGTATACGATACTGTATTGACTATAATCAATATCAGTAACATGAAGATAGATTGGATGACAACATTTCTAGAATGGACAGGAAGAGCTCTAAACGAGACCCTTGAGAAAGACAGAGAGAAGTGGTGAGGATTGCGAGAAGGGATAGCTGCCTTGTTATATGTGACGTCTTAACGGTGCTAAAGACCTATGGACTCTTAGAATCTATGATAGGAATCAATATCTCAGTTTGAAATCAGAGCATTTCGGCATAAATCTGTCTTACTCTGTAGCCGAGTTTTCCTTGTTCTCTTCGAGATTATTTTATATTCCGGCAAAGCAGTAAAAAAAAAAAAGGGGGGGGGGGCAATAAATTCCTTGTTATGGAAAGGATTTTTATGTTAAATCTAAATATGGAAGGTGGGGGTGGCGACCTAAACAAAATCCAGCGCAATATTTCGAAATTGCACTTGTCTCGCGCTGCCCATTCTGCAGACGTCTTGAACATTTGGCGGGAATGCTCTCCGCAGAGCAATATATTTTTTTTTCTATCACCAGAGAATCCAAGCATAGGAAAATCCAATTACTGTGGCAGAAGTGTCATTGATATATGTGTGTCAAGGTGCAGATACTTCAACATAATCTCCAAGTTTTGCAGATCAGAGGTCACACACTGTAACGTACACTAGTTAAAAAATATTGATTCAAGAAAAGTACTGGAGAGATTTTTTTCCTTTATCTGGCGCGCGCCAGTGCACTTGGCACCGAAACAAATTGACTTTGACAATAACAAGGCCGATCGGATAACAAACAGTTTGATAATCTTTGTTTTTTGTTGTTGTTGTTTTGGTGACTAGAATCTTTTTAAGTTGCGAATAGATAGATCACTGTGTAACTAGCTAGACTACATTGTGAATAGATAGATCACTGTGTAACTAGCTAGACTATTTTGTGAATAGATAGATCACTGTGTAACTAGCTAGACTACATTGTGAATAGATAGATCACTGTGTAACTAGCTAGACTACTTTGTGAATAGATAGATCACTGTGTAACTAGCTAGACTATTTTGTGAATAGATAGATCACTGTGTAACTAGCTAGACTACTTTGTGAATAGATAGATCACTGTGTAACTAGCTAGACTATTTTGTGAATAGATAGATCACTGTGTAACTAGCTAGACTACATTGTGAATAGATAGATCACTGTGTAACTAGCTAGACTACTTTGTGAATAGATAGATCACTGTGTAACTAGCTAGACTATTTTGTGAATAGATAGATCACTGTGTAACTAGCTAGACTACTTTGTGAATAGATAGATCACTGTGTAACTAGCTAGACTATTTTGTGAATAGATAGATCACTGTGTAACTAGCTAGACTACATTGTGAATAGATAGATCACTGTGTAACTAGCTAGACTACATTGTGAATAGATAGATCACTGTGTAACTAGCTAGACTACTTTGTGAATAGATAGATCACTGTGTAACTAGCTAGACTACATTGTGAATAGATAGATCACTGTGTAACTAGCTAGACTATTTTGTGAATAGATAGATCACTGTGTAACTAGCTAGACTACTTTGTGAATAGATAGATCACTGTGTAACTAGCTAGACTACTTTGTGAATAGATAGATCACTGTGTAACTAGCTAGACTACTTTGTGAATAGATAGATCACTGTGTAACTAGCTAGACTATTTTGTGAATAGATAGATCACTGTGTAACTAGCTAGACTACTTTGTGAATAGATAGATCACTGTGTAACTAGCTAGACTACTTTGTGAATAGATATATGACTCTGTAATTAGGTAGACTACTTTGTGAATAGATAGATGTCTGAATTTCCTCTAGATTTCCGGTTTAGTAATTCGCTATGATTTTCTCAATGGAAAATTAAGGTTAAAATCGAAAGGTGTATACAAGCGGAAGTCTTTAGGGAAGCTTAGGAACAATTAAAGACAGTGTTATTGGCTGCGCACGAAAAAAAAAAGTGTTAAGCTCTAAAAATAGAGCAAGTGGTCCATCTATCTCATTATAGTCTTTGGTTCAACCTTCAACTAGTTTTAGGTCCTTTAGTATATTTCATATATAAGGGGACTACTGGAAAGGGGGGACTACTAAAGGAGATTGGTGGGTTTGTGTACTGACAGTGTCATCCTAGGTAGGGAGTGTCTTGGGCGACTACCTTCTCCCTCGGATCGTCATCGTGGGAGGGCTCGCTCGTATACCTTCATTTTCGCCCAGTGGCGCAAGTTCCAGAATGTAGGCCTAAACATCCAGGCACCAGGGCGGGGCTGAGACGGGCTGTTGCGCTCATAGCTTCCTCCCCCACCGAGTCTCAGAGCATCTCAGCAGAGCGATAATCCTCGGACACGCAACAGGGGATGCCCCCCTCCCCCCAAGCGTTAGCCCACCAGTGTAGTTTTAAATGAGAGCGTATCGGTGGTTTTCCACACTTCCGCCATACTCTGAGGCCCATGGGTACAGTAGTGCGTGCTGCCGCAGGAACACCGCGACACAGAAAGAATATAGAGTGATATTTAAACATAACAAAAAAAGTGAGAGAGATCGCTGATTACTTCCAATATATTCTTACATAAAAACACAACATAAAACTAATACATTTCAGACCATGAATAATAATAATAATAATAATAACAATACAAATAATTACATAACAAGAGAAATTACAAAGAGAAATAATTGGCATTGCTCGGGTTAAATAAAAGCATAATTAATATTTTATTGATATTACGTAGTGAAAAAAAATGGATGGGGGGGGGGGGGGGAAGCAATCAATCTGTGAAAGGCTAAGAGGAAAACGAGTATTGTCGGTTAATTTTATGAGACAATCGATGCAATTTGTTTGTTAGAAATCGTTATTTCTTTGTTTAAAAAATCGTAATGTACTTCATCTCTTCTCCACCCCTGCCCCCTTCCCATTCCCCTATTTCAACATTCCCATGACTTCCGCATTCAGTTTAGTCTTACGAGATGCTCAAGTTGTTATTAAATGTAATTAGAGAATGAAAGAGAGAGAGAGAGATTGAGATAAAGAGCGAGAGGGAGAGAGAGAGAAAGAGAGAGGAGCGAAGGGTAAAGGAGGGAGATATTTAATAATACGAATTCTCATACTTTATTACAAATGCTCCTTTTTTATTCAGAAGATTATTGCGTCCTATTAGTGAGTCAAGTTCTGCAGTTTGATTAGTGTTTTAAAATAAAGTTTTTTGGTTCTCTGGTCTGATCAGGTAGCCCATTCCATGCCCGGATGCAACTCTGGAAGAAAGATATCTTTATGGCCTTGTCCTTGCATATGGAACGAGGAAAGTGTAATTATTTCCAGGTCCCACTATGTATTGTATTATCGTGTTATATTTCTCAGGTATGATTGATTGCTTTCAGTGGCGTAGCTAGGTTTTGGTGCTAAGGGGAGCGAACTTTTAAGAAAAAAGGCCCCACTTTTAGCCCTTTTTTTAGATTACAAGAATAACTAAAAGTTTTTTCGAATAAAGTCTTACAAGTGTACAATGTGCCTCGGGGTATGCTACATACTCTGTGTATTACTATAGTTTTTATTTCACTATTGACGATTATTTTCTCAGCAACTATTAATGGCGGAAAATTCTGCAAAATTGATTGATACTGCTTTATATATTATACAAAATTTGAACAATTTCAGAAAAGAGCTGCATGGTTCATGTCTAGCGAATATTCACAACTGGCAAAAGTACATCTCTAAGCCTAGAAACTCTAAAGCAGGGGTGGCAAAGTTGGCACGCAGAGTGATTTTCAGTGCTACGCGAGATACCTCCAAGAAGGAGATTTTTTATGCAAACTTTTCAGGTCGAGTGCTTTTCTCAACTGCTGGGCATTCAATCTACTTTCACTTTTTGGTTCATCTTACAACTAACTGTTAGCGAAGAGCACTCAATGACAAGGCGCACATCAATTAATACAGACTAATAACCGGTACATTTAAAACAGTTTTTAGGCCTAAGCCCCCTTCTTTAATATACCATAAATATTGCCTAATGAATTGTAAAAGATTTTTTTTATTATTGGAATAAATAAAAGAGGTATATATACTAGCAATATATTATGCACCGGTAATTGTTGTTATTGTAATTATTAATGTTTAAAAAAATTCTTAAATCGACTTAATTTAAACAATTATGCAGGAAGGGTTTACTTACAACTGTTTCACGTAAATTAATTGTACAACTATAATTACTATACAGCTGAAATAAATACCACGATGCTAGATTTGAATAAGGAAATATAAATGAATAAGTAATATTATTTAAACATACTTGCCTGGCATCACTTTAAAATCAAATTTGGAAACTTTTATTTAATTAATGGGAGATAATTAACCCGTTTTTATTTGCGTTAATATTTCTAAATGTTTTCTATTTTTCCTTTATAAAAAAATTATAAAAAAACTTAAGAATTAAATAAATAAATCTACAAATTATAAAATATATTTGAAAGTTATATAAATATTATACGACTGGAAAATTAATATGTACATACTTAAACATTACATTAACTACCTACTTCGTATGATTACTACGTAAATCTACCGCTTAACTATAGACTCAAATAATAATTCGAAATCCGTAAAACTCGAAACAAATCAAATAAAAGGAATTTCTAGCAGTTGCTATAAATATATCTTGACAATGTTAATACATATTTAGAAATTAACAATTATTGAGAAAGCTCATTAAAAAGATTTTTTTATTTGTACATAATGAAAAAAAACAACAACAACGAAAGACGATAATCACAACCTTGTTTGTTTTAAAATTAAATATAAAACGTTTAACGATTTTCTCTATAAAAGTTCCTTTGTCTTTTGTTTTGTTCTCGCTACAGCTCTAAATAAATTGTCTTATAAAAATATATAAAAATATAGAAGAGCGGATCTACTTTAAGGCTGTTGGACAGCTGAATGATTTAGAAATCCTAGTTTGGCACACTATAAGCAAAAGTTTGCCAACCCCTGGACTAGACGACAGATAGTCAAAGAGTAAAGAAGTAATAATAGGCCTAAATAAGGCATTAAACTATAATTTATCAATACAGCACAATAACAACCTGTTGCATTGATCAGATAAACATAATTACTAAAACACATTTCTTATGCGAGAACAAATACCTATTACAAGTACTCTTTTTCCCGAGTGGCATCCGGGAATGGATGGGTTTCCTGAACAAACCAGAAAAACCAGTCACCTAATATCATTCATACCACTAATAAAATGGAGGACTAGACCACGGATGAGCGTAGGACGCAATAATCTTCTTAAGAGAAGGAGCGTCTGTAATATATAAGATAAGAAACAGTAAGACCAGAACCCTGAATAAAGTACATATACGTGAAGGTCGCCATTCAGAAACTTTTAGGCCAAATTTAGTATCCATGAATGCAGATAAGGCAACATTTGACCCATACGGGCGGTCAACGCCTTTAAGCTTGTGACGCTTTACTTTGCACATCACCATTACTCAGATCCCCTAGTATTTTTTTTATTGAAAAGGCCCCATTTTTTCTTGAAAAGGCCCCATTTTTTTATTGAAAAGACCCCGCTGTTTTCTTAAAAGAATCTCCTTTTTCAGTCTTATAAAGGTCCCACTTGTTAGCATTCAAAATGTCCCACTTTTTAAAATTCCTAAATAGGTCAAACGTTTTATTCATTTAAAAGACCTACGTTTTTTTTTCTAGTAAAGGTACCTCTTCACATTTTTATTCTTAAAATGAAAAAAGGAACCACGGTCTGTCATTGGCAAAAACAAAAAAAAATTGTTTATTCTTAAAAAGGCCCAATTTATTACAAAATGGACGTAGGGGGAGCGCCCGCTCCCCCTGCTACCCTCCAGGCTACGCTACTGATTGCTTTCTCTACTCACTAGTAACTATTACTGCTTTGCTTTTGACCTTCTTTCCCGTAGTATTTCTACGTGTGTCATTGTATGGTATGGTATTGTAAGGTATGGCTTGTATCTCTGTTGCTATGCGTTTCTATAGCTGTAGAGTCTAAGTCATAAGATGCATATTCTAGAATTCTAGTACAAATCTACAAGCTTAGTAAAGTATCCCGTGTTACCAAAATTGATCCCTAGGACCGGTGAAACAGCGTTCACTAGTTTCTGTGCCAGCACAGTGCCTAGCCGCCTTCACTTTACCCCAACTAATTTCAGAATAGGTGCCCATCAGAGCAACATAGACTCAGGGACACTCTCCCGTCCCGGGAAAAAATGATAACCTTCACCAGATTTCGAAACCAAGTTATAACTATTGCTTGTGGGCTATAAAATCGAATTAGTATTAATGCACACTTTTGCACCAAGAGCATTGGCAATCAAATCACCCTGACATTGTGGAATTTAACTGGCTTTTCACGGTGCTATGAAGAAAAAAAAAAGCCATTGTTAGTGGGTAACACATTTTGATGCATGATATTTAAGCATGTCCAGATTATTATTTTGTTATGTAATGCTTTCCCTTCCTCCTTACAAATCACAACATTTTAAAAATCATTAACCAGATTTAGAATAACATGACCAGCAATGGAAGCGTGCCAGTAAGTGTTAGAATGGAACACATTAAAGCCTAATAGATGTATCTTTCTCGATATTTGCCTATCTAAAACTTCATCACACACAAAAACAGTGCAAAACAAACATCACTAGAAAAACCCTTACAAATTTTCTAAAGAAAATAATTCTAAAACGTTACATTAAGACTGATTGTTGAGCTTAATACAATACATTCGTATTCATTTAGAAACAACCTAGATTTGTTTTTTGTTTTTAAAACACGAAACAAAAAAACTACGTTTATCTCCCTTTTCTATACTTCCTTTTCTTTTTCCCGCCAATGATATCGTCACAGCCTTTCCGTCTACCCAGTTTTAGCATTTACGTCCACGAAGGCCTAAAATGTCTGAAAGGAGATTTTCCAATTTTTTGTTTTTATTTATTTATTTTTTGTTTTGTTTTCGTTTGTCGTGTACCGCATTAGCTGTCACGCGAGTCTGGTTTGTGTTCTATAAATAACAAAACGTAACAAGACAAAACTAAAAGAAATAAGAAAGAAACTTTCTGTTTTTATTTTATTCTTTTAAGGATTAGAAAACATTTGATATATATATATATATATATGGTATGTCAGTGTTAAAGGCCATGGAATGTGATATATGTAAGTGTTATAGGTCCTAGTATGTGATATATGTTAATGTCATAGTATGTGATATATGTCAGTGTTAAAGGTCCTAGTATGTGATATATGTTAGTGTAACAGTATGTGATATGACAGTTTTAAAGGCCATAGTATGTGATAGATGTTAGTGTTAAAGGTCCTAGTATGTGATATATGTTAGTGTAACAGTATGTGATATGACAGTTTTAAAGGCCATAGTATGTGATAGATGTTAGTGTTAAAGAATGTGATATAGGCCGTGATATATGTCAGTGTTAATGGTCGTAGGCCGTGATGTATGTGTTGTTAAGGGTCATAGGCCGTGATATATGTCAGTGTTAAAGGTCATAGGCCGTGATATATGTCAGCGTTAAAGGTCGTAGACCGTGATATATGTTAGTGTTAAAGGCCGTAGGCCGTGATATATGTCAGTGTTAAAGGCCGTAGACCGTGATATATGTCAGTGTTAAAGGTCATAGGCCGTGATATATGTCAGTGTTAAAGGTCATAGGCCGTGATATATGTCAGTGTTAAAGGTCATAGGCCGTGATATATGTCAGTGTTAAAGGTCATAGGCCGTGATATATGTCTCCGTCTTATCTTCATTCTTCTTAAGTCTGTTTTATGTCATCCAGGAGCAGACACTAGCAAATAGCCAGACTGAGGTTAGCGGCTATACGAGAGACTTCAGAGGCAACAGCAGCATCAGGTAATTTAAGAGCAGACAGCCTAGCGAAGCAAGGAGCAACCAACTTTCAACCTGACACACCACCATCATTCGACACAGCCAAACAGATAATTAAAACAAACATTTAAGTAAAGTGGTTGAATGGTTGGGCACGACCGGAAGATGCGATTTCCCACATATGCCCAAACCAGAAGAAAATGACACCCAAAAAAAATAGACGGAGACAACATCAAGTGACCATCTATCGCCTGCGCACAGGACACGTACATCTAAACTCGCACCTTAGCCGCTTCAAATCAGAAAAAGCGGTGGAGACACCAAAATGAAAGAGTTGCCCATCACCTTTTTGACTGCCCGGCACTACAGGGCATACGAAATGTCTACCTCCCCAAAAACACCAGATCTCTCTAACACTTTTTTTTGGGTTTTACAATGGTATCAAAACACGACAAAATTATTATTTTTTTTTTGGGGGGGGGGGCGGGGGGGGGGGGGGGGGGTTTACAATGGTATCAAAACACGACATAATTATTTTTTTTTGGGGGGGGGGGGGGTTTACAATGGTATCAAAACACGACATAATTATTTTTTTTGGGGGGGGGGGGGGGTTTACAATGGTATCAAAACACGACATAATTTTTTTTTTTTTGGGGGGGGGGGGAGTTTACAATGGTATCAAAACACGTCATAATTTATTTTTTTTGGGGGGGTTTACAATGGTATCAAAACACGACATAATTATTTTTTTGGGGGGGGGTTTACAATGGTATCAAAACACGACATAATTATTTTTTTTGGGGGGGTTTACAATGGTATCAAAACACGACATAATTATTTTTTTGGGGGGGTTTACAATGGTATCAAAACACGACATAATTATTTTTTTGGGGGGGTTTACAATGGTATCAAAACACGACATAATTATTATTTTTGGGGGGTTTACAATGGTATCAAAACACGTCATAATTTATTTTATTTTTTTTTTGGGGGGGGGGGGGGTTACAATGGTATCAAAACACTACATAATAATTTTTTTTTTGGGGGGGGGGGGGGGGGGGGGTTTACAATGGTATCAAAACACGACATAATTTTTTTTTTGGGGGGGGGGGGGGTTACAATGGTATCAAAACACGACATAATTATTTTTTTTTTGGGGGGGGGGTTTACAATGGTATCAAAACACGACATAATTTATTTTTTTTTAGGGGGGGGGGGTTACAATGGTATCAAAACACGAAATAACACGTTTTTCGTTTTGGCCTACAAATTTAATTTCTCGCAAAACGAATCTAAATCACTCCCTCTCCTCCCCCCCCCCCCCCAGCCTCACTTTTGTTTTAAAACAAAAAATTATCTCCCTTTATAATGCGCCAAAGGGGAAACAACAATAGGTAATTACATGAGCATGCGCAATCGATGAGTATTTAATAACACATTAGTTTCCGCTTAACGCCCTCTGGTGGAAAAAAATTTGTTCCTAATCTTTTTGTTGTTGTTGCATTTCTTTAAAGGGCATGCCAGAGAAATAACAACAAAAAAATGTTTTCGTCGAAACATTTTAGGGGGGGGGGGATTCTGACCAAAACCGTTCGGTTCTTCGGTTGCTCGGTATTTTAAAAAGGGTTAGAATTAAGTAAGATAAGATTAAGCTCCAAAAAGCATAAGGAGGTCAAGTTATGACAACTTGAAAACAAGAGGTGGTGATGAAACAGTAAATTAATCCTCATCTTTTTACTGCATTGTCGTAGGCCCATAGTGCCTAGTGTCTAAGGCAAGTGGACAATTATTGTGGACTATTATGCTTGTTGACAATGCTTGTTGACAATATGCTTGTGGGCGATACATATGGACAATGTCATTTGACAATGCAATTTGACATCGCGAGTGGACTTTGCTAGTGGTCAAGTGTTAGCGGACTAGGCTGTCTAAATTGTTCGTAGGCCTGCCATTGAAGGAGGGGTTAAGCGAATAATCTATATCTAAAAGTCTATAAAAAGCTCTTCTTCAAATCATAACTTCTCTTTAGAATGTGTGTATGTGTGTATATGTCCATTAAGTAAAGCTAAGAAAAAACAGATAATTACTTCTTAATATTATGTGTGTAATTTGCTTGATATAAAATTGTCATCATGCATATTCAATGAGTTTAATGGATTGAATGAAACATTAACAATCTGCTAATGATGGCAGAAAAAGATTAATTGCTTATACAAAAAATGTAATCCTCAAAATAATGTCTTCAAATGGTTGAAAATCCTACACAAAGGCTTTTAACAAAACAGTTTTTACAGTATAACTCTCTCTTTTTTTTCTCTCTCTCTCTCTCTCTCTCTCTCTCTCTCTCTCTCTCTCTCTCTCTCTCTCTCTCTCTCTCTCTCTCTCTCTCTCTCTCTCTCTCTGTACCCTCTGTTGTCTTTATTTTGCAATTTTTTTTTGTTATTTCGGATCGAGACGAACTCTAATTTCTTTATTCAGAATTATATTCCACATGTTTCTAAAAATTGAGATTTTTTTTTTGGTTGTCGTTTTTTTTTTTTACTGATATCTGTACGTCGGTGTGTGTGTGTGGAGGGGTGAATATATGTGTGCATTTTGTTTCAGTGCGTGCATGTGTACAATTTTAATTAGGAGAATCAAATATACGTGTGAATAAACATCTGTTGTTAGAACACATTGCACATTTTAAAAAAAAATTGTCTAATATGAAGTTTAGGGGCTAGAGAAAGAGAGAGAGAGAGAGAGAGAGAGAGAGAGAGTGGGAGAGATGCAAATGGGGGGAGGAGATAGAGAAAGGAGAAAAGAGAGGGAGGGGAAATAAATTCACATTCACTTACGCATTTTAATATGTTGTTTTATTTTTCATATATTGAAAAACTTTTTTGTTTAAAATTGTGCGGGTAATTTTGCTTTCATAAGCATAATTTTTTGTTCCAAACTGATAATTTATATTTTAGAACTGTGGGAAAACAGAGGTACAATTTTAATATCTTGTAAACATGTTCAGGAAACTCTTATATATTGTTGTTTATTATATATAGCCTATATAATATATGTTTTTTTTAATATATTTTTTATTTTATCTTGACATTTGAAACAAGGACTTACAAAAGTAAATCACCATTCGGACCAAATTGATCATAGGACCGATGAAGAAGCGTTCACCAGTTTCTGTGGCCATGACCTTACTTGGGGATTGTGTGACCAGCACATTGCCCAGCCGCCTTTAACTTACCCCCAATTAATGTCAGGTACCCATCAGAGCTGGGTAGACACACGGACACCCTCGAACAGCAATTCGAACGGGCTGGATAGATAGATACTGTTCGGACCACGTTGCCCAAACAGAACAAAAGCAAAAATATGTTAAGATTAACATAATTACGTTAGCTGACGCAATCACTTTAATTGATGCAATCGCCTTCTCTGATCTGCACTTTATAGTTTTATGAAAAACAAATGGCTGTTGCTTTTCATATTACGATACGACAAATATTACTTTATTTTTTAAAAAATAGTGTATGTTAAAAAGTCTTTGAGATAAAATGTAAATTTATTGATTTGCCGGAAATGGAATTTGCTTGCACTAATTTTATTTAGATCAATGATTAGTCTTTCCTTTGGGAATATGTGATTCACAGTAGATTTGATTTCCCCCATTATAAATTTTCTATTATAGACAAAACAATATTGGCAAAGCTTCGTGAATAGAGAAAAAGAAAAGGTGTTTCATTGATGTTTCAAATTACAGACGTGTCCGGTTCCCTAGCTAATAATGTTTTGTTTATCAAAATTTCAGTTAAGAACAAAACAACAAAAAAAATGAATCCACGAGCTGGTATCATTCCAGACTGCCTTATCTGTTGGCGCCACACCTTAATTCCAGGAAGTGAACCAAATAGGGAAAATAGAATTAAAAGTCACGATTCTTGGAAAACAATCTGATGCATGCTAATTATTATCCGGTAAAAGGGGAATGTACTCCTTCCTTTCAACATGAACAAAACAACCTTTATGCTTTTCAATATTAAAATAAATATTGATTTTTTTTTTTAATCAACCGAAGTATTAGTAGTAGTAGTCCCGATAGATTAAATTGATCCACAGAGCCAGTGAAGCATCGTTCCCTAGCTTCTTTGGCCACGGCATACGAGGTGATTGTGTGGAAAGCACAATGCCCAGCCGCGTTTACTTTGCCCTAACTATTATCAAGTAGGAATCAGAGATGGCAACACATCGTAGCGTTCACCAGGATTCGAACCAGGACCTTCGGTTCGCCAGCCGAACGCGTTGATTCTCCGCCTCCGTGTCCCAGGCCCGGTATATTAGATAAATAATAATTGTTATCAAATATCAATTTCAACATATATTTTAAGCACAAATATATAATATTTTTTTATTTTTTTTTTAAAGTACGCTCGTAGATAAAAGAAATGTTCTTATGCTAACCCTAATTCATAAAAGCATTCCTATTTCGTGAATTGGACAGGAAATGGGTTTCCTGAACTAATAAAAAAATAAATACCCGAAATTTGATAACCTTTATAAAAATTTAGGACTAAATAAGGATAGAGAGTAACACTATAAAAAACTATTACAAAAGACTTATATAATTATATAGAAGGGAATATGTTCAACCATAAAAGTGCCAACAGTTGTTATTCTTTAAGTCCGGTTGCAGAAGTTTTGGGCCTAGTGGACGTAATAATCTTCTATCTAGAAGGTACGTCTGTAAAACTTATAAGATAATTACGTTCTTGACCCTAAAACTACTGCAGGGTGTGGCAGGGCTAGAAACCAGGGTCATCATGTTGACAATCCGGTGTACTAATCGCAGGACCAGACTACCGTTATACCTTGGAGTGCAATCTTTGAATCTGTGGCGCATTCTATATAGAACAGCTAGCATCAGACACTGAGAGAATCTCAGACAAAAGATTATTTTAAAAAGAGCTTAAAGACCTTTCTCTTTTGGCTAGTGGCTACGGGCCTTAAGTACCAATACAACTGACACTGAAATTTATTTCAAGACCGCACTGAGCATGATAAATTTATAGTATTGATCGAAAGCGCTATATAAAAAACCATTATTATTATTATTATAGCGAGAATATAAATAATGCGAAAAGGCCCACGTAATATCTTTGTCTTCTGTTTTTCGTGAAAAAAAATCTTTCATTCTATCTGAACATGCACTGTATTTAGCGGTTATAATAATTATAATCAAAATAACAAAGAAACTGACCATGAGGTCCAAATGTTCATGAAGTAAAAAAAACAACAACAGTTCATTACGCATCATTTAAAATTGTATCAAAATGCAAGACTAGACTAAAATCACGGATAAGCGTAGGACGCAAAAATCTTCTGTATAGAATGAGCGTTTGTAATATATTATAAGATAAAATTGAAACGGTTATCGCATCAGTAATGATTATCAACCTAAATATAAAGTGTTTTGTTTTCTGTTGTATAGTGTAGAGAGTAAAATGGAAAAAATGAAGAGTTTTATAGCGAAGTATATAATATATATACATAAATGACCGAGTAATCCCTATCTTTTTGTAGTACATCTATAAAGCTGATAATTCAATTATCTAATTCAAGTAACTAATTTATTTCATTAACCGGGATCTAGTTCACTAGCGGAAGTGATCTATTTTTCGGCCAGCTCTCATCTAATTTTACGGGTTACGGTTTAGCACTGCAAATATAGGCTTCTAGAAAAAGAAAACCAACGCTCTATAGGTAGAACCATGTTCCTTATTCTTATCATATCTAATATATATCAGACGCACCTTCTATAAAGAAGATTATTGCGTCCTACGCTAATCCTGGGGTCTGAGTCTTAAATTTTGATGTTTTAGATGATGATTAAGCTACTGGTTTTCTTGGTTTTATTCAGGAAACCCATTCCATGCACAGATGCCACTCCAGCAGAAAGAGTACATATATACATTTTGTCCATACAAAAGATAGAAAATAGTTGTATATAAACTAGTCGACTTTTGGACATGTACAAGCAGCATATAATATCTAAGAAATATTACATAATAATATGTTATCAAATAGTATGACAAAATATATAGAAATCATGTCATAAATATATTATAATAAATTTAAATATAATCAACAGACACAGGATAGAGACAAGAGAACAGGCTACACTTGTTTCCTCTTTTAACTTTCCAAAAGGCTGTCTGTAGCAAAATGTATAAGCTTTGCAACTTTGAAATAAAAAAATAAAATGTGTCTACCTCATAACAGTATATGGTGGCTACTATCCGAATCACTAATTAAAATATGCCATAGGCCTACTCCAAAAAAAGGTCAGGTACCCATCAGAGCTGGGTAGACTCAGGCACATCCTCCAGATCCGATAACGAATCCTAGCCTTCACCGGGATTCGAACCCAGGACTTTCGGTACGCCAGCCGAAATTTGTCTTTATTACAGATGTTCTGTCGCCGTGCCCGCCTCCTCCGACCACTGTATAATGTTCAATTAATTGATTCATTTAATCTTAGCCTATAGATTATATCCGTGTTCTTGGTTGCATGTTAAATGCGCTCTGAGCTTGCATTATGCTTGTTGGCAGCGCTATACAAATGTCATTATTATTATTATGTATTTTTGTTTGTTCATGCAATAAATTTGTAAAGAAACCTCGGAGAAGAGAATTAGCGTCAGTTACTGTGGATATTGCCTTTCCCAAAATAATTATTATATTAATGATTTAATTGATTTGATAATTATAATAAGACATTTGCATTTAATTACACTAATTATTTAGTATCCGTTTTTAGGGCTTGTATAGGTCAGTGCACCCAATATAGTTTGGGAGATCTTTTATAAAACAGATAGTTAGTTTGCTGGAGTCTTAAGCAAGTCGAGATGACTGTAATATTTATCTATCGAAACGTTGAGTGTTATATTTAATAAAGAATTCCTTAAAGCATTTAACTAAGCACACAGATTGCATGTGCTAATATTCATTACTCTTCCATGTGTTTGTATTGAAGTTATGTATTAAAATTTTGATGTAAGTTAAACAAATACATCGTTTCTTAATGATTTGTTCACAAGTCTCAAATCTGTATATGACTCCAAGCTAAAAGATAATCAACTCTGAATGAAATTAAAATGTTAGCATGCTTATTACACGCTACTAATACTACAAATGAAAATAAGCACTAGCAGTTACCACTAAACAGTCAATCAAACCATTTCTCGTTCTTAAACGCTTTTTCTCTGCGATATTTGAAATTTATTCAGTCTACTCTAATATTATCAAGATCTATCGATCCTCCATCTTTAACACAGATCAACTGTGGATTAAACCACATAATTTGAAACTGAAATCTAAAATAAATGCTCCACCAATATCCATCAATGTTTCTTCAAATCTCAGCAAAATAATCATTTTGAAAAGCCAAAAAAGTTACTTTTTCGGAAAGATGTTTATTTGTCGCAAAATGATCATTCTGAAAAGCTCAAATATAGAAAGATGTTTATTTATAGCAAAATGATCACTCTGAAAAGTCCAAAAGTTACCATAATTGGATAGATGTTTAGTTGTAGCAAAATAAGCAGTCTCAAAAGCCCAAAAGTTACCATATTTGGAAAGATGTTTAGTTGTAGCAAAATGATCATTCTGAAAAGCTCAATCTGGAAAGATGTTTATTTGTAGCAAAATAATCTATCTGAAAAGCCCAAAACTTACCGTATTTGGAAAAATGTTTATTTGTAGGAAAATAATCATTCTGAAAAGCTCAATCTGGAAAGATGTTTAATTGCAGCTAAAAGATCATTCTAAAAAGCCCAAAGTTGCAAATCTTGAAAATTGTTTTTTTGTAGCCAAATTATTCTGAAAAGCTCAAATCTGGAAAATTGTTTATTTGTAGCAAAATGATCATTCTGAAAAGCCAAAAAGTTACGATATTTGCAAAGATGTTTGTTTGTAGCAAAATAATCTATCCGAAAAGCCCAAAAGTTACCATAATTGGAAAGATGTCTCTGTATCAGGGTAATCATTCTGAAAATCTCAAATCTGGATAGATGTTTATTTGTAGCAAAATACGCATTCTGAAAAGCTCAAATCTGGAAAGATGTTTATTTGTAGCAAAATACGCATTCTGAAAAGCTCAAATCTGGAAAGATGTTTATTTGTAGCAAAATACGCATTCTGACAAGCTCAAATCTGGATAGATGTTTATTTGTAGCAAAATACGCATTCTGAAAAGCTCAAATCTGGATAGATGTTTATTTGTAGCAAAATACGCATTCTGAAAAGCTCAAATCTGGATAGATGTTTATTTGTAGCAAAATACGCATTCTGAAAAGCTCAAATCTGGAAAGATGTTTATTTGTAGCAAAATACGCATTCTGAAAAGCTCAAATTTTAATCTGGAAAGATGTTTATTTGTTTGCCTCTGATATTTTTTTCTGAGACTATGAACTTATAGTTCTTGGACTGATCAGCGTCAACTTGTCCTCTTGAAAAAATAGGTTGTACTTTACACAAAGTGAACAGCTGTTGCGTATAGCAAACGCAAGCACAAATAATGAAGAAATAGGTTGTACTTCAAACAAAGTGAACTAATGGGTTCGATTCCAAATTTAATTATTATTGCATTATGTCATGACTGTCTAGACAACATACATCTGTGCGCCATGTTGTTGTGTAAGCTCTCGGCTAGTTGTGCGCGAACACTAGCGCACATCCTAGACGGACACCGCTGTTTACATAATAAATTATATGTGCCTATGTAATAACGCGTACGGGGCAGCGGACCTGAACATATGCTGCGCAAGTATTTGAACAAGAACGCCATGCAATGTATCATGGTTGAAAGCACACTTAATGTACGACTAATAAAACAGCCGTTATCAGTTGATGCTGATCTGAACGTATTAAAGTCTAGGTCTCATCTGGGAGGGGAGAGCCATGTTTGAGACAGCTGTTGCGTATAGCAAACGTACGCACATATAATGAGAGCAACTGGCTAAATAATTATCCGGCGTTCCTCGGGGAGGAAACAATTACAAAAGGCTTATTACTTCAGATAACCTATTTTACAGCTGACAATGAAGAGAAAGCTAGAATAACTTTAAATAAAGTAATAGTCAACTTCAGAAAAAAAAAATCATAAAAACATAAATATATAAGCTTTGTCATCCTCAATTTTTTTAAGTTGTCATCTCGGACATAATAGGCAAGATGTTTTTATACAGATTTTTTTTTTAAAAATGTTAACATTGGGGAAACGAACCAAGATAACCCGTGAGCCAGTTGGGGACTCTAACCCCTCTACTAGGGAGTACAGATGTAGGAAACAAAATCTCAAAAGTAAAACATCAGACAATTAAGTCACGAGTCTTTAAATTAACCAATGGGAATAGAACTTTACACACACAATCTTCTTAATATTTATATAATATATATATTATATTTATTTATTTATTTATATGTATGTATATATAGATGATTTTTAAGTACGACAAGAGAAGATGTCTTTATTGATCAACACTCCACACAAATGGACATTTGAATTGATTACAGATGTTCTGTCTTTCAGTAACCATGATCAATATTTTTAAATCATATAAAAGAACTTTTCGTACACAAGGACAGAAATATACTTATATAATAGTTATACACGCGCACCAACATATCATTTATCATGCTAGAAAATGTATCAATAGATCAAAATTGTAAATTCTGGCTGACTGGCGATTCCGTTTGGAAAATTCGTACTAAAATTGAAGTAAAACAATTCTTAAATCTCTCTGTTCTAGCTCTGATTGAAATAAGCCGATCACCTCGACTAGATCTGATATAGCTGTCGTGTTGTGGGTGAGCATAGTCCTGAAGGATTTAACCGATCGTTGATAGAGACCTAGAGTTAAACAACCCTTCCAGAGCTGATAGTTATTATGCGGTCCATACGGTGTTTTCTTTCCGGGGGTCTACAAAACATTTATTTCGTTTTCAGGACATTTAATTTGAAAAGACTGAGATCGTTCTGTGATAGAGGATTTCATCACTGGAAACAAGGCCGACCACTGGTGTATTTGATTTAGGGGTTCTGTGTTGATTGCCTGACTTCATGGGTATATAGACTACTAGTAGGCTACTCTACTCTGACAAAGTGGGCGGTTTATCGAAAATTGAAAGAGAGAGGCTTGGAGGCGTTGACATTTAAAACAGATAGTTTTTGTATCATAAAGTATGGTTGGATGTTATTGAGGGAAGATGATAATTCAATGTACATATTCGGGCATAATGTTTTGATATATCTAGGGTCAAAGCATGTATGTACATCTGTCAATAAATCCCCTAGAATTATTTTCTCTAAACATTTTCATTATAATAGATGTTAGAGCGACAGTATTAAAGTCTTTGTTGATAACTAATTTGGTTTTCCTTGGTATGGTTACAATCTCTAAGTCTTCTAAATGGAAGGTATTGTGTGTGTTTCCAAAGACTTATTAAAGGTAAAGCGAAAAATGAAAGACAGCTTTCTGCACAAAGCTTTACTAGTTGTCAACTTATTCCGTCTGGTCCTGACGCTTAAAAAATGTAGGCCTACCCTTGCAAATTATTAATTAAGATGAACAAAATTTTAAAAGTAAGATGTACACAGTTTAAAAGCAAGATGAACAGGCTCTAAAAGTAAGTTTAACAAGCTCTAAAAGTAAGACGAACACTTTTATTTAAAGTAAGATAAACAACGGTCATGGGAATGATGCTGATGAACATGCTCTAGAAGTAAAATAAACAAAATCTAAAAGAAAGGTTAAAAAGTAATGAAATAAAATGGGATTATACATTTATTTGTATATTAACAACCATATTAATGCATTTATTTTATAATAATCTAGCATTTGCAAGACAAATAAATGCAGTAAATTTATACTAACAAGATTCACTAGGTAGTCCTGTTTTTCGGAGTTGTTAGGAAACGGTTTCGGAAATACCCGTTTTTCTCAACGTGTGTGTGTTCGTGTTTCGGAAAGACCCGTTTTTCTCAACGATTGTGTTCGTGTTGTATTGTTTAGTAGTAATGTGCTGTGACTCTATTATGTTGCCGGCGCGAATCCGGGGCCAGACTGATCATTAAAAGTAGATTGTCCCGATTTCCCGTTGAGTTAAGGCATTCTTGGCGGCGGGAAAAGAAACACCACAAGATTATTATTTGATCATTCGTTCAACTTTTGGTTTACCAAAAAAAAAAAAATATAGACTCTATTAAAAAGAAACAGGAAACGAGAAAATTTACAAACCATAATATTAGACTGGAAAATAATAAATATGACATGATATTATTATTGTGGTCGATTTTCAATCCACGAGTTTTTTTATCGTCTGCTCTCCAGATGACCTGAATAAATGTCACAGATGTATTCAAGACCGGGGTGAAATATGTGTTGTTATTTCAAGATTTGTTTCTCGAACTTTTTTTTCCCGTTGGATGCTTTTTTTTTAAATATATGTCAATTGGTATCATCTCAAGTCGTCGACAAGTATTTATGACAATCGACAAATCATCTACATAAAGTAACCTCTGACCGAGGCTAGCACCATTATGAGCCGCCATAAGACGGTTGCATGTCATGTCCACTAGCTCCACTTGCTCCATGTGACGCATTTACATTTGTTAGACCCCCCCTCTCCCCCCCCCCTAGAGTCTTCGCGACCTGTGCCTCGTGTTTCTGCAATATATCCTTGAGGTGTGCCGGCCGAGTGGATTTTGACTCAAATTCATCTGCAGACACTTTGGTTACAGACACTTCGTTTGCAGATTACTTCTACAGACATTTTCTATACAGACATTTCGGCGAGAGACATTTCGTCTACTACAACTTCGTCTAGTGAAACTTCGTTAACCGACACTTCGTCTACAAACACTTCGTCTACTTACACTTCGTCTACTTACACTTCGTCTACTTACACTTCGTCTACAAACACTTCGTCTACTTACACTTCGTCTACTTACACTTCGTCTACTTACACTTTGTCTACAGACACTTCGTCTACAGACACTTCGTCTACCGACACTTCGTCTACCGACACTTCGTCTACAAACACATCGTCTACTAACACTTCTTCTACAAACATTTCGTCTACTTACACTTCGTCTACAGACACTTCGTCTACAAACACTTCGTCTACTTACACCTTCGTCTACTTACACTTCGTCTATTGACAATTCGTCTACAGACACTTCGTCTACAGACACTTCGTCTACCGACACTTCGTCTACCGACACTTCGTCTACAAACACTTCGTCTACTAAAACTTCTTCTACAAACATTTCGTCTACTTACACTTCGTCAACAAACACTTCGTCCACTTACACTTCGTCTACAAACACTTCATCTACTTACACTTCGTCTACTTACACTTCGTCTACAAACACTTCGTCTACTTACACTTCGTCTACTTACACTTCGTCTACAGACACTTCGTCTACAGACACTTCGTCTACTGACACTTCGTCTACCGACACTTCGTCTACCGACACTTCGTCTACAAACACTTCGTCTACTAAACCTTCTTCTACAAACATTTCGTCTACTTACACTTCGTCAACAAACACTTCTTCCACTTACACTTCGTCTACAAACACTTCGTCTACTTACACTTCGTCTACTTACACTTCGTCTACAAACACTTCGTCTACTTACACTTCGTCTACTTACACTTCGTCTACTTACACTTCGTCTACCGACACTTCGTCTACAGACACTTCGTCTACGGAAACTTCGTCTACCCACACTTCGTCTACCGACACTTCGTCTACAAACACTTCGTCTACTAACACTTCTTCTACAAACATTTCGTCTGCTTACACTTCGTCAACAAACACTTCGTCCACTTACACTTCGTCTACAAACACTTCGTCTACTTACACTTCGTCTACAAACACTTCGTCTACAAACACTTCGTCTACAAACACTTGGTCTACAAACACTTCGTCTACAAACACTTGGTCTACAAACACTTGGTCTACAAACACTTCGTCTACAAACACTTCGTCTACAAACACTTCGTCTACAAACACTTCGTCTACTTACCTTTCGTCTACAAACACTTCGTCTACAAACACTTCGCCTACTTACACTTCGTCTACAAACACGTCGTCTACTTACACTTCGTCTACAAACTCTTCGTCTACAAACACTTCGTCTACAAACACTTCGTCTACTTACACTTCGTCTACAAACACTTCGTCTACTTACACTTCGTCTACAAACAATTCGTCTACTTACACTTCGTCTACAAACACGTCGTACCCAAGCTCTCACCAAATGAGCCACTGTGGTCGAACGGCAGCGCGTTTTGCTGGTGTACCGAAGGTCCTGGGTTCGATTCCTGGTAAAGGCTAAGATTTTTTCCCGGGTCTGGAGGGTGTCCCTGGGTGTACCTGGATGGTGTCCCTGACTTTAGTTGTGGATAAGTAAAGGCGACTGGGCATTGTGCTGGCCACACAGTCCGTGGCTTTTAGGTTGCACATAAAGCGACTAGATCCCCAATGAGATGAACGTAAAGTTGGTTACTGGACTTGACCTGTGCTAGTATTTGTAGTTTATTGAAAGGGAAAAGAGCTTACGTAATGAATGTTAACGAATAAAGTCTCTATCCGATAGAGCCAGTTGTACATAATAATATTATATGTTCTATGTGGTTGTGAGCATATATTATGTGTATGTATGTCTGCTGCGTGTGTTTGTATACGGCTTTTTCTATGTCTGTAAACATCTATGTGTGTGTGTATACATATATATGTGTGTTAGGTTAAAGAGTTTCCTTAATTACATTCTTCTCAGTTCCCAATATAGACCACTAAAGTGTTTTAACCTACAGCAGCTCGGCGCCCCATTGCGCCCCCCCCCCACTTAAATGACTCCAGGGCGTATCTTCCATCCTTAAGCCCCCTCATTTTCGCCACTTTCATTGTTTTACCCCATGACCTTCCCAGCCCAGGTCGTATCCTCAAAACTTAATAACATCTTCTCGACATCCCTACTTCCCGGCATTCTCTAGTATGGCCTAGATTTGTTCTTGACCACTAACTGGGCGGTAAGGGGGCGATGGGGGGGGGGGAGGGAGGGCGCTGACCGAAGCTTCCGGTGGTCGAGACATATCCTAGCGTGATTAGAACCCCCGGGTGTGAAATCATTAGAGCGTCCGATGGTACGTTATATAAGATGGTCATTAGGTTAACGTTGTGTTGTATGACATTACAGTATACGTACAGTCGGGCTCCTTCTATTCGAACAACTCTGTTGGGGATTGGTCATTGCTCGGACATGGGCGTATCTACCAGAATGGATACACTGGGCAGTGTCCACCAGGATGAGGGGTTTTAACCCTTACAGTCCCGGGCGCGTATATAGCGGAACTAAAGGCAGCATAAATAGAAGTAGGTCGGTACGGGAAGGGTTAATATAAATACAAAATATTGCAAAGTTCCCTTTACAGATATGAGGGCACGATGACCCAGCGGCAGCGCTAGTTATTTTTCTCGGGTCTCGGGGATATCCCTGGGTCTACCCAGCTCTTATGGGTACCTGACTTTAGTTGGGACAAAGTATAGGCGGCTGTGTATAGTGTTGGCCACACAATCCGCTAGTATGCCGCGGACGCAGAAACTGGTGAACGCTGCTTCATCGGTTTATGTGGTTCAAATCGGTCCAACTTTACCCCTTAAAGATATTACATATCTTTGAAAAATGACCAAAATCGACATGTAATATGATTAGTGAGACAGCGTTTCTTTGAAGACGATTGTGTGGCAAATAACTAAATTATCTTAGATATCAGGTGTCCAAAAGTCACTTTACTAATTAAAAGTGAAATAACTTTGTTAATTATTTGTTATCATACGGTTTTTTATTCTTTTTCAACATTATAATGCACTTAATATTTGGTCTATTTTCGGACCTAATCATGACAGATAACAAGATGAGCTTTTTTATGGCATTTTACATAATTGTTTTTATCTACATGTACTTGCATAGAGCTTTGTTTATCATTCACATTTCCTGACACATATTGTTATTTAGCTCAGCAAGAGTTCGGGGCTTAGTAAACAAACTTTCGCTGTCTCGAATTATTATCCTGGAACTTACACGAACATTACTTCGAGTCAATTCGACTCACCGCAAAGAAACGTAGCCAGTTTTCTGAAATGATGGAACTTTCTGCGCTCAGAAACTTATGATAAGAAAATTTCAGAAGGGCTAACGCAACGTACAAACATGATATCAACCATTGTAAAGCAAAGGAATGATAACAGGAATTAACCATTAATTTATTTGTAATTAGATAACCACAGATCTATGGATAACTTAATACAATATCTTTGTACAACCGAGGTCTAGTCTGTGAAATTCTTCTGCAACTAAAGATAGAGTACAGAAACCAACATGCCATTCATCTTAATGGAGACCTAGCCGCACTATGTGCAACCTAAAAGTTAATATCCATAAACCTTTGAGATAACTAATAACCGCTCTCGGGAAGCTAGTCTATAAACTACTTCTACAACTATACCGTCGAATCCAAGAACACACTTTCCATTGACCTCAACGGGGACATAACCTCTCTATAGAACGTCTCAAAATTAATCTATATGGGATAATTAATACAAACTCACAGTATGTAATATGGGGCAGCGCGATCGGCTGGCGTACCGAACGGTTCTGGGTTCCAATCCTGGTGAAGACTAGGATTTGTTCCTGGGATTGGAGGGTGTTCCTGAGTTTACCAAGCTCTGATGGGTACATTACATTAGTTGGGGGTGAAGTAAAGGCGGCTGAGCATTGTACTAGCCACACAATCCCCTAGTATGCCGTGGCCACAGAAACTGGTGAACGCTGCTTCACCGGCCGTGTATATCAATCTAGTCTGACGGCTACTCTACCTTACTTACTAAGTCATTAATAAAAACGTCTTGTATAAAAACAACTTTACCATATCGTTTAGCACAATTCACGTTCCTAATATGTGGGCTAAAACTATATTCTCAAACTTGCTAACAGATGTGATGTATCGTTCCCTTGTGGTACATTAAACGTTGCTGTTTAGCTACTTAAACCCCCTTTTTAAATTCACTTTTTCTTAAAGCGTTTCTATGAATACCTTCGTGCATTACAGTGAAAACTACACCATTGACGCGAGCTATTCTCCTCAACTTATAAAAAAAGAACAAAAAAAAAAACACGTACTTTACAGAAAGTATACATACAGGTTTAATAAAAAGTGTCTACCCTATCTGCATATTAGTCTAATGCGTCCTTGTTAGTACATAATTGAAGGTCTAGACCGACCCTACATAAGTTATTATTACTCTGAGCGACGATGTATGAGTCTATGCCCCAGTGTTCGAGGTGCTAATAACAAAATAGGTCTCATGAGGGGTATATATTAACCCTGGCCCTGCGCCAGTGAGACGGGGATGGTTGGCACGGTGTGATTTAAAAAAAACAACATTGTCAGTGCGGATAAGGCACGGAAGATGTAATGGTCCTCAATAGACACCAGCACTCTAGAAGACACCACAAGTGGTCAAGATGTTACAGTACCACTGGTCAAGATATTACATCACCACTAGTTAAGATACTACATCACTACTGGTCTAGATATTACATCAATACTGGTCAATATACTACACTACCTTTATTAGATGTATTGATCAAAACGAAGAAAATAAAAGCATCATAATCACTGATCTATGTATAAAGAGGAAGACATTCTTTTGACTTTCAGGGAAGCCAAAGAAAATGGCCGATATTTGCACTTCATATAAAATTTACAAAAAAAGGAAGACAATTTTTTTTTGTATAGCCTACTCCAGATGTCTAAAACAAATATTGCTATACGTGCATTAATTGTAGTATTTGGTTTAAAAAAATCACTTATATATACAAATAATGGATAGAGCCTCCATAATGAATTTGTATGTGTAAATTGAGGCTTGCGGAAGCTAAAATTTACTACACAGTCTAGACAATTCACTTATTCATTATAGAAACTGACGGCTATAATTATAATAAATTTAGGCCTATACGATAAAAGAGGAAGTCTAAGCCACTTGAAATGCTTTTACAGGCCAGTGTTTAGGAAGTAGGGAATTTCATAGATAAGTGAAAGCATATTTGCCTTTTGCATCGAGAATATTGTTTCCGTGCCTAATCTATCAGGTCGTGAAAATGTCACATTTTACGTAATAACTTTATCGTTTGGGCAATTTATAACAGAAATTTGTTTCCCTTGAAAGAAACTAATGTTTTCGGTCAGTGTTATAATTAGCGGACATCGAAGCAGTCAATACTTGTATATTAGTAATACCAATCCACAGGGCCGTATTAAGCATTGTGGGGGCCCTGTTCCCAAATTTATGTGATTATGTGAGGGCCCCTCGTGGTCTCGCCACTGCCTTCCACTTACCTCTGAAAAGGGCCGTTAATTCATGTTACATTCTGTTAAATTATAAATTTATGTTGCACTTAGCTTGGCTGGACGTGAGCGCTTTAAATTGTAGAGGAATAAATGAATTTTATTTTACATTTTCAACGAAAGAATGAGGATGTCATTCAAACATTTCTTTTTGGGATGTTTGGGGGCCCCTTTTATGTGAGGGCCCCTGTTCCAATGGAACATGTGGAACATGCCTAAATACGCCACTATCAATGCATGTTAATATATAGGTCATTGCTTAGAACAATGTAATATAAGCATGAATGATCTACTCATACAAATTGTCAGAAACACTTGCCTACACATATTATTTTCACATGTACATAAGCAACAGTAAGAAGGAAGCGTTAATGTCGTTTTAATTATCTCCCTTGTTCAAAAGATAAGAACCCGAATAAGCTTATTTTTGTTATACCACAATCGATGACTTCCGCCTTTTCCTTTCACGGAGAAAGTTATCCGATCAATTCAACGGACGTGACACTTGCTGTCGTCTGGAGTTAAAAACTAACAGTTTGGTAGGCACTCGATTCCTGGGTAACAGATTTTTCCATTTCAAGCCCTCAGTGGTTCTCAAAAACTGCAGAAACGTCGGATTCATTTTAAGACATCGTTTTTTTTCTTCTTTTTAAAAAAAATTGTTTACAATATTATGTGAAAAAGTTATACTTATTACGAAACATTAGAGTGTTTTTGTTTTAATATATAGAAAATTTAGCATTCATTCTTTATAACCAATGTTTTTTTTTCGCTTTGGTACAAGAATTTCCATGAACATTTGGGTCGCAACAAGAATGGGAAATAAAAAAGTGAACAATGTGTCGGTCAGATCATTGCGATGTACCTGCTAACAATAGATCTGTAACTATAGATTAATAGATTTATATTTTACACAAAAACAGACATGATTTCTACCTCTTCTATCTGTTTATTAATATTTGGTACATACACTTCTTATATACAGAACATTATTTTGCGTCCTACGCTTTTCCATAGTTTGAGTCTAGTCTGGCTTTTTTATTTTGATTATTGTTTTAACCCTTACAGTCCCGGGCGCGTATATAGCTGAGCTGAAGGCAGCATATATAGAAGTAGGTCGGTACGGGAAGGGTTAATTGATGTTAAGTTGTTGGTTTGTCTGGTTTGTTCAAGCATCCACTCAGTAAGAACGTATATGCATTTGTTATTTCATTTGGAATAAGAAGTTTGTTGAAAAAAAATTCTTTTATCTTTTCTTTGTATTTATAAGTAAAGTATCATGTCGAACCAGATTGATCCATGGGGCCGATGAAGCAGCATTCACCAGTTGTTTCTGTGGCCACGACATACTAGGGGATTGTGTGGCTGAACAATGCCCAGCCGTCTTTACTTTACCCCCAACTAAAGTCAGGTACCCATCAGAGCTGGGTAGACACAGGGACACCCTCCAGACCCGAGAACAAATCCTAAGCCTCCACCGGGATTCGAACCCTCTGCCGCCTGGCCACCGCGTCCCATGTGCCTTTCTGTGCATTTTAATAAATTATTGTGTTTGTTGTTTGTTTGTATTTTGTTTTATTGTGATGTTCGCTCCCCCGCTCCCTCTGTATTCTAGCGAGAATTAAATCGCCTCTACTGGCATACAACTAACATATAATAACACTTTTTAATTATGCTACTATAGTAACATCTGTATTCTAAAATTATATTCTAAGTTAGTTGAAGACTAATTGTTCAAAATAGTAATAAGGGATAACAAGAAATCTAGTGAGTCACGAGCAGAAGTATTCAATACAAGAAAAAAAAAGTTTATCTTTGGAGCCAAAACATTTGTATTCCGTGTAAGCAAAATTAAGACTAATAGATCGAATTTACAATGATTAAACCAGCTAAAGAATGGGGAACGGCATCTATAAGTCTTGTAAGCAGAGTTATTTTTTTGTTTATATGATCCCTAATGGTATTAATCGGTATTATTATACAGTATTATACACTCCAACTAATTCGTTTAGGGGTCGTCTAGCTGGACTCAATATGAGTCATTGTGTTAATTTACTGTAAAGGCTTTCGTCGTTTACTCTACAGGTCGATGTGTGCAACTCATCAATTCTAATTTTACGTGCAAACATCGGATGTTACTTATCGTCGTGTGAGACTATGTAATGTAGCTTCATCAGATATCTAATGAGTTGTCAGTCTCTATCTATCTGTCGGTAAATATCTCTATCTGTATATTTATTCATTATTATTCTATACCTATGCAAATGTTTGTCCTTGTCTTTTTCTATTCTCTCTCTTTCTCTCTCTGTGTATATATATATATATATATATATATATATATATATATATATATATATATATATATATATATATATATATTATATATATATAATATATTTATATATGTGTGTGTGTGTGAATGTGTGTTTGTGTGTGTTTGTGATGTCGGCTAGTAATGCGGTTAGTTCACTGACTGTCCACAAAACGGCTTGGGTTCTAACCCTGCCGCCCTGCAGGAGCTTTGGGCCCAGTGGACTTAATAATCTTCTATCTAGAAGGAGCGTATGTAAACTTATAAGACAACACAAGACATGTAGGCCTATATATTATATATATATATATATTAAGCATACTGTCATTCCTTCTGTAGTTTTCCCGACTACCTATATTTATTTATCTATCTATCCATCTAAATACATATCCAATGTATCTATCTGTATCTATTTATCTATCTCTCTTCTCGAATGTCTGTCTACCTATCTATCTGTATGTCTGTGTATCTATCTATTTATCTGCCTGACTGACTTATCTGTCTTGTTTTCTTTCTATCTGAGCTACATGCTGTAATAAGTCTAAGTAACACTTTTTCCATTCCACTAATGACTTAATATTGACTTTTCATCTGCATCCCATTTCATTGTCTTAACTTTGTTTCTTAAGTTCACGCTCGCTTCACTAGATGGTAACCAGTTGAAACCAACTGTTGACCCAAACATTAAGCTGGGCGGGGGGGGGGGGGGAGGCGCGGGGAAGGAGTTTTGGAGAGAACAAAAACACAGGTGGCCATGATATTAATTTTCTCCTGACCCCAAAATCCGCTGTGCAGCACTTTGTATCACGTACCATGTAACCCAGAAACAAAAGTTCTGCTATAGCTGTTGTACTTTGCGATGACCGAAACTTACCCTACAAATTTACTCGTATTTTATCATATACATTACCGACGTTCCTTCTATAAAGAAGAGTATTGCGTCCTGCTCTCATTTGTGGTCAAAGTATATTCTTGCACTTTTATTTTTGTTTTAAATGATGTTAAGTTACTGTTATTTTTCTGGTTTGTTCAGGCAACCCATTCCACTCCCAAATGCCACTCTGGAAGAAAGAGTACTTATATGCATTTGTTCTCGTATAAGAGATTTAAAAAAAAAAGTTTTTATCATTATGATTATCTGAACATTGCAATTATAGTGTTGTATTTATAAATTTTATTAGAGTTTAATGCTTTATGTATTAATCCTGCATTACTCTTTGTCTTTCTGTTTTCTAGTGAAAAAAAAAAATTAAGCAACATTTAAAAACGCAAGAATTTTCGAATAAATCATTGTATTCCTTCAAACATAAGTACAGTTATTGTAAAGAATTGTAAAAAGTAAAATAGAGAAACGACGCCAGTAGGGAAAGTTTTGTTGTTTATGTTGCTACAAGCTAAATTGCCCGGCGTTGCCCGGTCAAAAATAAAACAGGCCTGTAAAAGCTACAACTAAAAATCGTATATACTACAATGAACAGAAAGCTATGGATCTAATAATTTAAAATTTTTTACTTTCGACGTTTAGGAAAGTAATTTAAAATAAATATCGTAATCGTGTTATAAATAAGCAAGTCTTTTCATTTAGCGAAAAGCTGACTGGCTCGGTGTTACCCGTGGATTTAAAATCTTTTTTTTATTAAAGTCAAAATGTTAAACTAATTGATATAATTGTTATTTTAAAAAAAAAAAAAGGTGTAGACTAACTGGAGAATCGAACCTGGGTCGACCGACCGCATGGCAGTCCGATAGGCTATCCACTCAGTCAGTACACATGTGTAAAGTCAAAGTGCAAAGGTTAAATATGAGGCAATAAGGTCACGTGTCTTTAAATAAACCAATTCGCTTTGTTAAACACGCACACACAGAGCTTTTTTTGTTATATTTGAGTTGTTATTTGCCAGCGATGCGTACCGGAAGACGACGACGCAAAGATGGCGGTCGATTTACTGAGCTGGAACTTGGGATCCCTTATTGTTATTGGTTATGGCGATTCGGAAAGGATTCAGAGGTAGACCAAAGAACACCTGGCGGAAGGAAGTAGAAAAGAATGTGCAGGTGATCGGGAGAACTTGAAAGGAGTTAGAGAAGATAGCCAGAGACAGGAGGACATGGAAAGAGATTGTTGATGGCCTATGCTCCACTAGGAGTTGATAATGGCGAAGAAGAAGAAGATATTTCAGGGGTCGGCAACCTAAGGCGATTTTCAATGGCACGCGAGAGACCTCCAAGCTATTTTTTTTTATTGATATAAAGAAATAATAATTAGTCAGTAATATTTGTTATACAAAACATAACTTGTTTGGCATCAATATCATTGAATCAAATATGGTAACGTTTTTTAAATAAATGGGAGATAATTAACCAGTTCTATTTGAGCTAATTTTTCTAATTTGTATTTTTTTCTCTTTTATAAAAGAATAAATGGCTTCTAATTTATAACTCTGAATTGATCAAACTGTAAAAAGTTTTTGAAAATAACAAAATATTTTATGACTAAAGAATTTATGTGTATATTTTGAAACATTACATTAACTACCCAGTTTGTATGATTACTACGTATCTATTCCGCTTAACGACGATACGAATCACTCCCCAATGAGATGTTAAACACATTAAAAGACTTCTCAGTTCAACTGAGATGAAAATATAATTAACCCTTCCTGTACCGACCTACTTCTATCTATATACGCGCCCGGGACTGTAAGGGTTAACATTTGCAAGGTGGTAGATGGAATGTTTAGACAATAATTACCTTAACTGTGAAAGTTTAATAACAAAAAAATATTGGTCTTGCTACGGAATTAATGTCCTATAAAAATAATTTATAAAAAAAAAGTATAATAGAGCAGGTTGACTTTTAGGCTGTTATTGGCACGCTGAATGATTTAGGAATCCTAGTTTGGCACACAAACAAAAGGTTGCCGACCCCTGGTATATTTGATAACGTTCTCGTTACTAATGAAACAACCAATACCAGTCAAAGAAAGATATGTTTCACGTGACACGCTTAGAACTTCCAGCGTTGCATTCTATTCAGCTGACAGCGAAGTTGTTTTAATTAATGTAAGGAACGATAAATCGTGTGCTATGTGGTACTGTGCGGACTAGTTGCCTCCCCATTTCACAGCCATGAAAGTAGCTGGATACCTGGTCTCGTGTTGATCGCTATGGTCAAATGAACAGCACGGGATGAAAAAAAAACAGTAGAACCTCGCAGGTAAAGTCAAATTGCGATAGAACAAAATATCAGACGCTTCTTAATTTAAAAAAATCTAAAACAGGCACTTGAAAAAAGACTCTTGTTCATAATATAAACAAAGAAGAGCTTTTATGCATTAAGCAGACAGTTAAGAAGAACGTTGCAAGAACAATCAAATTATTATTTTCATTTCTGTATATGATATGTTTTACTTTTGCCATTAGATGCCTGTGGTTCAAATATTATTGCCCAATAATGACAAATTAATCTTTGATCAAAGGTGTATCTTACGGAGGCCAGAAGACAGGGCCGTTACTGTAATGTAAGACATAGGTGTCTAATTCGATTGCAAATGAAAAGGGTAGGGGCAAGAGGAAATATGAAAATACCACTTAGGCTCGGGGCCGAAATAATGAATAATCATTCATTAATCATTGGAGAATAAAACATTTTTATAATCACAGAAATTTTATGAATTCACTCACGGAATGAATGTTCTGATGACCCGGATGTGACCCGCGGGTCTTGAGTTTGACACACTTAAGTGTGTGTGTGTTGGTATTTTCTCTAAACGTTCGTTATAACTTTAATGATTTAAATGAGATGTGATGTATTTGGTGTCTGGGTTGGCGTGAGCTCGCCTGTATGAAGGGGGTGGACTGGTCGTGGCTGGGCCTGAATTTTCCCTATTTACCAATACTATACACGATTAGCAAGCAGTTCTAGATGGACAACCCGCTAATTACTATGGGTTCATCCAGGGAACCCAAATTCAAACCTTATTCGCTCATTCGGTACAGTATTTAATTTTGTTTACCTTCTCCGCTTTGCCGGCTAACATTTTGAAAAACAACAACAGCGCTTGATTCATTAAGAACTTCAAGGATTATTTACCAGACTAGTTCCTTTATCACACTTAGTCCTGGGATTGATTACAGCTTAATATCACTGGATATAAAAACTATTAGACAGCTTAGTGGTTGTGGTTAAATCCCCAATATAGATCAATGAAAATTGGGTCACTTCGTTTCGCTTTTTATTACAAAAAACCCTTTTAAAGCCCCACGATTAACCACTGCCACGGAATTTTACGAAGATTTAGCTCATCAACGAGTTATTCGAAAATAAACCTTTAAATCCTTGTTCTACATTTTAACAGGTCTAATTCAATGTGATTTTTTATTCGAAAATAAAATGTATCAATCCTTGTTCTACATTTTAACAGGTCCTTATTCAATGTGTTTGTATTTTTATTATTGCTGTGTATTATGTCAACGCGTTGCAATAACCTCTAACCTATTGTGTCAATTATGCCTACTTTCTCTGTCCCTTGGTGTGTCAAAATGTCTGTCATTAGTATGTTTATGTGTGTATGTGTGTGTGTGTGTTTTGGGTCGTAGATTTTGGTTAGATATTACGCGTCCAGAAATGATACCTTTAGATGTCCAAATATTATTTAAAAAAAAAAAAACGAATAAGTCAGTGGTTATATTCCATATTTATACGCCTGTGTGCGTATATTATATAAGTGTGTATATATTTTGCATTGAGGATGTAAAGAAAACATTTTAAAAAATCAGAACAAATTGAGAAAAGAGCTGCATGGATCATCACTTGTCAATATTCACAACTGACAAGAGAAACACCAATAGTTAAATCACTAAACACTAGAGGTCATAAGGGCGAAAAGTAATAATAATACATGAGGTATTCAATTTTACCTTATAAACATAACACAATAACAATATGTTACAATTATCACATAAACTTAAGGACAAAAACACTTTTCTTATCCCTTAAGCGAGAACAAATGCATATAAGTACTCTTTCTTCCCGAGTGACGTCGGCATATAGAATGGGTTGCTTGAACAAACCAGAAACTTAATAAAATTTAAAACACTAATCAAAATGCAAGACCACCGATAAGCGTAGGACGCAATAATCTTCTTTATAGAAGGCGCCTCTTTAATATCATTTCAGATAAGATGAATTGGCCTACACATATTTTCGTATATATGCAGCATACTCGATGGGTATTAGAATAATTTACTCCACCATCGACAAAGTGATACAAGTTTCTAATACGTTAAAATTTTTTTTTTTTTTTTTTTTATATAATTTAAAACAGGGAACTCAAACACGCGGCCCGCAGGCCGCATGCGGCCCATCAAGTGGATTTTTGTGGCCAGCCAGTAAGCTGACAAAAAATGTCCTATTCGTGAAATTCAGACAGCTAGTGCTGATACACATCAAATTTTATTTACGTAACATACTTAATAATCAAACAAATAATAATGATAGTTCACTTTGGTATAATTCTTTTAGTCTAAATTGTAAATTGGCATATTATTAGAGATAAGAAGTAAAATAAGTTAAGATGTTTGGAGTGCTTTTTGTTTTAATAGGGTCGGGTTGTTAAAAGTAAGGGGGAGTTGCGACCCTTGACATATCTCAAGTGATAAAATGGCAAATGCCCCCATCAGAGCTTGAGACCCCTGCTTTAAAACAAAGCTTGCAACAGGTGTAGGACCGGCAAACTTCTGATATAAACTTCGTTAGTACACTGAAATTAAAACGACCTTTTGTATGCCCCATTACGTTATCGTGTTTGGTGGGTCATTTGCCTTGTTGGTCTCTGAATTAGTGTGAAACATGTGACCTTTGTGTGAGAGTGTGTGTGTGAGAGTGTGTGTGTGTGTTTGTGAGTGTGTGAGAGTGTGTGTGTGTTTGTGAGTGTGTGTGTGTGTGTGCGTGCGTTTATATGTGTGTGAGTTGGCGTGGAAAGATATCGGGTGGTGCAGCGATGTGACAGCTTGAGCCGTAGCCCAGTGGACAGGGGGATTTATTTCCCTTCTAAAGCCATGATGATTATAAACTTCAACATAAATGTTTCGCTATATAAAGATTTTTTTTAAATTTTATTTCGCTTCTTATCACCTCCAACTTTTTATTTTAAAAAAAACTTTTATCAGATGCAAGCTTATTATAAAGAACTTAAAAATTTTATTTCGCTTTTTATCAGATCCAAGCTTATTATAAAGATTTTTTAATTTTAATTCGCCTTTTATCAGATACAAGCTTATTATAAAGATCTTTCAATTTTAATTCGCCTTTTATCAGATCCAAGCTTATTATAAAGATCTTTCAATTTTAATTCGCCTTTTATCAGATCCAAGCTTATTATAAAGATCTTTTAATTTTAATTCGCCTTTTATCACATCCAAACTTATTAATTAAAAAATCTCTTTATTTTATTTCATCTTTTATCAGATTCAAATTTTTTATTTTAAAGATATTTTTTATTTTTTATTCGCCTTTTGAATTGTTTTTTCAATCACCAGTTTCTGTGGCCACGGAATACTAGGGGGATTGTGTGGCAAGCACCATTTTCAGCCGCCTTCACTACAGTCAGGTACCCATCAGAGCTGGGTAAACCCAGGGACGCCCACCAGACCCGAGAACAAAACCTAGCAGCCTAAACCCGGGTTCTAACGCAGGACCTTTGGTACCCCAGCCGTCCGCACTGTCGCTCTGCCACTGTGCCTCCCTCCCCCTAACTTAACGACACCGTTGAATGTTCGCCTTTACTTTGTTCACAGTATCGAAACCATGGTAGGGCCTAATGGGCCGTATTGCTGCTGAGAGTTAACACCCTTGCCCCTTATACAAGTCAATATTTTATGACTGACTTGTAAATTACAAGTCAGTCATAAAATATTGACTTGTATAAGGGGCAAGGGTGTTAACTCTCAGCAGCAATACGGCCCATTGCGTCTTAGTTGTGTGTTTTTTTACATTTGCATTTTGTTTGTTAATGTGTTGTTGTTGTTTTCTGTGCAGGTTATGCAGTGAGTTTCTACGTCTACCCTTCATCTGACTTATGCTTGAGGGAAAAGTAAACTTGTTTGTGCATTGTGCTAGACACATAATTCCATGGTACACTGTAGCCACGAAAACTGATCCACTCTACTTCACAATCTCCATACACAAAAATAGTCTTAAAAGGATAAATATTTTTTTTTACTGAGTTTGAGACTAATTTCTTTTACTCATACACCCGTAAACCTTTATAACGAATAGTTCTCATCTACAATGGATTACATACAATGGAAAGACTTGTCAAAGAAAACCAAACAATTTCTCATCACGTTTCATAATGCAAGACTAAAGTACAACCACGGATAAGCGTAGGACGCAATGGCCATCTGTATAGAAAGAGAGCCTGAAACATGTAATAATTAAAACCTTAACAAAATAATGAAAAGAAAAAGGGAATGATATATAATATGGTTATTAATTGTTTTTTTATAAAGATAAACATATATAATAATATGATACACTTTTGCCTATACACCATATGCTACACCAGGGGTCGGGAACCTATGGCTCGCGAGCCAGCTGTGGCTCTATCGATGGCTGCATCTGGCTCGCAGACAAATATTCGATTATTAAATAAAATAATTTTAGACTCCTTTGATCCACATGCTAATTGCATTGCAGCACCAGAAGTCGCATTAATGGTAAGAAATACTCAATATTGATAACCAACAGCATAACAGTGCAATTAAAACGAATTCAGAGACATACATAATTATTGTACTTTTAGTTTTCAAATTAATGTATAGCTCTCACATAATTACTTTTCAAAATATGTGGTGTCCATGGCTCTCTCAGACAAAAAAGTTCCCGACCCCTATGCTACACCAAACCCTGAAGCTTCATGTTGGTGTTTCAACGCTCTTTTACTAGCACACACCGCCTTATCTAAAAAAAAAATATTTTCTTTTTAAACCTACAAAGTTTCTATTTTTTTAGAGTTTTATTTTTTTTTAAACATTACCATCAGGGGTTGGCAACTTGCTAACAGTGTGCCAAACTAGGATTTCTAAATCATTCAGCGTGCCAACAGCCTAAAAGCCAACCTGCTCTGTTATACCTTTTAAAAATTATGTTTATAATTATGTTTATTTAACTCCGTAGCAAGACCAAGGCCAAAAGCAAAGCAGATTATTTATAGAAAAAATCGTTAAAGCGTTTCATATTCAATACAAAATTAACGTCTTTGTGATTATCATCCTTTTTATATGAAATGCAATATTTTATTACTAAGCTTTCACAATTAAGGCAGTTATTATCTAAACATTATCATTTGTTAGTCAAGATGAGGATCTAACACTTGCAAATATAAATAATATCTTGATCTCAGTTTAGCTGAGAGGTCCTTAAATATGTATTTTTTTTTTGGAGTATCATTTTATTCTTTTGTTCATATTGAATAGCACTAATTAGCAGAATAGAAACTTAGTAATCTAAGTAGTTAATGTAATGTTTAAAAGTATACATATGCATTCTTTAGTCCTACAATATTTATATAAATGTCAAATATTTTTTACAGTTTGATTATTTCAAAGTTATTAATTGTAAACCATTAATTGTTTTTTTGAAAGAAAGTTATGAAACATAAATATTAGCTAAAATAAAACGGGTTAATTATATCCCTTTACTTAAAACAAAACTTTCCCCATTTGTTGTTATAGGGATACCAAACAAGTTGTGTATTGTAATATAAAAAATATTGCTGACTAATTATTATTTCTTTATCCAACATTATGGTATTCCTTACAAGATTTGATTATTAGAGTATTAAAATAAATTACGTTAAACAGTTGTAAATAAACATACCATGCATGTATTAAGTGTGTGTCCATTTAAGGAAGTAAGCCTTTAAACATTAATAATTACAGAAATTAAATAATAAAGTGCTATTAAATAAGTCTCTAATATTTTTTTAATTAATAAAACAAATAAATTATTTTAGAATTACTTATAAGTATGTTTAATTAAAGAAGATAAGCATAAAAACACTTTTATATGTAATTAGTCTGTATCAATTAATGAGCGGTCAAGTGTAGTCAAGTGAACTCTTTGTCTGCTTAAAACAGCTTCCATGTGCGATAAAATCTGTTCGCAAGTGTAAGCTTAATCACAAGATGACAGGAAAAGATCGAACGCCTAGCAGTTGAAAATAGCAGATGGCTTTCCTTAATTAAGCAGCTTTCTTCAAGTTTTTTTTCCGCCAATGTGCACCTATGGATCTATCTAAATCCCTCCACTTAAAAAAAGATCTACATCTAAGAAGGTTGTAGAAAAATCAAACCAGTTAGTCTTGATGTAAAATGAAATAATTAAGTCCATCAATTTGAATGTCTTGCCTTTGATTAGAAAACTCCGCTTTGAGTGCTCAATGCCAAAATATATATCTTATTATATTGCCTAATATAGAGATGTATATGTAGTTAAATGTTTTGACATTTATTTCACGGCAAGATCTGTCCAGTTTCAATGCTAATCCATTTAAGTGGTCCTTGTAAATGCAAGTTTAACTCGTTGAAATATGTCGCTATGTCCTTCAGAAAGATCAACTTCAACAGTTAGTTTTCCTCATTCAGAACTGAAAAAGTTGTTTCTGTTTTCTATCAATAAAAACACTTCTTGGTGGTCTCTCGCGTGCCACTGAAAATCGCTATTGGAACGCGTTTCTTAGGTTGCCGACCCCTGCATTAGATAATGTTTCTATTTTACATGGATATAGAAATGTTTTACAGTTGACAGCATCTGTAGGTCAAATAGGTCATGCTATAAATAAACAGCGCATTCCCATAAAGCAAAGAATGTGGCGGATGGACTGGGCGGCCATGTCAAAATCTCACCCAATGTAGACTAAAGCTTGGCGGGAAATACATTACGTTGTTGTTTATGATTTTTTTTTTAAATAAAAAGGTCGCTGCGGTCACGTGACGTGATTGAATGCACTGGGTGGATGGGTTATAAAGCACGTGGGTTGTTACGTTACAGAGCTATCTTTTTTTTTTAGTTTGAAATAAAGATGGATACTGTCAATAGGTTAATACTGGGAGAGTTTAGGTAGAAGACTGATTTATCACTTTGGAAAATTCGCACACACAAGCACACAATAGAAAAACACACTTTCTTTCGCACTCACTCACTCACTCACTCACTCACTCACTCACTCACTCACTCACTCACTAACTCTCAAACAATCGATATTATCAGAGACAGTAGTGGATAATAGAATAGATGGGCGAAGTGTGCTTCGCAATAAATTAGAAATCCGGAAAAGAGGAAAGGTCGGAAAATGGTCAGAAAGAGTAAAAGAGAAATAGGGAAGAGGTGCGACGTAACGGTAAAAGAGATGTAGAGAATGTTGCGACGTAAAGTTAAAAGAGATGTAGAGAAGGGTGCGACGTAAAGTTAAGAGAGATGTAGAGAAGGGTGCGACGTAAAGTTAAGAGAGATGTAGAGAAGGATGCGACGTAAAGTTAAGAGAGATGTAGAGAAGGATGCGACGTAAAGTTAAGAGAGATGTAGAGAAGGGTGCGACGTAAAGTTAAGAGAGATGTAGAGAAGGATGCGACGTAAAGTTAAGAGAGATGTAGAGAAGGATGCGACGTAAAGTTAAGAGAGATGTAGAGAAGGGTGCGACGTAAAGTTAAGAGAGATGTAGAGAAGGATGCGACGTAACGGTAAAAGAGAATTAGTGACAGATGGAGTAAAGAGGAAGGAGTAACAACGTCTTTAAGACCCGTAAAGCTGTTATTCGGAATGTAAATCGTAATATTCTAAATTAAATATTTTAGATAGTGTGAAAATATAAATAAGAAGATAAAAGTAAAGTATTGCCGCCAAACCAAAGACTATAATAAGATAGACCGCTTGCTTTGGTATTTCTGCTATTTGATAACTTGAAATACTCTGTTTAAAAATTTTCGATCGCAACCGGTCCTCTTCCGGTTTAGTAATTTGCTATTATTTTCTCAATGGAAAATTAAGATTAAAATCGAAAATTGTATATATTGAATTGATTTGTTGTATTTCCGGCCCATCAACATCGAAGGTTATATAGCGGAAGTCTTCAGGCAACTTTAGGAGTAATTTACAACAGCGTTATTGGCTGCGCATGAAAAGAAACAACACTTAAGATCTAAAAATAGAGCAAGCGGTCCATCTTATTATAGTATTTGGTCAGACCAGTTGAATCAATAGGGCTTGTGAATCTTTGTTACGGGTTTCCGTGACCACGGCATAGTAGGGAATAGTGGGTTAACAACAGAGCTGGGTAGATTCATAGACCTTCTAGTCTCTGGAATAAGTCGTAGCCTTCACCAGGAATAGAACACATGATCTTCGCTACGCATGCCGAGCAAGATACCTATAGGCCACCCTGCTCCATTAGAAAAAAAAAGTAGATGAGGATGAATACATTGATAGATTGGGCGATAGGTAGATAGATGGATATATAGTTAGGTAGATAGATACATAGATAGATAGAAAGATAGATAGATAGATAGATAGATAGATAGATAGATAGATAGATAGATAGATAGATAGATAGATAGATAGGAAGATAGATAGGAAGATATATATAGACAGACACATAGAGGTACAGTGAAATTCCTCTAACACAGCGGTTGTCATCCTGTGGGTCGCGAACTTTTTGGGGGTCGAACGAGCATTTCATTGGGGTCGCCAAGGACCACAAGTAAAACATTTATTTTTGATGGTCTTATTGAGGCTTTCCACAACAATATGTACAGCACAGTACTTACATTACAGCCCTCCCCAGTGTGTAGTGGGGCCAAACAGGAACGTTTCCTGGCACCAACACTCTTTAGTCTAGACCAGGGAATGGCAACCTTTTGATAATAGTAAGGGTGCCAACAGCCTAAAAGTCACCCTGCTTTAGCACTCTTTTTCTTATAGAAGATAATTGAAATTTTTTTATGAGACTTCTGCGTGCCATTGAAAAATCGTTTTGCGTACTAAGACTGGCACGCTTGTCGTAGGTTGCTGCTCCCTGGTCTATACTATCCTCTTTTCTTTTCATTCGTCAAACATTAAAAATAAGGCTTTTCAATAATTTTACTCTATGAATATTATTATTAACCAATCTACTACTACTACGAATATAAGTAAATGCGTACTAATAAAAACAAGCTAGTAGCTAAAAAGGTGTTTTAAAAATTACATTTATAATGTAAAATGTTAATTAATTGATTGTTTATTTAACGTATGTTTATCACTTTGAGTACCGGTACTGGTATACGCATACAATATTTTATTTTTCTCAAATGCAAATTCTGTAGTAAAAAATTGTTTAATAAATTCATTGTCCCAGAAACTTCGAGCTAGAACTATTATTTCCCTTGATTTAGTGAACATTTGTTATTTTTTTTATTGGGTTTGCTCCACTGATCTTTAAAGATAATGGATTAGGCACGGAAGTAGCATCCTGTAAGAAATTTCCGCCATTTTGTTTATACTGTCTCTGATCAACATATATAATTACCGTGAGTTGTTTTATTTATTTAGATGTTTTTTTCTGCTCTATAGTCTCCTAAGCCGTTTGACTAATTGAGTTAAAAGTTAAATGTATACATTTGAAAACGCCCTCCAGAAGAAATTTTTATTTTATCAACAATATTGCTTAATTCGTTAATTCATTTTTTTAATAACCTTAGACCTATTAATAATCTGTTAAGGTTATCAAGCGGCCGCCATTTCCGAATTTCGTCCCTTTGAAATGCTTTAAAATTTAGTGTGTTTCGTGACCGAGTTTTCCCGTACGGCGAAATTACTATTTCAAACTAAAGTCAGATGGTTGTCGAGAGGAAAAAATGTAAAAAAAAACGTGCTTTGAGCTTCGTGATAAACTCTTTAACTTTAAGATAATAATAATAATAATGGTAATTTCTTATAGAAAGCAATACCGCAGTTCAAAGCACTTTATCACGATAAAAGTGAACTGTAAAAAATAACTTACTTTGTTGACATCATTGAAATCTTTACTGAGTAAAATTTATCACTGCAAGGACCAGTTGATTTTTGTAAAAAAAAAAGTAATTTGTCTGAAAAGATCGGATCATTCCAAATAAAAATTTAGATTTGGCATAAAAAAATTGGATGTAAATAAAATGTATAATATGTAGCTTAACTTATCTTCTTTCTTGAAGAACAAGATATTGATATTGAACCAGATAAAAGGATTACGATAATGATTTTTACGGTAATGATTTTAGTGAAACAACACTTGCACGTACTGGCAGACGAAATTTTATCGTACATTTCAAATTTATCTGACACTTCATTTGCACTTTAAAGATTGTCATGCACAGATAAATTTGAAGATGCTCCTAAGACAAAACAAGAAAAGTTCATTTAATTTATTAACAACTAATTTTTCTTCAATACCAATTACAAAATTCAGTTTGCAAAAATTTTGCAGTCATATACTAGTCTGACTGAGACTGTGTTGCGCCTTCTTCTTCCATCTACAGCAACATATCCTTTTGAAAGGGCTTTCCAGCTTGTTATTTATTAAATCTAAATACAGAAGTAGACTTGTTGTGAAAGGTTTATCTTTGTTGTGTAAGCCAATGAGAAAGACTCAATCTCAATCTTAGCACTGACGTTGTGTTGTAATTAGAAATAAATATTTCACAATATATAATTTCAAATGGATTTTTGTGATAAAATCACTGTGCTTTAATTATGTTCAATTTGTAACACTGAAAATACATCCTGCATATGAGATATTTACATTACATTTTATAACAGTAGCACATTACAGTTATAGGGTAGCGACGAAAAAAAGGTAATGTTTGGCGGTCGCCATAAAGTAAAAAGCTGTATAAAAGGGTCGCGGCATTAAAAAGGTTCGGAACAACTGCCTAACAGGTAGAGGAGATACAGTGATATTACTCTAACTGCAGTTTATCATAATGCCTATAGACTATATTAATAAACAGCACTCTTACATTTCTCGGTGTCTTTATAGTTTTTAACTAGTTATCTTTCCCTGACATTAAAATAAAATATTAAATTTAATAAGCAGTATAGATTAACGGTGTCGTTTCCAGTTATTCAATATTTTATCTTAAGAATCAACAACAAACAAAAAACAACGCTATCATGATGTTTATATCCAGACTTATTTAGAAATAGATTGTATTAATGTACTTGTTTTAGTCTATAAATAGATCTACTTACTGGGGTTTAAATGGTAGAGTGATGCTGAAAAAGGACCTCGGTATGTCTCGTCAAAGACTATAATAAGATGGACCGCTTTCTCTTTTTTTAGAGCTTATATGTTCTTTTTCCGTGCGCATCCAATAACACTGTCTTAAATGACTTCTACGCTTCCTGCTTTGTCTAAATGTTTCCACTGCATACAACTTTCAATTTCATTCAAATTTTTCATTGAGAAAATCATAGCGATTAAAAAAACGGAAGTGGTCAGTGCAGAAGGAAATCGGGAATTCACAAAAGAAGTCATTCGAGTCATCAAATAGCAGAAAAAGCAAACGGTCCATCTTATTATAGTTTTTGGTCTCTTAGCTTCTCCCGTCCAAGGCAAAAGCTCACCTGCTCGTTGGTGAACTGTCGCCTAGTAGCGAAAAAAATTCCAGACAGTAGGCTAGGAGATCCAGGCACCGGGTTGGATGTGACGGGTTATTTCGCACATTGCTTTCTTCCCACCGAGTCTCGGGGGCCTCTGGGCAGTAAAATGAAATTGTCGACGCGCAATAGGGGCTGCCCCCCCCCCCCCACATGCGTTAGCCCACCCGGTGCAATCTTAATTGGAAGCGTAGTGGTGAGTCTGGTTAGTCTCGGACAGGATGTTGGCATACCACGTCTCGAAACATCCCTTTGAAGGGTTACGCCCTGGACTTAAGAGCCGGAAGGAAGATTAGGTAAACTCTGTTCTTCCCCAGTAATCCAGACAAGAGTTTGGTTCCAAATCCCAGCTGATGTGTGGTTGGAACTGCTAACAAGGTCAAGGCAAAGTCGACACCCCTTCCTGTCAAAATGGGAGCAGCTCCATCGAGTATATGTCGACCTTTTCAAACTAAAGAACACTGTGCGAGCATGCACGGACATACACGGACATACACGGACATACACGGACATACACGGACATACACGGACATACACGGACATACACGGACATACACGCAACCAACTGCAATTTTAAATGTTAAATTATCTCTGTAGCGGGCAATGTTTCAATTTCATTCGTGTTAAATTATCTCTGTAGCGGGCAATGTTTCAATCTCATTCGTGTTAAATTATCTCTGTAGCGGGCAATGTTTCAATTTCATTCGTGTTAAATTATGTCTGTAGAGGGAAATGTTTTAATTGCCGGTTTGCGAATAAACTTTGTGAGTAAAGGGAACGAAATTTCATTCACGGTTAACCTTAGACTTATAGGCTAATCTTTGTAGCGGGCAATGTTTAAATTAAACGGTGCGCGTTAACTTTGTGAATGAATGGGGAATAATTCATTCACGTTTAAATTAGCCTACCGGAAAACATCTGCCACCACTTGAGACTATTGTGCTCATTATAACTGCATGGGTAGTTACAATGTATTTGAAAATTAATTTTAGCCCGTTCGGAGAATCGGGCAAATATCTGCTAGTAAGTTATATGTCTAGAATCACCGTGATACTTTTTTAACAAGTTCGTCTGAATTAATTTTATTTAGAGTTGTCTTCCCTTGCTACCCCAAAAACAAAAAATGTGCCGGTTTAAGAGGGGACACAACTCACTCAAACTGTAAATTACTGGCGCCAACTCTCGCCCTGCTCTACGTTATTTAATTTGTTTTTCGCACTTTTACATCCTTCTATAATTACAGTCTTTTTACACCTTATAATATTATCTTTCTAACACTTACTAACAGTCGTGTTATTTTTGTTACAGATAGCTTTGCATGAACATTGTAAGTCTTAATTTTGATGTACTTCAGCTATAAATGAGTTAAGTTTTTAATTCTTCAATTCCTGTGTTCCGTGAAGTCTTTTGTTTAGAAACAGGCTATAGATCTAGCTATGAATCGTGCTTTTTTTCAGTGACTGTTTTGTTATGGTCTAGTGTAAACTTTCTGTACTGAGAGAGAGAGAAAATTATTCTGAATTTTTAAACGTGTTATTAAATATTTTTATATTTATTTAAAGCATGCTGAAGATAATAATGAAGGAAATTTCAGATAAGAAAAAGTGGGCCTACTACAGGAAAAAGAGCAAAAAGCCACTGTTAATCCATTTATTGTACTAGTTACACAAAAAGTAAAGTACCCTTCTGGCCAAACAGATCATACAGCTGGTGAAGAAGCGTTCACCAGCTTATGTGGCCATGGCATACGAGCAGATGTGTTGCAAGCACAATGCTCAGCCGCCTTTACTTTACCACAACTAGTGTCAGGTACCCACCAGATCTGGGTAGACTCAGGGACACCCTCAAGACCCGGGAAAAAAATCCTAGACTGCACTAAGTTCGTACCATGAGCCTTTGGACAGTGCCCCATGTACTAGTGGAGACTAGTTAAAGAAATTATTGGATAATTTTACGACTTGTTAGTGGCAAGGTTTAAAATAGTTACAAGAGAAAAAAATGAAAGGTATACTTTTATATATTTAAAATGAACTAAATTAAGCATCGTAAATGAAATAATAAAATACAAATCTTTACTCGAAAATGTACTGTCCAAAATTTACTTAATTACTGTCACGCTCAATCTAGTGGACCAAAAAGTTCTTAAGGAAAAAAATTGATACATAGGAAATATATTACAAATAAAAATATTTAAAGATGGAAATTATATTATACAAGCTAAATTGCCCGGCGTTGTCAGGGGGAAAATATAACAGGCCTGTATAAGCTACAGATAAAAATTTTATAAACTACAATGAACAGAATGCTATAAATCTAATTATTAAACAACTTTTTTTAAAGAAGAAAGTTATTTAAAATACATATTGCTAATCGGAGTTTAAAAAAAATGTTTAGTCTATTTGTTTAATAAAAATCTAAATTGACCGGTGTTGATCGTAGATTTACAATACTTTTTTTTAACCAAGTAATATTAATTAAAATATAATCAATTGTAGAAAAAGAAGGTATAGACTAACTGGGGAATCGATAACGAGCTGCCCTCATGGCAGTCCGATACGTTAACCACTTAGCTAGCGAAGACACATGTCCAAAGTGAAATCGCAAAAGTATCATATGAGACAATAAGGTCGCGTGTCTTTAAATTAACTAATATGATTAGTGGAACACACACACACACAGTCTACTTTATATATATATAGATATGTTGATTATATTTTCTTTTATTGGGCTCATACAATTATAAAAACTAGGGTCTCGCTTTAAAAAAAAAATAGCTTTATAAAAACTTAATATAAATAAAATCAGGATTTAATCTTGTTGAATGTTTCTAGGTGTCGATTTCTTCTTTTTTTTTTTTTTTGTTTTGTTTGGGAGGATAAATAGAGGGAGAGAACGTGTGTGGGGACGGCAGACAGAAAGAGAATAAAAATAGAAAGACCTTGTTAGGTTGTTAGCTCTAAATGAAAAGGACCAGTCAGCTGAAGACAGGCCGTCGTTCTCCAGGGAATAATGAAATGAAATTTGTACTAAATAAACTTTGGCCTACATGGCGTGACATGGCTGTTTCTTGTTTCTTTGTTGGTGTTCTTTTACGTTTATTATAAGAGAGTATAATTAGAATTAGGATATATAATGAAAGAATAAAATGCTTTAAGGAAAGGTTTGATTGAGGAGAGATTGGATAGATAATGGAGATAGTTTGATCTATGCATAGATTGGTAGTTAGATGAAAAGATATAGATATTAAAAAAAATAAAAGTGGTGAACGCTGCTTCACCAGCCCTATGAATCAAATTTGGTCATACTGGATACGTTATAGATACAAATTGACAAGCTAAATTGCCCGGCGTTGCTAGGGGGGGGGGGGGAAATAAAAAAAGGCCTATATAATCTAATGATAAAAATTCAATAAACTAGTCCCTACAATGAACCGAAAGCTATGGATCTATATATAAAATAATATAAAAAATTTGAAGACAATAAGGTAAGTAATTTAAAATAAGTTTTGTAATAGTGTGAAACATAGGAAAGTCCTTTTATTTAATTTAACAAAAATCTAAATTGTTCGGTGTTGCATGTAGATTCTGAAATTTTAATTAAAGTAATATTAATTGAAAAAAAAAGGAAATTGAAGAAAAAAAAGGTTTAGACAAACTGGAGAACCACTTATCTAGCAAAGATATATGTCCATAGTGAAAATGCAAAAGTATAATATGAGACAAGTAGGTAACGTGTTTTTAAATTAACTAATATGATTGGTTGAACACACACACACAGTCTACTTTATATATATATATATTGTTGTTACGTTTTTGTTTACTGAAATTCTGCACATGACCTCAACACACATGACCTTAGTACACATGACCTTAGCACACATGACCTCAGTATACATGACCTTAGCACACATGACCTCAGTATACATGACCTTAGCACACATGACCTCAGTATACATGACCTTAGCACACACAAATAACTTTAGTACTGGAATTCTGCAACATGACATCAGCACACCTAGCATGCCATATGACACCAGCAGAATGCCATATACGCCCCACCACTAATAAAAAGTTACCGAAAACATTCGTCTAAACTCGAGGATTACCTTGCGACCCTAAACATAGGTTCAAACCTAGTGTCATTTTGGGAAGATAATCCGTTAGAAAATGTAAAAATTTGACCGTTACTAGCACAACGAAACCAAACCTGGGGCCGTTGGAAAGATAATCAAAGAGCTGCCACTTGTAAGCGTAGAAATTTGACCGTTACCAACCCACCGGAACCAAAATTAAGCACTAATAGTTGATTTTAAAATGTAGCCTAATTTATCATTAATGATATTGCAATTTCTTGTAAACGAGTTGAACAAGAAAATGACTAGACTAGTTTTTGTGTCGAGATTTACGACTCAAAATAAACATTTAGAAAAAATAAAGTACAATAATATAATGTATTTAGTGAAATGGCATAAATCAGATTCGAACCCGCGACTATCAAGCTAAATACATGTTTAGATAAGACTTTTTGTTAATAATTATTAAACCAAAGAAGGAAACTATTAAAGTAACACTTAAGATGCACAACAACAACAAAATATTTATAAAAAACAACATTTGGGTGGATTGCGTCAGGGGCTGCCACGGTCTATAACCGTGAAATGTATTTCCCTTGAAACGAAGTAACCCCTCGGCCACGCCTCCCTCAAACAGCGGCTCGTAATTTAACCAGGTCTTTCCTCGCTCGTCAAATCCGCCTGTTTGTATTAGGGCTTGTTTTTTAATCTAAACTTGTTGGTCTCGAAGTTAGTCGTCTATACTTTGACCTAGTTTTGATCCCGTGTATGTATGTGGGTGTGTGTGTGTGTGTTATCTCCCTTTATCAATTCATTATCTAACCAGTCTCTGTTTTTCTCCCATTTGTATAGATCTATATCTGTTCAGAATTTTGCTTTTTTCTTTTGTTGTTGTTGTTAATTTTTAGTTCTCTAAGAAACTCAAGATGAACAATAATCTTGATACGGAAAGAGGCGCGATACATTGATGCGGTGTTCGGGTATTATAGTGCCTAATTGCTTCCTGAGTGTCCGGTTGTACAGTTTTCATAGAGTTCCGTTTAAAACAAAATATAGGCAGCCATAGTCTAACTAGGCCAAACTTGTTTTTACAGACCACAGGCAAGGCGCATTGAGTTTATTAGGCAATAGGCAAGACACAGATAGCAAAATTCGTTAATAAGCTTATAGGCAAAATTCCTTAATATAGGCGAAATTCGTTAATTAGTTAATATATGTACAATTCATTAACTTAGTTAAAATTCGCTAATTTAGGCATAATTCGTTCATATAGTTAATTTTTGCTAATAGAGTCAAAATTCGTTAATAAATGATTAATATAAGTACAATTCGTTAATAGATGTTAAAATTCGTTATGTTAGACAAAGTTCGTTAATTGGGGCTAAAATTCGATAATAGACAAAAACACCTTGATACAGGCAACGTGCTTTAAAATTAGGCACAGTTCTTTAATATAGTGCAAGCACTCTGGACCATACCCTGCAAACCATTGATAAAGGGCGAGAGAAAAGTTTCAAATAGGTTTACAGTTTACAGTCGATCCGGAATCTCGACTTGACATGTTGGAAATTAGTGGAAAAAAAACATTGCATCTAGGGAAAAAAACACGTTAATATGGACATATAAGATAGGCAAGCCACAGCGACATAGGCAAGACACAATGATATTAGTACGATACATGTATACAGACAGTAAGACTTACACGAAATAGACACGACTCGTAGATGTAGGCAATGTCGTGATGTTTTTATTTTATTTGTTATTACCTTACATATAGCTCACCCTCTTAGCTCATATATAGCCGTTAAGCTAAATAGCCCTCCCCTCCACCCCTTACACCCCGCCAGCACCCCGTTTAATCGCGTAGAAATAAATTCCCCTTTCTGTTTTGAACTGAGCAAGTCAACCGGAAGCTAGCAATAATGAGATCATTTTCAGCATGCTGGTCGGTAGACCGCGGTGTTCCATGTGGCTCTGTTTATATCTATCTACTCCCCTCCCCCAGAATCAGCCCCACCCCCCATCACGACCAACTAGCTAGCTATAACGAAGCGCCCCCGTTTACTCCAAGTAAATTGTCGCCAAATTAGAGTTAATCTATGTAGATCAAGCGGGAATTCGTTGGACTAGACTTAACTTCTGCGTGTTAAATTGTGCTTCGAACTGGATAGACTGTTGTCTGCATCCAACCCTACATCTGTTGAACAAGCGAATAACTCTCACCCCCCTTCCCTCCCGTTACGACTCTAGGTTTTTGTATCATGAACAATCACAATGGAGGTTAAAAATGCCGGCGTAATCGACCCGGGATTAAAATTCCTCACATCTCGAAGTATTGAGATATTTGAATGTTCGTATTCCATTTTTAACAGTTGACATTTTATGGCCTGGTGGCTGGATAGCAAAGTCAGGCAACGAGAAATAACAAAATCCATCGCCGACTTGGAGAAGAGATGGGCGCCGCCAAAAATTCAAATGACAAGTGTAAGACCGATTGATACATCTCTACGCCTAGAAATGTCTTCGGAAAGATGGAGAGAGACCGTAATAATAGTAATATATAAAACATTTTAAATTGTTACTTAAAAATAGAACAAAACAATAATCTATTGCAATAGTCAGATACACAAACGGATTTTTAAAAAAACGTTATTTTTTTTATTATATATATGCAAAAGCACAAAGTACATACCAATACTATTTCTTCACGAGTGGCATCCTGGCGTAGAATGGAATACCTGAACAAACCAACAACTTAACATTATATAAAACCCTTATAAAACTGCAACACTAATCTCAAACCAAGGATAGCGAAGAACACATCAATCTTCTGTAGAAAATGAGCTTTTTGTCACATATAAAACAAGACGAGGTCCATTTAAATCGGAGACTTACGTCTTGAAATTACAACTAATTTCTTTCTTATGTTATCTTATCTTATATCTTACAGACGCTCCTTCTATAAAGGAGATTTTTGCGTCCTACGTTCATCCGTGGTCCGAGTCTAGTCTTGCATTATTATTATTGTTTTAAATGATGTTAAGTTCCAGGTTTTCCTGGTTTGTTCAGGCAACCCACTCCATGCCCGAATGCCACTCGAGAAGAAAGAGTACTTATATGCATTTGTTCTCGCATAAGGGACAATGAAAGTGTTTTTTTCCTTATGTTAATCTGAGCTTTGCAACAGGTTGTTATTGTGTTGTATTTCTAAATTAGAGTTTAATGCCTTCTGTATTATTACTACTTTACATCGACGAAAATGGCAGCCATGAAAACGGCAAGCCTACAAAAATGTGGTGGTTTTAATTTATAGTGAAAATAAAAGGATTACACTCGTAGGCTGGATTAACCCATTATGCAAAATAGTCACGTCCGTAAGTCATCAGGGGGAAAAAGGAGAATGAATGTACCACACACAGTTGCTTACCATGGTCAATAAGCCATAAAGTGATTTATTGTAAGTGATGTAGTTCAGGGATTGGCAACCCCACGGCACGCGTGCCATAATCGGCACCCAGAGCGATTTTCCATGGAACGTGACTGACTCCTAAAACGGCTACTCAAGTCTATTTTTTTCAAGAAAGTGAGTCCTAAAGCAGGTTGATTTTTAGTCTGTTGGCACGCAGCAGAAATTAGAAATCCCAATTCGGCATAATAGGTTGCCGACCCCCTGATGAAGCTGAGCAAGAAGAGATGCAAAACAGAGCTTTACGTGAAATAAAAAAAAAAAATTTCTCGTAAAATGACTTACAAAGTCATTATTGAAACATATGAAAATAGTAGGAAACAACAACAAACAATTAAAACAAAATGGAGTCGTACAGCAGACGAGCATAGAAAAACAAACAAAGAAACGAGACAATACAAATGTTGTTTCCATATTGTTGCGTTTTTGTTTGATTCACTGTCCTATACACTATAATGTATTGGACACGGGAGCAAAATTTGCTAATTCCAAGCGCTCGCCATTTTTAATCAGCATCACTGAACTATAAAAAAATGTATTTCTTAAATACTGACCTGTGAAAAGCTATCAAGTGACCATTACTTAAACAAGCACATACTGTATTAAACAAGCACATACTGTATTAAACAAGCACATACTGTATTAAACAAGCACATACTGTATTAAACAAGCACGTACTGTATTAAATTTAAACAATTGAATAGTTAAATAAATAATACAATCGTATCAAACTATTAGGATAAAATTATATTTATTTAGAAGAAATTTCGAGTCTGTTAAAAAAGACTTCCGTTTTTCTACAAGTTGATAATTAAAGAGTGTGTAAGTTGACCTGGGGGGGGGGGGGGAGCACGGTGGGCGAGCAACAGCGCGTTCACTTGTCTACCGAAGGTCCTGGGTTCAAATCCTGGTGCAGGCGATGATTGACTTTAGTTGGGATAAATTAAAGGCCGCTGTGCATAGTGCTGGCCACACAATCCCCTAGTATGCCGCGGCCACAGAAACTGGTGAACGTTGCTTCACCGACCCTTTGGATCTATTTGATCCAACGGGATACTTAACCTGTTTTTAAAGTTGACGTACATTTAGAATTATTGTTATTTGTTCGAATTTTTTAATTCTATTTATAGGTGTTGTTTTCCTATTTGAATTTTTTACTCGCTTATATCGATCAGTGATAGATAAGTAAAATGGCGGAACCGTGGTTTCTTATCACCTATCTTTGAACTAACAAATGTAATAAAAATGATAATAATACGTTTTTTTTCATATTGCGCTGCCAACAAACATATTGTAAGACCAAAACGTATTTAACACTGATCAACATAAACATGCATAGTGAGAGTTTGTCTGCAAAAACAAGGCAACAATTTTCTAGGCTAGATAAGAGTAAAAGAAAATGTTTTTCTTTAAATTACATCGAAGGATACCGCGCTAATCGAAGAACACAAATTACTACGAAAAACATAAGATAGAACGAAAATAATAAAGTATTTACCAACTTAATATACAAGTAAAACAGCAGGCGGTCTATCTTTTCTCATACACTCCATTCCATAAAGAAGATTATTGGATCTAAAAGTGTTTATGGGAGTATAATTTTTAACTAATAAATTTTTACCTTGTTGTTTATTTTTAAAAGTAATGCTACAGCCTTGTCTGTCTGAGCTGAATGACCTTTTGGCCAAATGTTAAACAGACAAGGCTGTATCCATTTATATAGTAGATCGCTGATTTAATTGCGATACAATGTGTATGTTATGGTTAGGGTGTCTATATTTGTAAAAAAAATAGTGGGGATGGGGGGGGGGGTAGACCAAATCTTTTCAGCGCTTAGTTAGGGTCTCCTCCAAGTGTTTATATCCGGCCCTGATTATTCTACTGCTTACGTAATGAAGTAAACGACATGAAACGGGGCTTTTGGAGATAATATTGGCCGACGTGTAATACAAAATGTGTTGATATTTCACTCTCTCTCTCTCTCTCTCTCTCTCTCTCTCTCTCTCTCTCTCTCTCTCTCAATTGATATATATAAAAGTTGATATGGACTAAGTCCTAAAAAAAGTTTACAAAAAAAGCACAAGGGGATTTTATCATTTCGTAACGTATTTTATTTTTAAAAATATTTTTTTATTATATGTAGTTTTATAACAACTCCAAACGTATTTTATGTTTATAATATTTTTTTAATATATGTAGTTTTATAACAACTCCAAACGTATTTTATTTTTTTAAATATTTTTGATTATATGTAGTTTTATAACAACTCCAAACGTATTTTATGTTTAAAAATATTTGTTTATTATACGTAGTTTTATAACAACTCCAAACGTATTTTATGTTTAAAAATATTTTTTTATTATATGTAGTTTTATAACAACTCCAAACGTATTTTATGTTTAAAAATATTTTTTTATTATATGTAGTTTTATAACAACTCCAAACGTATTTTATGTTTAAAAATATTTTTTTTATTATATGTAGTTTTATAACAACTCCAAACGTATTTTATGTTTAAAAATATTTTTTTATTATATGTAGTTTTATAACAACTCCAAACGTATTTTATGTAAACAAATATTTGTTTGTTATATGTAGTTTTATAACAACTCCAAACGTATTTTATGTTAAAAAATATTTTGTTATTATATGTAGTTTTATAACACCTCCAAACTTTTAAAGCCGGGAAAACTTATAGATGATATCACCAAATCATATCAATTGACACTATAAATAAACTGACATTTAAACCCATTACTGGCGTGAATGATATTCACAATAACCCAAAAAATGTAGTCTTTGCCGACTCTTTGCTTTCGTTCGTGATATTAATAATATATTATATATTTGGCAAAGGTTTCAAATTTGTTAACGTGAATTGATTTCTGAAACGAGTCCGTCCAGCCTTACAGTATGTCAAGAAATAACTGGATATAATTTCAGTTTAAAATGTCACAGTATTGGTTATTCTAACAGTGGCGTGCAAGTAGAGGCCCGCGGGCCACAATACGGCCCGCCAAGCCTTGTAATGTGGAAACCCATATAACTTATAAAGTCCGCTGTTGTTTATTGTTGTGTTGTTGTTGTTTTGTTAATTTTTTTTTGCTTATTCATTGAATAAATAATGTCAAACATTTTTTTAGAGTGTTTAGCATGTCTAGGTGTAACAAAATTCTAATTACGTCCCAATTATGAAAATATTGTAAACCCCTGTTTGTTGGTTTTTCTACACAGAAATATCGAGTTTGTATTATACTATCCAGCTCTAATTGGCACCTGACATTAGTTGGGGTCAAGTAAAGGCGGCTGGGCATTATGCTGGCCACAAATCCCCTAGTATGACGTGGCCACAGAAACTGATGAACGCTGCTTCGAAAAGCAGTCTATCGAGTCATCATATAGCAGAACTACTAAAGCAAGCGGTCCATGTGTATTATAGTCTATGGTAAATATTATTAGAGATGGTAATTTCCATTATTGTCCTTACTATTGTTGATATACACACCAAAATGTCCTTTGAAAACTAGTTAGTTGTATCAAAGACTATAATTAGATGAACCGCTTGTTTTATTTTTATAGATTCTATGTTTTTTTCCCGTGCGCAACCAATATGGCTGTCATAAATTATTTCTAATCTACAACGTTTGCCAAAAGTTTCCGCTGTATACAGCTAACGATTCTAATTTTAACTTTTCATCGAGAAAATCAGAGCGATTAAATAAAACGGAAGTGTGCAGTACAAAAGTGAATCGAGAATTCCGAAAAGAAGTCATTCGAGTCATCATATAGCAGAAATATAAAAGCAAGCGGTCCATCTTATTATAGTCTTTGGTTTTATGTATTATGAATTTCTACTTTTTTCAACATTAAACAAGGCATGAATAGAAGTTTGATTATCTGCACTTCATGTGGACCCTTGTGGCCCTATGTCGGACTATATTTGGCTCCAGTACTCGTTGACTTCTCCCCACAACCAATCAAACCCGAGCTCCATGGAGGATATACTCGAGTGCTCTCAATAAGGCGTGTTGGAAAACCTGTTGAGTCCCAAAAAAGCTGCCTTTTTTATATTTCGTTATTTTTGGATTTCCAGTTCTGTGTTAAATTTTGTCTTGTATGTTGTAACGAAAGCTCAATCTATTCAAGGTCCTACGCTTGTCTTATCAGAGATTCTAAGTACTGTAATCTTGCGTTCTGACATGTGTAATTTCAGCTAGCTTGTGGGCCAATGACCACAGCAATGATAGTACAGTAACCAATTATCTGGGCCACTGACCACATCTATGCTAGTACTTTCAGCTAGTGTGTGGGCCAGTGACCACAGTTGTGGGCCTTGGACGTGTGAATGAAACATAGACCTTTAAAAATCTCACCCTTTCAGAAATTGGGCCTTATAGGTCCTACCACTTTGAATAAAGAAGACAAATTCAATTTAGGACAGACAGATACGATTTATGCAATTAAAAGACACAAATGAATACCACGACGGGAGAAGAGATTGCGTCGACAGTAAGTAGACCTTTGACTTCAATATTCCATGTTCCATATTAGTTACTTTGTCAAGACTGTTGCTTTATTTATTAATATCGTTGCTACTCGTCTGGGCCATCGTCATTGACTCTAGGGCAGACTCTAATTGGTTTCTGGTATCGAACGGGTAGATGGGTAAGGGGAAATAATAAAGTTTCGGCCCAGACATTGTGGCTGTAGACTAACACACACACAAGCACATACACACATACATATTACATACATAGAGATATTATGGTTATAGCCACCATAGTCGATACTATGTTGTTTTTGTTTTTTTCCCCATTAGATCTGGGTTTTTTGGGGTTTTTTTTTTTTGTTCTTCGTTTCGGATAAGTTGGTCTAGCAAGCAACCAGATAAGATTGCACATTGTGAGGTGCAGGGTTCGAATCCTGGTACACACTATCATTTTTTTCCCCCAAGTCTGACACTGATAATCTGCTTTATTACTTGTTAAGTGGATATAATACTGGATACAGTTGGGTCTATATTTTGATCAAAAACGGGATATGGTTTACCAACCACTAATAAAGTATTAAGGTCAACGAAATACAATACAACGACGATCTTAATGATTTAAAATGTCTAGGAATAAAATTGGTAGGTGGAGGTGGTGTGTATGGGGAAAGTGGAGGGGGGAGGAGAGTAGGATCTAAGTCAACAGGCTGAAATCTGATTCTGAACATTTCTGAAGTTTATCTGACGTATATCTGACATTTATGTGACGTATATCTGACGTATATCTGACGTATATCTGACGTATATCCGACATTTATGTGACGTATATCTGACGTATATCTGACGTTTATCTGACGTATATCTGACGTATATCTGACATTTATGTGACGTATATCTGACATTTATGTGACGTATATCTGACGTATATCTGACGTATATCTGACATTTATGTGACGTATATCTGACGTATATCTGACGTATGTCTGACGTATATCTGACGTTTATCTAACGTTTATCTGACGTATATCTGACGTATATCTGACGTATATCTGACGTATATCTGACGTTTATCTGACGTATATCTGACGTTTATCTGATGGTTTTCTTTGTTTTGTTTTTTTCGACCAACTTGATCTCCACTACAATCCTCTCGTGTTTAATTTTTCTCTTGCGCAGATTATCATCTGTTTAAAAAACAACCTGGTCTTTTGTATAGAGCATTAACAATCACGTGAAAAAAAAGCACGTGCTGTTTGTTTACTTTGTCTAGTGGTGACAAATGGTAGCAATATTACTAAAGATTTAAGAAGGTTTTTTTTTAATATCATCAATCCAACAATATGACGTAAGAAATACATAAAACACTGGGTATTAACGCTTACAAAAGGTTTAACGCTTAAAGCCAAAATTGAAACCATTAAAAATCATTGGAAATGGTTCCGTAAGTGCAGAATATTAAATGGAAGATGTCGATTGTCGAAAGTTAACTTACTATGTAAAAGTAAAGCATAAGGCAGCTGTGCAATATGTTTCACAATAGCTATTGAAAAACTATAAACGCCTCAAATCTTGTTTACTTCGTGGACGGACTACTAAGGACTAGTATCACAGTTAAATATCTAGATGTGTGCAAACGAATTCCTTATGTTTTGTGTGTAAAATAAATATAGTAAAGAACAATGTTATTCACCATTGCCACCATCATGACCGCTGTTTACATAATTAAGTCACCAAGAGACCTAAGCCACACCTATTGCAAATGATCTATTAAAAGTTTAAAGGGCATCATTACTAGTAGTACTAAACAGCGTTATATAGTACGCAGGGCTCGGTAATGCAATAAAATTATTGGGTTTATTGCAATATATATATATATACACGTTTACGGAACGTTGTTTTAAATCAGGGGTTACCAAACTACGGCCCGCGGGCCGAGTCCGGTCCGTGTTGTCAGTTCATAAGGCCTGCCGACGGTAGGCCTTCTTGAAGCTACTGGATGAAAAATAAAAAACACTGTGTTCTAGCGGTAGAGTTTTAAAAAGTATTTGTCCAAAGGTCTTGGATTCGATACCAGGTAAAATATAATGTGTCCCGCGAGACACAACTCTGATATGTACATTGTACTTTCTGGTGAAGACCACTGAGAACTTGTAGGAGAACGATGGGTGATGAAGCAAAGGCCACCAATAAAACATGACATGAAATCAGATGGCTCGCTCAGGATAGGGAGGCCTGGCGGAACTTTCTTTGTTGCTGCCTTATGCTCCACGGGGAGCGATAAAGAATAAGAGCGACTTTCTGGTGAAAGGTAGTGCCACACAATCCACTATCTACGCCGTCGTTCTGTAAACGGACTGATACAGATTCAATCGCCCTACGAACCAGAAATGTATACTTTTTCTAACTTCTATTATCAATATCAGAAAAAATTCCTAAACGTTATCTATCCCGTTTATCAAAGAATTTCATTGAAACTTTAGAAAACAGACAATCGATTATCATTTCCATGTCATTATTTCTGGCTCTTCTTTGTGGATTACATTGGTAATAGTAAGTAAAGTACCATTCGGCCCAAAACGGTCAAACGGCTGGTGAAGCAGCGGGAAAAAAAAATCTTAGCCTCCTCCAGGATTCGAAGCCAGAACCTTCGGATCGCCAGTCGAACGCGCTGCCGGCCACCGTGCCTTGTACATCGGTTATACATCAACAAAACGTTCCGATATCCATTTGCTAAGACAGCCGTTTCGTTTTTCGTCCCAAATTATTCAGGGATGACTTTATCTAAATTTGGGATCAAATGCATTATTCAAGTTGTTTTTTTTATCCATTAGTGGTTTTAATTCCCTAAGCGTCTACCCTTTAGTTAGAAGTTTTTAAAAGTCTAGTAGGATTACTTTTTTTTTTTCTCTTTCATTCTTTCTAATTTAGATCCAGACCGAGCATTACTTTGTCGATCGAAGTATTTAATCTAAATTCTCTTGAAATTTGAGAGCGTCGTCATTCGCACACATTAAGGTCAGCTATGGGTAGATAATGATAATGATAGTCATTTGTATGGAGCAGCTCTCCATGCTGTCACATATTATTACATACTCAGTGTGCACTTTTCCACAATGTGTGGTTTTGAGCAAAGACTATTATATTCAATATTTCTGCTATTTGATGACTCGAATGACTTCTTTTCGGAATTACCAATTACGCTTTGCACTGAACACTTCCGTTTAATCTAATCGCTCTGATTTCCTCAATGAAAAATTTAAATTTAAATAGAAAGTTGTATACAGCGGAAACATTTAGGTAAACGTAGGAGCTTAGAAGTCATTTAAGACAGCGTTATTGGATGCGGACGGAAAAAGAACATATAAGCTCTAAAAATAGAGCAAGCGGTCCATCTTATTATAGTCTTTGGTAGAATATCTACTAAAGTATAGCACAACTAACATACACTTGAGATACAAGGTACTTTATATCATACACTTGACACAAAAGGTACTTTATAACATACACTTGAGACAAAAGGTACTTTATAACATACACTTGAGACAAAAGGGACTTTATAAAATACACATGAGACACAAAGTACTTTATAACATACACGAGACACAAGGTACTTTATAACATACACTTGAGACACAAGGTACTCTATAACATACATTTGAGACACAAGGTACTTTATAACATACACCTGAGACACAAGGTACTTTATAACATACACCTGAGACACAAGGTAGTTTATAATATACATTTGAGACAAAAGGTACTTTATAACATTCACCTGCGACACAAGGTACTCTATAACATACACCTGAGACAAAAGGTACTTTATAACATGCACATGAGACAAAAGGTACTTTATAACATACACTTGAGAAACAAGGTACTTTATAACATACACCTAAGACAAAAGATACTTTATGACATACACTTGAGACACAAGGTACGTTATAACATACACTTGATAAACATGCTACACTATAACATATACTTGAGACACAGGACAATTTATAACATACACTTGAGACACAGGACACTCTATAACATACACTTGAGACACAGGACACTCTATAACATATACTTGAGACACAAGACACTCTATAACATACACTTGAGACACAGGACACTCTATAACATACATTTGAGACACAGGACACTCTATAACATACACTTGAGACACAGGACACTCTATAACATACACTTGAGACACAGGACACTCTATAACATACACTTGAGACACAGGACACTCTATAACATACACTTGAGACACAGGACACTCTATAACATACACTTGAGACACACATGTAACACTTATCCGGTTTCCAAACAGACGCGTACAATCAATATTTAAACTAGGGCGAAAAAATTAATAACAGACGTGGAAATATCCAGACGATGGCCTTTAACGCTTAGCAGACGACTGTCAACAGTCTGTCCAATATGCCAGATGATTCGTGAGCGGAATTGAAAGTTAGGCGTCTGCGACTAGAGGGAAATCCTCGACGGCTCTAGAAATGTCAAATCGTTTGAGAAAGAAAAATTGGCATAGAAATGGTGCGCAGTCGAAGCTGTGGAAACCTGTTTATTACTATTATTTTATATACTTTTTTTTTGTGTGTAGCTACTTTGTCAATATTCTTAATCTTGATACACGAATGGGTATTAATTGAAGACCTTATAACTTTGGCGTACGAACAGGATCGTAGGCCAGCACAATGCTCAAGTCTTACCAAAATTGTCTTTATGGGAAAATGGGAAAATTATTTGAAACGCTAGATTTCCTCGGGTCGGTCTTATTTCCAACTAACTTTATTTTCTGAGATCTCGCTTTTTAAATACACATATAATTAACAAACAAAAAAAAGAATCCAAGTAAGGATAATTAAAGGTTTGACTGGAAAAAATAACAACTTTATATCTCTATATTTGTCCGTGTAGCCCGGATTTTATAAAAATATTTGTTGTTTTTGTGATGCACTCTAGCGAAGAAACAAAAAAAGCCAAACGTCTGAGCAGGGCATTTTAATGAAATATTTTGATTAAATATAAACAGTAATCTTATCAGCATATGATGGATCGATTTTTTTTTTACATCTTCGTTCATGTTGTGCTGCTAGCCTCTATGCTATAATTGGGCTATTATTATGCCTTATGATTATTATTTCACGATCTTTTTCTCTCTCCATCATCGATTCGTCTGACCGTCTCTTAGTCCGTCGGACCGTCTGTCCGTCCGTCTATATGTCCGTCCGTCCGCCAGTCCGTCCGTCTGTCCGTCCGTCCGTCTGTCCGTCCATCTGTCCGTCCGTCGGTTCACCAGTCTGTCTGCCCGACTGTGTCTGGTTATGTCTATCTAACATCTATCTAACAATCTAATACATAGAGTAATTCCGTCGCACCAAAGTGATCCATAAGGACTAGTTTACGTAGTCGTGGTCAAATGTGTGGACAGCCCAAAGCCATGCCCACCTTCGCTTTGCCTCCAGCCAATGTCAGGTACCAATTTGAGTTGTAACGGCTCAGGGACTTCTTCTAGAACCCAGGCCCTTCGGTACGCGAGCCGAACGCACTGCCGCTCAGCTACCCTGCCCCATTTGAAAAGAAATGTATATCCAGGATTCTTCATATGTGTCTTATTGTCTATGTCCTATCTTTCTTATCTACCAGTCTATCTGTAAGTCTGTCTTATTGTATGAATTATCTATCTGTAAGTCTGTCTCGTTGTATGAATGATATATTATATATGTAGCAATCTGAATGTCTAGCCATCGTTATGTCTTTCTGTGCCGTTTCTGATCTTATCAATAGTCGTATACTTCATTAAATATAACAAGTATCTGAAAATGTCTGATAACTCCTTCAACACAAGCGGAGTGAAGCAAATCTTAGCCCTAAGTCCCGCTAGTCTACTCTACATTGTGTTGTATAGAAAATATTAGTCTGCTCTTTAGACATTCCTTAATTAAAGTACAAAATCAAATCTTATTTTATCGACCACAAGCCGTTATGTGCCCGATTCTTCGAACGGGCTTTTTTTAGAATATGCTTGACACATTATAGTTTTTTAGTTTTGTTTTTGCAACATACATAAAATAGTATGTTTTTTTTTTGTGGTCAGTATTTTTTTTAATTTTTTTTTGTTTTGCACACTTTATTATACACCAATTCAATATACAACTAAAAAGTAAAAACAAATAATTTTTTTTTATTTCTTGCTCAAAGTATGACCACTATGATCGAATTTTGTGAGATAATTGGGTAATTAAACTCTTTCTGTAAAACAGAACTCACATGTCTTTTAAAAAGTACTGTTAATTCGAAAATAATTGTTTGATATATTTTTTTGCTACAACATTAGTCGTAGATCAATATTTATTTATTTTTGCTTTTTTTTTGTTTTTGTTGGTGTTATTTGCTATTTATTTATTGTTGCTTTGGAAGCAAACTTAGAATTAAATTTTAAATTCAACAGGAAAAACAATAACAACTGAAACCGATATGAATCATAGTTTATACAACGTATACGACATGAATTAAAACTTTTAAAAGTTGGTCCGGCAAATTTAAACATTGCCCGGCAATATAAAAATTTCCCGCTACATAGTTTATAAGACGTATACGATACAAATTAAAACTTTAAAACGTTGAGCTCGTCAATTTAAACATTGCCTGGCAATTGAAAAATTTCCCGCTACAAAGTTTATACACAGAATAGGTACAGAACAGAATGCACAATCCCTATATACGCAGTCACTAAAAGTTACCATTTTCCGCAATGCAGCGGTCGCTAGAGACGCTACTATAGTAAAATGTGAAAGGATATCTACGTCTGCCATAAATATATACAATATATATAGGGCCTACATTATCTTTCATTATAGGCTTACTTTTATATAAATTTGACTTAATTACCCATTTTGTTTTGAACATTATATGATTAGGCCAATATGATGTAAAAATATTTATTACCCGGTACTGATTTGAAAAAAAAATGGCTAAGACGTAGCTCGGTACCGGTAACTAAATTGCTGCGGCTACCGGTACATAAATATATATACTTTTTAAACCAAAATAAACTTTTAAAATTATGAAGGGAAATAGGCATATAATTCATAATGAGTTAATATGAGGTTGTTTATGCTGTTGTTTATCCGTTATGGAGTCAGGAAAGCCATGCAGTTTGACATGCTCTTTTTTACGATAATCAGTCGTTTTCGCATCATTGTTGTAGTTTATTACACAACCGTTTATGCACATTTTGCCTGAAATATTAACTTTGGGTGTTCGAAATTGCGCATTCTGTTTTATACCTATTCTGTGGACATATACAACACGAATAAAAACGTGAAGGAATTTTGTATTTGCCAGATACAACGTAAGATACCCATTAAAACCATTAATCATTACCCATTATAACAATTTAAAAATATCCCGCTATAAATTACGACGCAAATTAAAACGTGAATATATTTTGTTCTATTCATTCATAAAGTACATTAGCAAAGGTTGAAGCGAAGTTAATTAAAATGAATACGCAAAATTCGATGACGCCATAAAAAAAAAAGACAACCAGCTATCCCTGCGCAAACTTTGATGACGTCATCCTGAAAAAAATCTCAACGCCATCCTTTTTTTTATTTTCTTAGCGCGATCGATCGAAAAACTATAAAAAGTTGAAACGGCAAATTCAACATGAACCCAAAATATGTCGTTTTATTCGCGTTTTTTGACCAAACTGACCACTGCGGTCATTTTAATTTTTTTTAAACCTTGACAGTGTTCACCGCCGTAACGCAAAGAATATTTGTAGCAAATTTCACGTTTTTATGTCCAGTATTTAAAAAGATTATGCGGTATGTACATACCCACCCAGCCAGCCAGCCAGCCAGCCAGCCAGCCAGCCAGCCAGCCAGCCAGCCACATATTCCTTTTGAGATTTATATATATACAAGCCGTTATGTGCCCGGTCCTCCGAACCGGCTAAAAGTTATGTTTACATACACTCTAACTACTCAGGCAGTTATAATGAGATTGCCCGCATGACCTACGACACGAATTTAAACGTGAGGTCATTTTTTATTTGCCCGCTACAACATGAATTACCCGTTAAAATCATTACTCATCACCCATTATAACAATTACAAAATTGCCCGCTATAAATTACGACGCAAATTAAAACATGAATATATTTTGTTCTATTCATTGATTAAGAACATTCGACACTACTTTTTTTTTTTAATGATTGTTTGATATATTTTTTTTACGACAAACATTAAGTCGCAGACCTATGTTGTGTTGTTTTTGTTTTTTTGCTATTTATTTATTTATTGTTGCTTTGGAAGCAAACTTAGAATTAATTTTTCTATTCAACATGTAAAACAATAACAAATGAAACCCTTATGAAATAATGTTTATAAAACGTATACGACACGAATTAAAACTTTAAAAATTTAGTTCCGGCAATTTGAAAATTGCACGGCAAATTAAACTTTGCCCGGTAATTTAAACATTGCCTGGTAATTTAAACATTGCCCGGTATTATAAACATTGCCCGGTATTATAAACATTGCCCGGTATTATAAACATTGCCCGGTAATTTAAACATTGCCCGGTATTATAAACATTGCCCGGTATTATAAACATTGCCCGGTAATTTAAACATTGCCCGGTAATTTAAACATTGCCCGGTATTATAAACATTGCCCGGTATTATAAACATTGCCCGGTAATTTAAACATTGCCCGGTAATTTAAACATTGCCCGGTATTATAAACATTGCCCGGTATTATAAACATTGCCCGGTAATTTAAACATTGCCCGGTAATTTAAACATTGTCCGGTATTATAAACATTGCCCGGTAATTTAAACATTGCCCGGTAATTTAAACATTGCCTGGTATTATAAACATTGCCCGGTAATTTAAACATTGCCCGGTAATTAAAACAATGGCCGTTACCAAGGCGATAAGCCTAAAGGTGCCCAGTTCTCGGAACTGGATAAAATAACCCATGGAGTTATAAGCAATTGTCTTAAGCGGGGATAAAGTATTTTCCGGTAACTTAATTTTTTTACTTAAACCATTTAAATATTGCATTCTACAAATTACGACGCAAATTAAAACAAAATTTTGTTCCCTTCTTAAACGCATAAATACGCAAAATTTGATGACGCCATATAATTATAAGCTTAAATATAGAGTGTAACCAGGACCACTGCGTTTAAATAAGCTTAGTAATGCGTCGGTATTACTTCCGAAAACAGAAAAAAAATGCTAAATCTATTTGCTTTGTCCTATGTTTGTAAAGTTTTAAATTATTAATTAGCTTTAAGTCATGTATTCATAGTGTAAAGTATCAAAGTAGTGATAGATTAAGAAAATCAACTACAGTATTGGTAGTGTAAAGAATTTATGTTGTTTACGGCACGTAGACAATTTAAACATGAAAAAAAATTTGTTCCCGTCATTGAGTTGAGATAATAAAATCCATGCACATAGTTTGATGACGTCAATTTAAACATGAATGAAAAATGTCCCTTCATTGCTATAAAATCCATGCGCAAAGATTGATGACGTCATAAAAATAATCTCAGCGCATCCTTTTTTTTTCTAACTTTGTAACGAAAAACTATAAAAAGTTGTACTGGCAAAGACAATGTGAATCAAAAGTTGTGTTTTTTTCACGTTTTTTGACCAAACTGACCACTGCGGTCATTTTAATTTTGTTAAAACCTTGACAGTGTTCACCGCCGTAACGCAAAGAATATTTGTAGCAAATTTCACGTTTTTATGTCCAGTATTTAAAAAGATTATGCGGTATGTACATACCCAGCCAGCCAGCCAGCCAGCCAGCCAGCCACATACATACATACATATTCCTTTTGAGATTTATATATATACAAGCCGGTATGTGCCCGGTCCTCCGAACCGGCTAAAAGTTATGTTTACATACACTCTAACTACTCAGGCAGTTATAATGAGATTGCCCGCATGACCTACGACACGAATTTAAACGTGAGGTCATTTTTTATTTGCCCGCTACAACATGAATTACCCGTTAAAATCATTACTCATCACCCATTATAACAATTACAAAATTGCCCGCTATAAATTACGACGCAAATTAAAACATGAATATATTTTGTTCTATTCATTGATAAAGAACATTCGACACTACTTTTTTTTTTTTTAATGATTGTTTGATATATTTTTTTTACGACAAACATTAAGTCGCAGACCTATGTTGTGTTGTTTTTGTTTTTTTGCTATTTATTTATTTATTGTTGCTTTGGAAGCAAACTTAGAATTAATTTTTCTATTCAACATGTAAAACAATAACAAATGAAACCCTTATGAAATAATGTTTATAAAACGTATACGACACGAATTAAAACTTTAAAAATTTAGTTCCGGCAATTTGAACATTGCCCGGCAAATTAAACATTGCCCGGTAATTTAAACATTGCCTGGTAATTTAAACATTGCCCGGTATTATAAACATTGCCCGGTATTATAAACATTGCCCGGTATTATAAACATTGCCCGGTAATTTAAACATTGCCCGGTATTATAAACATTGCCCGGTATTATAAACATTGCCCGGTAATTTAAACATTGCCCGGTAATTTAAACATTGCCCGGTATTATAAACATTGCCCGGTATTATAAACATTGCCCGGTAATTTAAACATTGCCCGGTAATTTAAACATTGCCCGGTATTCTAAACATTGCCCAGTATTATAAACATTGCCCTGTAATTTAAACATTGCCCGGTAATTTAAACATTGTCCGGTATTATAAACATTGCCCGGTAATTTAAACATTGCCCGGTAATTTAAACATTGCCTGGTATTATAAACATTGCCCGGTAATTTAAACATTGCCCGGTAATTAAAACAATGGCCGTTACCAAGGCGATAAGCCTAAAGGTGCCCAGTTCTCGGAACTGGATAAAATAACCCATGGAGTTATAAGCAATTGTCTTAAGCGGGGATAAAGTATTTTCCGGTAACTTAATTTTTTTACTTAAACCATTTAAATATTGCATTCTACAAATTACGACGCAAATTAAAACAAAATTTTGTTCCCTTCTTAAACGCATAAATACGCAAAATTTGATGACGCCATATAATTATAAGCTTAAATATAGAGTGTAACCAGGACCACTGCGTTTAAATAAGCTTAGTAAGGCGTCGGTATTACTTCCCGAAACAGAAAAAAAAATGCTAAATCTATTTGCTTTGTCCTATGTTTGTAAAGTTTTAAATTATTAATTAGCTTTAAGTCATGTATTCACAGTGTAAAGTATTAAAGTAGTGATAGATTAAGAAAATCAACTACAGTATTGGTAGTGTAAAGAATTTATGTTGTTTACGGCACGTAGACAATTTAAAAATGAAGAAAATTTGTTCCCGTCATTGAGTTGAGATAATAAAATCCATGCACATAGTTTGATGACGTCAATTTAAACATGAATGAAAAATGTCCCTTCATTGCTATAAAATCCATGCGCAAAGATTGATGACGTCATAAAAATAATCTCAGCGCATCCTTTTTTTTTCTAACTTTGTGACGAAAAACTATAAAAAGTTGTACTGGCAAAGACAATGTGAATCAAAAGTTGTGTTTTTTTCACGTTTTTTGACCAAACTGACCACTGCGGTCATTTTAATTTTGTTAAAACCTTGACAGTGTTCACCGCCGTAACGCAAAGAATATTTGTAGCAAATTTCACGTTTTTATATCCAGTATTTAAAAAGATTATGCGGTATGTACATACCCAGCCAGCCAGCCAGCCAGCCAGCCAGCCACATACATACATACATATTCCTTTTGAGATTTATATATATACAAGCCGTTATGTGCCCGGTCCTCCGAACCGGCTAAAAGCTATGTTTACATACACTCTAACTACTCAAGCAGTTATAATGAGACTGCCCGCATGACCTACGACATGAATTTAAACGTGAGGTAATGTCTAATTTGCCCGCTACAACATAAAATTACCCGTTAAAATCATTACCCATTACCCATTATAACAATTAAAAAATTGCCCGTTATAAATTACGACGCAAATTAAAACGTAAATATATTTTGTTCTATTCATTGATAAAGAACATTTGACAGTATTTTTATTAAAAAAGAAAATGATTGTTTGATATGTTTTTTTACGACACGACAAACATTAAGTCGCAGACCTATGTTGTTTTGTTTTTGTTATTTGCTATTTATTTATTATTGTTGCTTTGGAAGCAAACTTAGAATTAAATTTTCTATTCAACATGTAAAACAATAACAAATGAAACCCATATGAAATAATGTTTATAAAACGTATACGACACGAATTAAAACTTTAAAAAGTTAGTTCCGGCAATTTGAACATTGCCCGGCAAATTAAACATTGCCCGGTAATATAAACATTGCCCGGTAATTTAGACATTGTCCGGTAATTTAAACATTGCCCGGTAATTTAAACATTGCCCGGTATTATAAACATTACCCGGTAATTTAAACCTTGCCCGGTAATTTAAACAATGGTTGTTACCAAGGCGATAAGCCTAAAGTTATAATGAGATTTCCCGCTTCACAGTTAATATATACGGCAATTAATAAAACCCCACCCGTTAAAAAGTTTATCGATGTATACGTCACAAATTTAAATGTGAATGACATTTTGTACGCCCGCTACAACCGAAACGAACTGCAACGTGAAATATTGCCCGCTAGAAACGAATTGAAACGTGAAATATTGCCCTCTAGAAAAGAATTGAAACGTGAAATATTTCCCGCTAGAAAGATTTTAATGCGTATACGCCCGCTTCAAACGAATTGAAAAAGCTAAAAGTTATGTTTACATACACTCTTACTACTCAAGCAGTTATAATGAGAATGCACGCAACAACTACAAAAGTTTATATTTCGTATACGACACGAATTAAAACGTGAATATATTTTGTTCTATTCATTCATAAAATACATTAGCAAACATTGAAGCAAAGTTAATTTTAAATGAATACGCAAAATTTGATGACGTCATAACAAAAAGCCGGCTAGCTATCTCTGCGCAAACTTTGATGACGTCATCCTGAAAAAAATCTCAACGCCATCCTTTTTTTTATTTTCTTAGCGCGATCGATCGAAAAACTATAAAAAGTTGGAACGGCAAATTCAACATGAACCCAAAATATGTCGTTTTATTCACGTTTTTTGACCAAACTGACCACTGCGGTCATTTTAATTTTTTTAAAACCTTGACAGTGTTCACCGCCGTAACGCAAAGAATATTTGTAGCAAATTTCACGTTTTTATGTCCAGTATTTAAAAAGATTATGCGGTATGTACATACCCAGCCAGCCAGCCAGCCAGCCAGCCAGCCACATACATACATACATATTCCTTTTGAGATTTATATATATATATGATATGATATGATATGATAATAACATTAAGCCTTGATTTTATCATAGACTATAATAAGATGGACCGCTTGCTCTATTTTTTAGAGCTTATATGTAATTTTTTTTTTTTACGTGCGCAACGAATATAGCTGTCTTAAATTACTTCTACGCACCTCCTTGTTTTTTAAATGTTTCCACTGTATAGAACTTTCGATTTTAATTTTAATTTTTCATTGAGAAAATCTAAGCAATTCAATAAAACGGAAATGCAAAGTATTATACGAATCGGGAATTCCGAAAAGCAGTCTTTCGAGTCATCATATTATAGCAGAAATACTAAAGCAAGCGGTCCATGTGTATTATAGTCTATGGTTTTATCTACGTTACTTAATTTTTGGGGCATTTGTAATGTCAAAAAAAAAGTGTTTATGGTCTTTAATTGTCAGAAAAAAAAACAACTTTTTAGGGCATTTGTAATGTCAGAAAAAATACCTTATAAAAAAAATATTTTTAAGACAAAGATAAAACTAAAACTGAATATCAAGAAATGCAGATGTTTGTCCATTTTAAATCCGCGCTGGACAAAAGGTAATACAAATGTGTTCATAGATAAGACAAAGGAAGTCAAGTCATGGAAATGTTTGCAGTTTCCAAATGTAAACAGTTCAAAGCAAATGTCTTCTCTGGAATGTTTTGCTCGCCAAACGTCGCACAAGATTAATAAATGAAAAAGAATACAAAGAAAATCTATAAATTTAATGTTACAAAGATAAGGGAAGTAATCTTTTAGTTTGCAATTTATTTCAACACAATATTTATTTCTGCAAGAATTTGACCTGAATTGAGATAACATGTGAATGATGCAAACCTTTTTTTTGTTGTTGTTGTTATGAAATGATAAAATCTATAATAAAAAAATAAACAAGAGAAAAGAAGAACTTGAAAATTTGTGTTTGGAGTTTTTTTTTTCTTCTATTGTTTTCATGAGGCACGATGCCTGTGAGGCGACGCGTTCGGTTGACGTGTTAGGATTGGTATCGTGTCCGGAAGATGTCACCGAGTCTCAGAAGGGTAGGCCTACCTGACATTACCTGGGAGCGGGGGGGGGGGGGTAGCAAAGTAAAGGCCACTGGACTTTGCACTGGCAACACTCCTTCACCGGACCCATGGATCATTTTTTGTCCCATAGAATTACTTTTACTACTAATTTGCTTTTGGTATCTTTGTGATTTCTTTTTAAAATTTATTTTTGCCTTTTATATCATAGCTTCTCAACGGGGACGATATCGCCCCCCCCCCCCGGGGGGCGGTGATAGGCTTTAAGGGGGCGCTGACATTCCCGGGGGCGATTGGGGGGGCGGTGAAGGGCAAGTGGGCAGTACAAATGTACCTGATATAATTTGAACACCTCAGCTATTTGAATCGATTAGTTTTTGGATGAAACATAATGTAAACGTAAGTGCTGCTAAATATCTGATTTCCCCAACAGTAGGCATACATATTATTAAACTAATAAGAAATAGGTATCTCAATGACTTTTCGATGAAGTAGGGGTCAGAATTTGGCAATTATGATGTGCGGCCGACTGGTCATATTGCTGGTTCACCGGACTGTCAACCCTGCTGGCCGATCAATGCCGCCCAAATAAATGCTAACATATTTTTATCTCAGTTTTATTGAGATGTCCTTTAATTCCGTTTTAATTATTTAAGGAGCATCTTTCAGCTATCGTTGAGCGGAATAGATACGTTGTAATCATACAAACTGGGTGGTTATTGTAAAGCTTGAAAATATACATATACATTCTTTAGTCATATGATATTTATATAATTTTCGAATACATTTTACAGTTTTATCATTTTATAGTTATAAATGTAAGCCATTTCTTTTTATAAAAGAAAAAAAATACAGAAATATTAGCTCAAATGAAACGGGTTAATTATCTCCCTTTAATTAACAAATGTTTCCACATTTGATTCAATAGTGATACCGAACAAGTTCTGTTTTGTAATGTAACAAATATTACTGATTATTATTATTTCTTTATATACATTTAACATTATGGTATTCATAACAAGATTTAATTATTAGAAGATTAAAATAATTTACGTTAAACACTTGTAAATAAACATTTACTGCATTAATTGTTTGTTATATTTTAAACATTAAAAATTACAGAAATTACATGATGTAGTGTTATTTAAAAGTCTCTTATATTTCTAAATTATTAATATAAATATTTTTTTTTAGAATCTATTATATTTATGTATTTTTTAAAAATTAAAATAAAGTTGGGGCGGTGAGCGGAAAAAAATTGTAAAAGGGGGCGGTGAGCCGAAAAAGGTTAAGAACCTATGTTTTATATATTTACCTTTTCCAGATGGTGAAAATTAAGACACACCTGTGTGTCCTTGTGATCCCTCTTAACCCTTCCCGTACCGACCTACTTCTATCTATGCTGCCTTCAGTTCCGCTATATACGCGCCCGGGACTGTAAGGGTTAACAAATTATGTTATGCAACACGGTGGAAGGAAGTAAAGCACCCGTCGGACCAAACTGATCACAGGTCCGGTGAAATACACGGCATACAAGGGGAAGTGTGGCCAGTACAATGCCCAGTCGCCTTTACTTTACAACTACTAATGTCAGATACCCATCATCAGTCCTGCCAGGTGGCTTTCTTTTTCTCTATGTTTGTATTTATGGTTTTATTTTTACGTAATAGAGATATGAGTAAACAAACATTACACTACTCTATAGTAAATACAAAGAGTTGTATAAACGGAACGGAAAAAAAGCTACCTCTGGTGCTAGAACAAAACCCGAGCTGTGTAGGAGTTGGCATTGTTCTATTGCAGGGGAATTTCTAATTTGATCGCTCTCGGGAAAAAGGAAAAATGATAATGATAATGGTTATTTTTATAGCGCTTGTATCCATGCTATTAAATTTAGCATGCTCAGTGCGCTCAAAATAAAATTGTGATAGCCATTTTATTTCGACTATGAAATTACACAACAACATGTAGCCCATGTTTGAAGCTTGGATAATGTGTGGGTTACTTCCACACTAAACTAGTTAACTAACAATTTTCTGAAATTTTCGAAAAGAAAAGTTTTAGCTAATCGGCAATAAGATAATATAAGAATGGGCATTTCTTATAGCGCTTTTATCCATGCTATTAAATTAGCATGCTCAGTGCGCTCTTTGTATGATTTGCAGTGGCAGATGTATTAGCCAAAGAGAAAGGTCTCTATGTTCTTTTTGAAAGATTCTTTAGTCCCAAATTCTCTCAGTGTCTGAGATAAACTGTTCCATAGAGAAGGCGCCACTGACTCAAATGAGCGCACTCCCAGGTACTTCTTTCTGTGTCCATCCAAACTAGGAGCTTTGAGGAGTGACTGAGATGAAGAGCGCAGTTCCCTAGATGGCTCATGCCTTGATATAAGCTCTCGAAGATAGGAAGGAGCAATGCCCTTGATGCATCCGTACGTAATGGACATAATTTTGTGCTCTATTCGCTTTATGACTGGGAGCGAGTACAATACAATACAAATTCCAATTTTATTACATGATGAAAAAAAAAGGACGCTACAAAAGTCTGATTTTAGCTAAAACAAGTATGATTAAATGATTAAAGCCGAGTGGTTTGACAGCATTTGCCCCGTCCTAATCGCACCGACCTTAGGTGGTGGCTAACTAGGTCGAAACATTCTCTAATATCACAATTTTGCACTGGCCACTGCACCATTGGGACATACTTTGCCTAACTTCGACTCGCGATGTCGCCACTGTGGGGAGGAGGAGACAGTGGAACATATCCTGCGGGAGTGCCTCCGTCTTGTCAGCTTTCGCAAGGATGAGTCGGCTTACCCAATTCCCACTTTTCTCTACGGAGATTTTGACTTGCTCGGATGCACTGCAGAGTTAATATCCAAGGTTCTAAGCCCTTCTAAGGGATTAGTAATCCAAACTAATCTGAGTTCAAGGCTGATGAAAGCTAAACGATGAAAGTGTAGATATTATTATTATTATTATTATTTTAATATCGTTAGGATGAACGAAAAGAAATAAGTCAACCGAATACATTTTTTTGTAAACAAAGATTAGTTTTTTCCTTTAATACAAATTGAATAGGTTTTCATTTCAAACACGCAAACTATTGTAATATGTATATAATTATTCAGTATCAGGATGATTATACAAATCATTTATACCAAATATTAAACATAACTTTTGAGTAATTAGTTTAATATTAGCACATAATTTATATGGGGTTTTTTTTAGGGAGAAGGGGCGGGCGAGGAAAGGAATTTAATTGTCGTAGCTATTTGAGAGGTGTCACTGCCGGAAGTAAAAGGATGCGACGTCAACCATTGGAAAAAATGCATACCGCCAAGTGTTTAAAATGTATTGTCACGTGTTTTGAATATTTACCCGGTACTTATTTTTAACAAAATGGTTAAATATAGAGGTTTTGTGGGTCATGCTTTGTTTACTTTGTTGCCTCTGCGAAACTTCACTTCAGTGTGGAGCTCACGAGCTTGCTTACTGTGTCAGTTGAGACATGTTTAATTAAATTACTATTTTTTAAAACATTTTTTTTTATACTCTTAAAATTTGAACGACTAATTTTCATACTATATATGCCTACTTACAAAATCAACTATTAACTCAAATAAAAAAGAAAAACACTTTACTGCCCTATTGAAGGAAAAAAAGAAAAAAAAAAGAAAAAAAACATAAAGAATAAAACACTTTCAATTATCCCTTATGCGAGTAAAAATGCATATTATGATTACTCTTTCTTCTCGAGTGGCATTCGGGCATGGACGAACCAGGAAAACTAGTAACTTAACATCATTTAAAACATGAATAAAGATGTAAGACTAGACTCGGACCACGGATGAGCGCAGGACGCAATAATCTTCTTTATAGAAGGAGCGTCTGTAATATGTAAGATAAGATATAAAAAAAGGTTTAATATTTAGTATTTGTGTCTTATATATTTTTTTTTTTTTTTAAAGAACCTGTTAACCTTTTATAAACAAACCTAAGCACGGAAAACCGGGTTCCGGCCAAATTAATAAGGCTCTCTTAGTCAAGGCGTACTGCCAACGAGCAATAATGCCATGGGTTTTTTTTTTTGGCCCTGAAAGCAAGACACCTCTTAATCATAGGCTTTAGCGAGGACTAATATCACATCCGGTAGAGAGAAAGAGAAAAGCTAAAAAATACAAAACCGGATGTGACATTCGTGGATATTTTCGTCGTACTGTGTCTCTTCCAGAGCTTATAATGCCATGCGATTATTCCGGAATGGAAGGATACACACAACAGATAGATGTGTGTAGCAGTGGAATAGTGGACTAGGGGGAAAGGATTGTCTTTTTTTTTTTCAGCTATGCTTATATGGGTTTCCTAACAATCTCCAACGGTCCATATTTCAAGTGCCAGAGATGCGACAGAGCCTGTCTCTCAAGGATAGGTCTCCACAGTCACAGTCAATTTTGCAGGGCTGGCCAAATCACAGGAGCGCAAATCTAATCGTCTTTTGAGACTATGGAGCCAATGATGATTGTTAAAATCAATCGAACACTGTAGTGTGCAACAGGCGGCCAGCGGGCCTCAACATGTCCCCCCCCCCCCATACTTTAAGAGTGACACTCAAGAGGCTTAAAGATGTTAAACAGCTCTGTTTTAAACTTTTTTTTATTTAAACGTAGGTGTTCATATTGTATCGTATTCATGTTTTTTTTTTGTGTGTGTGTTGGTCTCTGATTGTGTGAGTAACTCTGTGTTTGTGTGTGTGTGTCTGAGTGTGTGTTTGTGCGTCCGTAAGTGTTTTTGAGTGTGTCTGTTTGTGTTAGTATGTGTGTGTGTGTGGGTGCGTATGTGTGTTTGAATGTGTATGGAAGCATGTTTGATTGTGCTTTTTGAGGGTGCGTATGTTTGAGTGTGAGTGTGTGTTTGTGTGTCTGTGTTTGATTACGTTTGTCTTAGTGTGAGTGTGTGTGTGTGTGTATTTGAGTGTATGTATGTGTTAATTTGTGAGTGTGTTTGCGTGCGTGTTTGTCTATTCGAGTGTGTATGTTGTTGTTTAAGTATGCGTGACTGTTTGAGAGGCAAATGCTGTTGGTGCATGTTATAATTTATCACAGAGCTTAAAGTATTTACCTTTTAAGTTGAAACAGCCTGCTTCTGATTACAGCATATTATAATATTATCTTCAGGCAAATCTGAAACAAATATTGATAAATACAAATTATTAATATATTACAAAGTGTGGCAATAAAAACCTGATAGTTTTACATTTTACAATAATACTATAATAACTGTAAAGAAACACATTTCGAAACTTATAAAAAATATGTTGTGTATGCACGTTAGTCTAAATTAATCATTTTAAAAGTATTTTCGGGAACGTGTGTTTTATAATTCAGAATTGTTGAATTCTTGCTTGAGTTTGGACGATACACAGTTAATCAATCAGTCTATCTGTCCATCTTTCTGTCAATCTATTTATACATTAATTAATCCCTCAATATATCGATATATGAACCATTTTATTTTAGCTCTTAATATATCTTTCTATTGATCTATCGCAATATCAATCTATCTATTTTTCTATCTGTTATCTCACTTTTCATATTCACATATTTTCAAAAAACAAACAAAAAATAATTTTAACATGTTTATTTTATAACTAGAGTCCAGTAGCTTAAATTATAGTCGGTATAAAAAAGTGGTGCTGGTGAAGCAGCGTTCTCCAGTCTCTGTGGCTACGGCATACTAGGGAATTGTGTGGCCAGGACAATGTCAAGCCGCCTTTATTTTACCCCCAACTAATATCAGGTATCCATCAGAGCTGGTTAGACTCGGAGATACTCTCCCCAGACCGGTAACAAGTCGTAGCCAGGATTCGAACCCAGGACCTTCGATACGCCAGCCGAACGCGCTGCCGCTAGGCCACCATACCTCATACGTTTGTAAAAGTAAAAGACAACAAAAGATGTAAAAAAAAATTGTTACAAAAACTCGGATTGTGAATTGATTTTTTTTTGTTTCGTTGCTTCAGTCTTTGCCATAATTAAATTCTCCGAACGGAAATGAAAAAGTTGGATCCCTAAAAAAAATATTGTAATTAAAGGGCGTTATTTTATGAATCAGATTGATATTCGATCTGTCAAGGATCATTCTACTGTTTTGTGAAAGTCTGTGTATGTTTTGTTTACTTTAATCTGCCTTGCATTCATGATTTTATTTAAATGTTTTTATCTCCCCCTCTTCCTCAATCAATCCGTCCGGCGCTAACTAACTAACTAAGTCTGAATGTTTGTCTATTTATCTGTCTATTTATATATTATATGCCATCTAACTATCTTTCTAACTATATTCATATCGATCTAATTCTGTCTATATATCTATATATTCTATTCTAACTGCTAACTGTAAAACTATCTAAAGGCTATATCTAACGCTGTATCTATCTATTTATCTAACTATTCAATTAACTGTCTATGTATCCAACTATCTCCAAAGCTTTTCTCTATATCAACTGTCTATCTATCTATTCTATTATATCTATTTAAATGCTTATCTATCTAACTATCTAGAGTCTAGAGTGTATATATAACTATATAGCTAACAACTTATCCATCTATTCTCTCTAATTAACTGTCTGTATATCCAACTATCTATCAATCTTGTCTCTATATTAACTGTCTATCGATTTTAAAATGTCCTTTAACTCTTTCTATACGTAAAATCAAGCCGAGCCATAATGTTACGGCATACAGTATGGCGAAACGAATACAAAGAGTTAATAAACTGAACAAGCCATCCCGCTCTTTAGTCCAGAGTGTAATGATGTAAAGGGACACACCAAGGTCCTGTCCGAGACTAGCCACTCCGTGGCCCGCAAGAAGGCATGTCGTGAAACATAAGGGGACTGTCCATCTAACTGTCTATCTATCTGAATAGCGTTCTATACCCTGTATCTATACACATATCTTGATATAAACATATATCTATCGTCCATTTTAAAAGGACTTAAAAACAAATTAACACGTAAACAATTGTAAAGACCACTGCTATTTTATGTTTAGATTAGGTCGATTAATGCTACATTTATTTGCTTTGTCCCATGTTTGTAAAGTTTTAAATTATTATTAACTATATATTTTTTAGTCTAGAAAAGTATATCTGTGTTCTTCCTTGTTTGTTGCTTAATGTAAAATGCGATCTGAGCTTATATTATGTTTGCTGGCAGCGCTATACGCTATAAAGAAGAAAAAAAATGTTTTCAGTGGGGAAAAGAACCGCTGTCACACGCATGGCAGTTCGGGATGCTAACCACTCAGCTAGGGAGAACACATGTAAATAGGCGAGATCGCTAAATTATAATAATATGAGGTAATAAGGTCACGTGTCTTCCAACTCACCAATGGGTATCGGATTCCACAAACACACAGATTATGTTATATATATATATATATATTGTAATATAGAGGCATGCTGGTTTATATATATATATATATATATATATATATATATATATGTATATATGTATGAGAAATGATAGATTTGTCAATACAGTGTTACAATATCATATTGTATATGATATATAGATACCTTGATGACATATACATACAGATATATATGGGTGGAAAGATAGACAGATAGACAGAAAATACGGAGAGACGGATAGATGTACAGACGGACAGATGGAAAGACGGATAGTTAGACAGACAGACAGACAGATAGACAGATAGACAGATAGACAGATAGACAGATAGACAGATAGACAGATAGACAGATAGACAGATAGACAGATAGACAGATAGACAGATAGACAGATAGACAGATAGACAGATAGACAGATAGACAGGTAGACAGGTAGACAGATAGACCGATAGACAGATAGACAGATAGACAGATAGACAGATAGACAGATAGACAGATAGACAGATAGACAGATAGACAGATAGACAGATAGACAGATAGACAGATAGACAGATAGACAAATAGACAGATAGACAGATAGACAGATAGACAGATAGACAGATAGACAGATAGACAGATAGGCAGATCTAAACTTATGATATACACATTTCCCATTGATTATCTTGTACATTCGTATTGTTTTGCATTCGTCTTGCCTATCTGATGGGGATGCGTCATTGTGAACACATTGCTTGTGTGACATACGACATTGATTGATGTCACGTGACGAGCCACGGAGGCTTTGATTTTAGACAGCCATTTTGTTTTTTATTATGTTCTCACCAGCTGTTTACTCAATTGACAATGTATATAATCCCCCGTGGTTGTAAAAGTAATTACAGTAAATGCACTGTTTACATTGTCATGTTAAGAACTTAGCTCTCAAATGCTGTTTGGATTTTCACGACGCTCGGTATTGAAAATTTTACAATGTACATTTTTTTTACTATTTTCCCCGAATGCTTTATAGTTATGAATTATTGAAATAATGTAGGCGTGTTCTGGATAAGGTTACGCACTTTGTTTTTATTAGCCACCCTCCACCCCAAGTGGCGTACCGAAGGTACTGGGTTCCAATCATGGTGAAGGCTATGATTTTTTCGCGGGACTGGAGGGTGTCCCTGAGTCTACCCAGCTCTGATAAGCATTGTGCTGGCCACACATCCCCTAGTATGCTTTGGCCACAAAAAATGGTGAACGCTGCTTCACCGGCCCTATGCATCGATTCGGTCCGACGGGATACTTTTACTTCATCGCTTAATATTATGATTGGTGCATTAGGTCCGAAAAAGTTCCCACAACATATCTTTAATTTGAACTACCTGCTATCATGTTTTCTATCTGGATATCAACTATCTTTGTATGTATCACTCATTGAAAAAAAAAACACACATTTAAAACCATAAGCCAAATGGAAAGACTAGACTCGAACCAAAGAAATCGTAGGACGCAATAAACTATAAAGAAAGTGCGATTTTATTATATAAGATAAAGTATCTAAGTGTACATCTGTGTATCTATCTTTCCATCAGATATAATACATATTTTATCACATGCGTAATGAATTCCCCTAGACGTTCTTATTGTAAACCAGTTCAAATTTCACCTTATACCGTTCGTTAGCTTACTTAACCCTTCCGGTACCGACCTACTTCTATCTATGCTGCCTTCAGTTCCGCTATACACGCGCCCGGGACTGTAAGGGTTAATAATCTCGTATAGCATCATTAGATAGCTAAAGACGAAAGTATGTGCCATTCACGAATCTGATTGGTAAATGTAACTTCACGTGACCTACGCGTACGAAATAATGTCTTATATTTGTCTTTAGCGATTTTTTGTTCTCATATCCGTAGTATAAGCTTAATGGTTAAATCCCCGGCCGACAAACTGGAGACCTGAATTCCCTACAGGAGCTACGTTATATTTTTTGTAATACATAAACTTATTTTTTTCTTTATTATGCCTACAAGTTAAAAAAAAAAAAAAGAATTTTAAAGTTTTCATGATCTTATTTAGTTATCTAAATTATTTTCATGAAGTAAACAAATTAAATATTATTGTTTACATTTTATTATTGTTTTTGTATCGTTTGGCTTGACTATTGAAATTAATATTAATAATCATTTTATTTGCTTAGACTTAATAATTACCAATCGGCCTATATTTAAGTCTGTAACTTTCTTAATTATCTATATATCTATGTGTCTCTCTCTCCATATCTATCTGTCTATCTATCTATCTATTATTATGAGAGATGAATATATATATATATATATATATATATATATATATATATTATATATAGGCTAGATATATTTGTACTCGGGTCTAACGGGGTCTCCACAGTACAATGAATAAGAAGTAGTAGATATATATTATATATATACATATATATATATATATATATATATATATATATATATATATATATATATGTATTTTTTTACACAGGACTACGCCGGATAATTTAGGTAGTGGTAGGCCTGAGCGAAAAACGGAAACAAATATTCATTAAATGAGAAGACAAGTCACCTGTAGTCTCTGCAATATCGCATGAATTACCCAGGCCTAAGTGCCCACTGAAGGCTATTGTTTAGTTAGTAACCTTTCTCACTGTGTCGCAAGCAACCTGTGACATTCGCAACAATCAAATAAACACATTTCTACCAAAACAACACCAATAACAAAAACACTAAGAAAATTGCACACAATAATTACTGCCGAAATGTTGATGTATAAAACATATTTAATTTTACCTGCGGTAACTTGAAATGTCATTAGGCCCGGAAAACCTGTGCTCTCAGCCCACCTAATTTCACGCTATGTAAAGAATAACGTTTAAAGCAAAGCTGGCCTGATTTGCTGAAAAGCTCGGCTAATGTAAATAAAAAGCACACCTCGACAAAGTGTAGCCAGCACAATACCTAGTTTTTTTTTAAAGACCCCCATCCCTCCCCACCCCTACACTGGCAATGTATCGGACAGAGCTGAACACTCACCAAAAATCTATTAATTAAAAAAAAAATTAAAAAAGTTTTTTTTAGCTATAATTTGAACCAAGAACCTTTTGGTTGACATGACAACGCCTTCGCTGTGGACGAAAATGTTATTTTTTATTAATAAATATAATTAAAGAAAATAAACATTTGGATCATTTGAATCATTATTTCCAATTAGTCAAATGCTTAGATTGTTCTTCAGAACTGAGCTTTCTGGTATATGAATGTCACAGAACTATTGATTATGCCTAGCCACTGTCCCTTACCGCTGCTATTCTATTGCTTTATTAATACGCTCTAAACAATGGTTTTAATTAGTAAAGTTATTAGTAACTAAATAACCTTTTTCAGACCAAATTAGATCCAGAGAAAAATATCGAAAATCTCAGGACTTTACTGTATGGATACATACACTATTTAGCGTTAGTCAGATGTAGAGGAGTGGTACAGTCTTTACATTGTCGTAGAAAAAGTAAAGTACCCGTCGGACCAAATTGATCATAGGGGCCGGTGAAGCAGCGTTGTAACCTCGGTATACGAGGAGATGTGTGACCAGCACAATGACCAGCCGCTTTTACTTTACCCCAACTAATGTCAGGCACTCTTCAGAGTTTTGCAAATTCAAGGATACACTCTAATCCCGGGAACAAGTCGTAGCCCGAACCCAGAACCTTCGGAACACCAGTCGAACGTGCTGCCGCTCGTACCCCATACCATGAAGAACAAAACAATCACATGCTTAATTCCAATTTCCGCCCCTCACACACAAACACGTCACAATCCCCCAATTTTTCACCCCTCTCTGAAGACCTCCTTTATTGTCGTTTTTCCATTAGGGAAATAACACATGGTCTTCACACGGACGATTGAGCCTCATTTAGTTCAGTATTACAGTTTAGTGCACTAGACTGCAAACACGGAAACTGTGGCACCAGAAAACTATCAGTGAATATTTCATGTTGACAGCTGTTGAAAAGAAAATTTCCTGCGACATTTCTCACATTCTGGTATTGGTTTTTTGTTTTTCTTTAATTTGAATGGAGTTGTATGTTCCATCGTTGTTGTTTTTTGGACTGTGGACTTTTACCGTATCAGCGACTTTGTATTTACGATATCCGAAAGCGAGAATGGTTTTGTATGAGCAATTTATGATGTCGCTAAAAGTCATGGTTGCGGCCCCGACTATAGATGGATAGTTAATGTATCGATAAATAGATGAATAGAAGAATAGATGAATAGATAAATAGATTAAAAGATTAAAGGATTACAAGATTAAAAGATAAAGTGATTAGAAGATAAAGAGCTGAAAAGATAAATAGGGTAAATACATAAAAAGCTAAATATATTTATTTATATATGGATTTAAAAAAATGAATACATAAGAGATGAATACTTAAATATATAAATAGATAAATGTAGGATAGAAAAAAAAAGGTAAATAGATAGATATAAATATTTACGAGAGAAATAAAGCAGTTGTTTTGGTCGCGTTTCAAACAAAGGCGAAATAGAGAGAGAGAGAGAGAGAGAGAGAGGGAAAAGAGCCTAGTAGCCTAGTTTTGCACACGTGCGAAGCGTCGCTTTCATTGGCCTTAGTACATATTTTGTTTGTTTGCAGTGGCACTTTGTTCAGTTTATCTCTCTCTCTCTCTCTCTCTCATTACATTCCTTGCTATCCCTATGAACTATGATTTCGATGAACGGCAGTGATGCTGCTTGGAAAATGAAACAGCGAGGGCAACGGTAGAAGAAATAATTATGAAATTATATGAAAAAGTCGTTCGTTTGAGTGACATCGCTAATGAGTACAGCATGGCAAAATCAACACGCCTAAAGAACAAAGAGTAACTCAAATCAGTCCATGTGGCCAAATGCGCAGCTAAGCTGCAGAAGAAGAGACCTCAAATGCACGTATTCTTTTTTTTTTTCAGGTTAACAACCGGATGTTCATTAAAAACTAAAAGAACGAATCTTTCATCTTGAAACGGATCGTCTCTATTTTATTAATTTCAAAGTTTCGGGTTACGAACCGAGTTCTAGGAGGTCGAGGTACCACTGCACACTCTAACGGTCTCACTTTTAAGAAATATCTTGAGCGTAAATGGACAAGTCTTAAATATTATGCATGCATGGTGAACCTAAAGGTTAAACGTGTACCAACATCTCCGGTCCCATTCGTTCATTCGCTAACAAAACATCTAAGAAAAGATGCAGTGGAATAAATTATATTTTGTTTCCAAAAGATTTTGCCAAAAGAAAACGATAGAATGTGATTGTCAACCGTGAAGAATCACCTATTTATAATCCCAAACCTATTGTTTGATGAAAAAGAATGTTCGTTTTTTTGTTTTTATGTATCTACGGATTTGTTTAATAACCAAGAAACGGTACTTCTTCTTCTTCATTCTCAAATGTTATGATTGGGAGGATTTAGACAACAAGTCCGATAGTTGTAATGAACTGCGCCGTGGCTGTCAGTTGCTCTAGTCTACCGCACAGTTTGTCGTAGAAGGTAGCCTCCTAGGGTCAAAACGCTACTGTTGACTACTTTATTTTATTATTTAAAAAAAAACTAAATTTAATTCATCGCAACTAACACTTCAAGTTTTAAATAACGCGTAAGGTCGACTCACTTTTGATGTTAAAATCGGATTTCTCATAACTAATATTTTAGTCTCTGTATATTTATAAAAGACCATGACTGGCCGTTGAGATTAAAATAAATTGTAAACACCGTCAAAAGCCTGTTTTTTCGTTGTTGCCGGAAATGAACCGGAAATTGGTGAACACGTTTAACCATGACCTATTGAAAAGGTCAGGACTCATTAACGACTTGCCCATGCGTAGCCTTTAGCAATATGGGCGCACACTGTGGTACAAATGCTACTTTGTTCACCAAGATGGCGTTTGTTTAAATACGCCTAGTATTAGAGTAGGTCACGTGATACGGAGACCTATTGCCAAAAATATAAAAAAAACAATCTAGTGTATAGCTTTGGCATTAAATGCCCTCGTCAGTCATGCTTTTAGCTGATTATTTGGCTTTAATTGTGTTTTTATAATTGTTGTTTTCAAATTAACATAGTACTTGAATTTTTTCTGCAAACCAGGTGTTGGGCGATTGCCATTGTTTCCTGCCACACAATAGAAATATTTTTGTTTAAAAATGAACATTCAAAACCATCTATTTCAAGCATATCGAATTCCCGGTTCATGCGGCCCGCAACAAATCTCATTGCGGTACCAGGTATCAGAAAGGTTGCCCGTAGCTCACGAAAGTCTCTGCACATTTCTATTGACAGTAAAGCAGTATGCAAGTTTACACACGAATGATTGTTATATATAACGGCCCACATTTATATTGAAGTCTGCTTTAACATTAGCGGTTTAACATTATGTTGGCCTTTAAATCTGACATTCTGGCTTGACCTTATTCTGGCTCAATTTTTTATGCTGAATCTACTTCATCCCATTGGGTCGGGATAAATGATACATTCGCGCCAGATCTATAAAATATTGTCGATAAATCAGAGATAAATGATACATTCGCGCCAGATCTATAAAATATTGTCGATAAATCAGAGATAAATGATACATTCGCGCCAGATCTATAAAATATTGTCGATAAATCAGAAACATAAAACTACAACATTACTGTAAAACTTTAATAAAATAAAATCCTTAAATCTACTGATATCTGATTGGTGACGTAAAGTTGTGTTTCTTGTAAGCTCTTCTGTGAGCGTTTTTATGGACTTGTTCAAGTATTTAGTTATGGGCTTAGTTAAGTGTGATGCAGGTAGTCAATTGTGATCAAGTATTAAATATGCAAGTTAGTCTATATTAATTGTGTCACCATCATCATCATCAATCCCTTGGCCATTATGGTTTCTGAAGGAAGCGAATTGACACCCAAGCAATCTTCTTTCTCCATTTTTACTCCCTTTATTTTAAGTTGCATTTTCTGTCTGTCTGTCTGTCTGTCTGCAATGGTGCAAAAATTGGCTTCGATTTTTCGACCACTTCCCGTGGTCCGATCGAGCTGAAATTTGGACAGCAGACTTGTGGCGACTAACAATACATCCTATCAAATTTTCAGTTAAAACAACTTAATAATACTACACTTATGACAATATTCATTTCTTAAAAGGAAAGTATAAGAAAAATTTTGATTTCGCGTTAAAAATGCCTGTGCAACTTTTTATAATTTTTCGGCGCAAAGCTAGAAAAAAAAATTATGCGCTAAGATTATTTTTAGAACAATTCATACAGAGTAAGGAGATATTTTTGAGATTTCCGACACAGATATTTTTCTGTACGTTTCATTTCCAGTAGTCAATCAATTATTTAATTACATGATGGTAAACTTAGTTTGCAAATAAAGGGAGTATAATGAAAACTTCGTTTTTATGATTTTTTTGTTATGGTTTTCTTGTTACTTCCTTTATTTTAAGTTGCAATTTCTGTCTGTCTGTCTGTCTGATTGCGATCATGCGTGCGTCGTGGGTGCAAAACTTTGCTTCGATTTTTCGATCACTTTCCGTGGTCCGATCGAGCTGAAATTTGGACAGCAGAATTTGGGGCGCCTAACAATACATCCTATCAAATTTTCAGTTAAAACGAGTTAATAATACTACACTTATGACAATATTCATTTCTTAAAAGGAAAGTATAAGAGATATGCCTGTGCAACATTTTATAGTTTTTCGGCGCAAAGGTAGAAAAAAAAAATTATGCTTCACACATTTAAAAAAAAAATGCGCAATCGTTATAATTAGATATGTATTTGCTGACATTACCGATTCGAAATGTTAGTTTTGTAGTGAGCCAATAATATCCAATAGGCCCTACCTAAGAAGACTAAACAAAAATATTTCTTCTAAATTATTTCATTACCTGATGGTAAACTTAGTTTGCAAATAAAAGGAGTGTAATAAAAACTTCTTGTACTCCCTTTATTTTAAGTTGCATTTTCTGTCTGTCTGATTGCAATCATGCGTCGATCGTCGTTGGAGCAAGAAGGAGCTTCAATTTTTCGACCACTTCCCGTGGTCCAATCGAGCTGAAATTTGGACAGCAGACTTGCCCTAACTAACAATACATTCTATTAAATTTTCAGTTCAAACAACTTAATTATACTACACTTATGACAATATTCATTTCTTAAAAGGAAAGTATAAGTAAAATTTTGGTTTCACTTTAAAAATGCCTGTGCAACTTTTTTATAGTTTTTCGGCACAAAGCTAGAAAAAAAAATTATGCGCTAAGATTATTTTTAGAACAATTCATACGGAGTAAGGAGATATTTTTGAGATTTGCGACACAGATATTTTTCTGTACGTTTCATTTGCAGTAGTCAATTGTTTAATTACATGTTGATAAACTTAGTTTGCAAATAAAGGGAGTATAATAAAAACTTCATTTTTATGGTTTTCTTGTTTGCATATTATATTAAGCGGCTGTCAATAGTTCAGTCGTTTGCAGCTTTGTCCAACCTTTTACATTGTCGAACCAGAATTCCCGCTGACGTCCATCTTGTACAGTGCATTGGATGATGATTTTTGGTAGGTTATTATTATTCCGCAACACATGACCCAACCATGCCAGCTTGCGCCTCTTGATTGTTGCCATATTCAGCGTATATAATAAATATATAAAATATATAATATATCAACGCTCTGGATTATAATATAAAAGAGTGATGTTCATGGACTCTGTGGTCTACTTGTATTGTTTTGAATAAACATTCATCGAATCATGCATCAACTTGTCAACTTCCTGTTTCTATGTGTGGTGGTGTTGCCCACGCAACGTTTACATTATTAAATATCAAACACACCCATAACATTTAGGATATGCGTCCTGAGCAAATCGGTTGGTTTGCTTTAAATGCTACTAGATTGTTTTGACATTATTTTTTCGGGTCTTTTCTGACTCTTGCTAGTCAGTAACAACTGTTCAAAAAAAGATTACTTACATTAAAAAAAAAAGAGGTTTCTATACAGCTATAATAATGGGATGAATTTCTCCACCAAGAATACGAGCAATTGTCGCACAGACAGATTTCTCCACCAAGAATACGAGCAATTGTCGCACAGACAGATTTCTCCACCAAGAATACGAGCAATTGTCGCACAGACAGATTTCTCCACCAAGAATACGAGCAATTGTCGCACAGACAGATTTCTCCACCAAGAATACGAGCACTTGTCGCACAGACAGATTTCTCCACCAAGAATACGAGCACTTGTCGCACAGACAGATTTCCCTTTCCGGAATGAACCTCTGAATCCTGGAGGCTTCCAGCCGAGTTGTTGAATTTTAATAGAATATAAATAAATAGTAGGGGGCACGTTGGCCGAGCGCTAGCGCGTTCGACTGGCGTACCGAAGGTCTGAAGGGTGTTCCTGAGTCTACCCAGCTCTGATGGGTACCTGACCTTAATTGGGGCGAATATAAATTGTGCTGGCTCCACAATCCCCTAGTATGCCGTGGACACATAGACTGGTGAACGCTGCTTCACCTGCCCTATGGTCAATTTGGTCCGGCGGGTAGGCCTACTTTACTTTAAATAAATAGTCATGAAAAAATGAAAAAACAAAAAAAATTCCTAAAATTCATTATTCTTATTTCGCGCACAAAGAAGTTTATTGCAGGGTCGAAGTACAACTGTTATATAAATTATTGTATGACTTTTCAAAATTACTTTTTTTTTTAATTTCTTTTTAGCTAAAACCCTCCTATGTGTATTTTAAGCCAATAATAAACGCTGTTCAGACACGTTTTTATACAATGTTTTTGTTTAAAACAAAATATATATTCTAACTTAGAAATACAACACAATAATAATATGTTGCAATGATCATATAAACATAAGAACAAAACCACTTTCCTTATCCCTTCCCTAGTGGCATTCGGGTATGGAATGGGTCGCCTGTACAAACCAGGAAAACCAGTAACTTAACATCATTTAAAGCATTAATAGAAATGCCGGACTGGACTCAAACTGCGGCTGATGGTAGGACGCAATAATATTCTTCGTAGATCATGGGAGCTTTTGTAATGCATGAGTTAAGATACGATTTAATCAGTTTTAATCATGGACTTTGTATTTACATTTTACTTAGTATTCTTATTACAATTCCTAACACTAAAATATTATATTAAATTGTTTTAAAATATTTTTTTCAGGACTAATGCATCCATACTGAAAGACTGGCCACTTGTAATCAAGTCTAAATTTGCGAACCGGTATTTTTGGGGAAAAGTTGGATTAGACTAAATTAAGCATTTTTGTTCTCATCTTCTCTATATTGTTAATGTAGCCAAACCAATGAAGTCCGAATACAAATAATGAAAAAGTTATCTTCCCTCCACATCCGGACATAAAATGGGATGACTGAAAAAATAAGCACCTCACTAAAACCTTAAAGACTAGACTGAAACAACTGTTCAGCGTAGAACGGAATGTACTTCTGTTTTAGTACGAGCTCCTTCAATTATATAATAAATACATACAATTTAATGTGTGTGTCAGTTTTGATTCCCATTGGTTAATATAAAGACACGTGACTTTATTGTATCGTTTATACTATCGGGTCCATGTGTTCATGTGTTTAAAATTTCTTGATTACAAAATTTTCTTAAATTGTGAAGATTTTCATTATTTTTACTTTTCCTATTCCCCTTTATAAAATATAAATAAATAAATAAATCATCTAAATTTATTATTTACTTTTCTTTCTTGGTTTATTGTATTCGTATAGTAAGTTAGTAAGGTTTGACTAGTATATCAATTTACTATAACCATTATAATTGTAAGGTTCGACAAAACATAGCTTAAACACATTATTAATACCAATGAGCACAAATATGTTATCTAATTTAATAATATTTCATCTTAAACATATTATTTAACTTTAAATTTAGGATGTCCACGCCCAAGGCAAAGCCGGGCAATTTAGCTAGTATAAGATAAAGTAAGTAAGTAAAGTACCCGTCTAACCAAATTGATCGTGGGGCCGGTGAATCAGCGTTCACCAGTTTCTGATGTGTGGCCAGCACAATGCCCAGCCGCCAACTAATGTCAGGTATCCTTCAGAGCCTGGTAGACTCAGGGCCACTGTCGCTCGGGCACTGTTCCCCATGATTCGAGAAAGACCATAGAAATATAATGCCGAACCAGAACACTCAACCAAGAAGAAAAACGTATCGCTCGTCCATCATGCCACTATAAGATAAATAGTAGTTTAATGTTTCCCTGTGTTGTTAATTAAAAAAAAAAAAAAAAAAAAAAAAATAGTAAAGAAAATTCTTCAACACTTACATAGACTTGGGAAAAATGTCCAATGTCTCTATGAATATAACACAAAAGGTCTAAGGTCCTAATTGAAACGGAATGAGGCGTACATCTGCTGAATCCCGATTTCGACTGACTCCAAATGTCGTGGACACATACATTGGGTATATATGCATATATATATATTCTCATATATCAATTTCCGAGTCTCAGTCTTTATCCGCAGCGTAAGTTCCAGTCTGGTATATTAGTCTGTGAATTAGGTTGTAACCGAACTTTAGCACACACAAAACTAATTAAAAACTCAAGTTCTACACAGCATCATTTGTCTCCATAGTGATGTTAAACAAAATTGTCTTTAACATAAAACTTTTCAGGGTTAAAAAAACAAGAATTTAATAGCGTTTTTTTTTTAGGTTTTCAAAATCGACAATTTAAATTTTTACCGCGCTGAACTAATGGAATTAATCACTTCCGGGCTAGACAGGTTTGATAGTCTTTGTATAAAAATATATGTCTCTTTTCCGTGTTATTTATTGCTGTGACTCGCCGTAGATAAATCTATCCATCCATCTATCGGCCTATGTTAAAGAAATCTATCACGCAATCAATCTATCTTATTTGTCAATTTTATCCATCTTTACTCAAGAAAAGTAATTGTTGTTTTGTTTCCTTCTGTTGTATTGGTCCAATACTCTAAGTATTGACCAAAAGACAAATAGAATAACAGTAGTCAATAAATAACTCTACTTAACTCTAGAATTGAAGATAAAAACCCATACTATAACCGCAACCAACCTAAATAAAAAATCAACAATAACAGCACACCCAACAATTCCTTATTTATTAACTTGTACGACGCAGAGTGAATAATCTGCTCGGTCCGTTTTAATCACACTGCTCGCTGTGGGACCGACGAATCAAGTAGCCCTGCCCCCCCCCCCTTTTTCAAGCACGTGAATGGAGTGACGCGACGCACAGCGGAGACGCGGGGAAAGAATGGAGAATGACTCCCCCCCCCGCCCTCCCCTCCCCACCTTTTGCGCTCGTTTCTCTCTCCTCCTTATTATAATTTTATTATTTATAAAATTTCTTTTTTACTCACCCAGTTAGAAATCTACCGGACATGTCGTTAGTGAGGGGAAGCAATCTAGGAGAAAACTAACACGGGGTTAATAATAAAAGTGGTAGTAACGTCCCCTTGGAGAATAATGTCCCCGGCAGTGTTATACTTTCAATAGATCAATACAATATCATATTATTATATATACATGTACGTTTCGTCATTGTTTAATAGGATTTGACCAAAGGGCGTAACTAGGGACATGGCGCCTGGGGGGCGGGCATACATTTGATGCCTATCTATAATGCAAGTTTTCATGTGTTAGTAAGGACGTATACTTACGCTCTTACGTTGGCGAAATCGGTAAGAGGATGAAAGAAAGTGTTGCTTTGTTACTTTTTCACAAAACCTGTCCTTTCTCTTTACTCTTTTACGCTCATTATTTTTTTTTATATTGTTGTAACATGTTTTTAAGAAAAGCTAGGTTATATCATTGCGTTGTATTACTGTATTTCATAAAAATAAAATAATTAGAAAATTATTTTAAAAACTAAAAATAATAATGTATGGGATTATAGAAAAAACGTAAAGTATCCCGTTCGACCGATTTGAGGCAGCGTTCACCAGTTTCTGTGGCATGCTAAAAGATTTTATGTCCCAGCCGCCTATACTTCACCCCAACTAAAGTCGGGTACCCGTCAGAGCTGGGAAGACTCAGAGAAAACCCTCCATACTCGGGAACACGTCCTAGTCTTCACTAGATTTCGAACACAAGGCCTTCGGTACGCTAGGCGAAAGCGCTGCCGGAAGCTCGGCCATCGTGCACCATACGGGACTATAAGCACTCTCAATCCTGAGTTAGCACCTTGAGACTATACGCACTCTCAATCCTGAGTTAGCACCTTGAGACTATACGCACTCTCAATCCTGAGTTAGCACCTTGAGACTATACGCACTCTCAATCCTGAGTTAGCACCTTGAGACTATACGCACTCTCAATCCTGAGTTAGCACCTTGAGACTATACGCACTCTCAATCCTGAGTTAGCACCTTGAGACTATACGCACTCTCAATCCTGAGTTAGCACCTTGAGACTATACGCACTCTCAATCCTGAGTTAGCACCTTGAGACTATACGCACTCTCAATCCCGAGTTAGCACCTTGAGACTATACGCACTCTCAATCCCGAGTTAGCACCTTGAGACTATACGCACTCTCAATCCCGAGTTAGCACCTTGAGACTATACGCACTCTCAATCCTGAGTTAGCACCTGATGAAAATAAAACAATGATTCATACTATGTATAAAGGCAATTATTATCTATGGTACTGACGTTAATCTTTGGAAAGTCACTTTTACATCGATCCAAAGTTGGGGCTTCCGAGATCACGTTGTCCAACTCGACCAGAGACTAAACAAGGCCTCAATAACTTTCAGAGCCTTGAAATTCAGTAGAGTATAATGTATCTTGGATGACGACTTCTGTCATTACTAGCGGCTCAATCAATCTTAGGATGGACTTTTAGGGTATCTGCATGTAAAGATACAATTAAATATTGAGATCGAACTTAGATTTTTCTTTGGATTAAATTGTTAAATTATGGTGGGGAAAAAACAGTTTAAAAGTTTGTAAAAAACAACAACCCCAAGCTGTTTACTGTTTGTTTTTTAATTTGGTTAAGAAACAGCTGTTTTTATTGTTACTGTTAAAATAGTAGCAGAAACCCCGGTGGTGACACTAGTTGTTTACAGGGACGCCCTAGGCGAAAAACAAATTATGCGCCCTCATTAAAGTGCCTTTGGCGGGGTCTGCCTGGTATGGAACTTTGAAAATGTGTTTTCGTTAATAATTGCTATAGCCCAACAAAGAATTTTATTTTATAGCCTTTTGATTGATTACTGTGAAATGCAAATAGAACAGTTGAATAAAAGTAAACAATGGCTCTGCATTATAGATTAATAATTAGAACTGTAAATTATTATTAGAAAAGTTACATAACACAAAGTTTTACATTAGATATATGGGTTTAATGTTTGTATACATGCATTATGTACAGTTCTCTTAATGACAAACCGAAACTCGCAGTTAGATTATAGATAATTTTTTTCTGTTTTTATAACACTAAAAAAAATTACACAAAGACTACTTGATATTGGATTATTGTTTTCTTAACTACGGTCCCAACTTCACTTTTAAATACCGATTAACAATATTTATACTCCTAAAGACTAAAACCCTAATTGGTAATTTTTTTTGCTTTCTGCTTAGCGAATTCTTGTATGAGGGCTTTTGAGTCTAACTGTCTTGCTATCTCACTTTCAATAGAAATTGTCGCCAGACACGCAAGTCTCTCCTGACACATTCTACGCAGATAGGTTTTAATTGTGTTAAGTTTTGAGAAACTTCGTCCAGCACTAGCTACGGAAAGCGGCAACGTAAGCAGATTACGAAGGGCTACACAAATGTTAAGAATCCATTTGAAAATTCTGTTGGTAAATGTAGTTTAGGACTTCTTCAGGGTTTGATAGTGAGTCATGGAGAAGATGAGAAACTGCTCTTAGTTCAGAACACTGTCGTACAGCAGCAATGTCAGATTCATTCAAATTAAACCTTCATCTTTTTCAATTGTTATTGCTTTTTTCCAAGTTTTTGCACATCGACGAACCTCTGATGTAGTCTTGTTTTTAATGTCAGGAATGTTGTACAAAAATCCAAAAACACCAGATACTTTATTTAACTGGGAAAATCTTTCTTTTACCGCATTTGAAGCTGTGTCTTAAGCAGCAAAATAAAAGTGGATCTTGAAACTTTCTGAGGTGTCATCTGCAATATGTACAGATTCATCTGTTGATTCGTAATCGACCATGTTCTTCTTTTTTATAATTCGGACCTTCTCTTTCTCAAATACTGGTTCTATTCCATGTAACTTCTTACTTATGCTACTTCATTAGCATCAACTTGCACTCTATTGAATTCTAAATCACTTCTAGCTGGAACCAAAAACTGTCTTTTCAGGTGACTAACTGCTCTCTAGAGACTCAGGTCCCTTTCATTCTATATTTTACTATATATTTACCAGTATATTACTATAGTTATGTTTACTTGAAACAAAATATTGTGCTATGTGACAAGTGCAACAATAAACTTGAAGTCTGAGATATTTTTAACTAACCCAAGTGCTTCTATCTTTGCAATACTGCCACTATATACAATTAATGTCTTTAGAAATGTCTTCCAAAGCATCACAAACATGAGATAACTGGTACCGCAGAGGTGTTAGTGCATCGATTCGACTGGACTATCTTGTGCCACTTAGGGGATTTAATGTACCCGTTTATGTAATTTACAGTCTGAAAATGCACAAAAACCACAACTGCACTGCCAATGCAAAAACCTCAGCGTCCTTACGACTTACGAGTCACGAACTGACTTGAAGGTCACGTCATTTTTTTATGATATTCCGCCGCCGCATTGCATCCAGGGTGTGGCCGGGGTAAGTAAGGGGTTGCCTTATTGAACTCCGCTACGCACATCGAGGTTGCCAAACTAAGTACTGTTAGGGCATACTTTCCTATGTTCTAAGACAACTTAAATAAAATACCATTCGCCTTTCATTACCTAGTAATTCATTTGCCTATGCTAGTTGCGCCTTAGGCGGCCACCTAGTTCGCCCATATGGATGAGACGGCCCTGGTTGCATAACACGCAACGTTTATAAAGTAGAAACTGAGGAAATCAGGCAATAAGAAAACCTGGCAATTAAAATTAAAAGTTGCTGGAAAGTAACTATGGATTTAGAATTCTCCAATATTTAAAGAAACATTCAGAACGAATAAAACTAACTAGATCTAGAATTCGCCTTATATGTGAAGAATCCGTTGAAACTCTAGTACTAATAAAACTAACTAAATGTAGAATTCGCCCAATATCTAAACAATGTGTTGATATTTTAGAACTAAAAAAAACTAACTAAATTTGGAATTCGCCACTTATCCAAAGCTGGCAGTTTAGACTTAAAATAAATTAAAATTTTTTTAATGAAATTTCACAAATTAATTTGTATCAATAACTTGTAATAGAGTGGCACTACTGCAGAATCGCCAAATCGCGAGAAATTTGTTTTGGAGTGAATCGAGCACGGGGGTACTATGCTACAGAGTGACTTTCCACTTTCTGCTTGTTAGAAGACACTGCAATGAACATTCATCCTAACAGCGGATCAATGGTAAACTAATAACAATAAATAAAGATTCCATCTGTTTATAGTTCCCATTTGATATTTACAATTATTTATAAGCGCTCGGGCTTATCAGAGTGTGGTAGCGCTGAATCAGTTAAAGAACAGTTAGATCGAGTTATATAAGAGGAAATGGAATGCGGTGGATGGAAGATTGGCAGAGAGCGCGCGCCGCAAGAGAGGGCTGGGGGTGGGTGAGTTATGAAACCAAATTAGGGCGGGAGGAGATTAATTAGTTAGAGAGGTAAAGAGAATGGAAAGAATGGAAGTAAGGAGTAGGATGAATAGAGAGTGATATATAGAGTGAAGAGGTTAGAAATGACAGGTGAGAAGGTAGAAAAATATATGGAAGCTAGTGAAATAGCTGGAATGTATATAAATATGAGAACGTGTGTGAGAGAGAGAGAGAGAGAGAGAAAGAGAGAGGGGAGAAGGATAAAAAGTGGGTGAGAGAGAGAGAAAGGAGTAGAGAGAAGACCGGAGTTGTTAAAAATAAAATTATAAATAGAGAGAGAGAGGGAGAGGATCACTTATTAGGCACTTCATACATTTAGACATATAATAAATAATATCACATTTAAAGGAAAAGACAGACTAACGATAAGGGATTCTGACAGAACAAATAGAGACAGAGAGAGGGACAGAGAGAGAGAGAAAGAGACAGAGAGAGAGACAGGGAGAGAGAGAGAGACAGAGAGAGAGAAAGAGACAGAGAGAGAGAGACAGGGAGAGAGAGAGAGAGAGACAGAGAGAGAGACAGGGAGAGAGAGAGACAGAGAGAGACAGAGAGAGAGACAGGGAGAGAGAGAGCGATAGAGATAGAGAGAGAGAGACAGAGAGAGCGAGAGCGAGAGAAATAGAGAGAGAAAGAGAGACAGGGAGAACCAAATAAATAGAGATACAGAATAGAAAAATGTTAACGTCTTTTGAAATGCAACTTGCAATTTATTGAAATCTAAAAGCTCCCGTTCAACGTCTGTCAATGTTTTAACGCAACTGCAGTTCTTGACATGTTTGCGCCTTTAAAAAAGCATCCGTCAATGAGATTGCAAAACACTGGGGCACTGGCTTCACTTGGCACGCAGAGAGATTTATATTTTTGATGGCACACTTCGAGTGCAGTGAAGGCTTGATTGGCGTAGGATGGCGTTGATCGGCGAAAGAGGATTAACATTGAACAGTTTGATATTTTGAAGATTTGGAGGGTGAAACAAAATGTTAGGACTCTCTATGAGGGTTCAAATATATTTTCAATTGGAGTGAATCCGTTATATCTAGTAGCGGGCTTCAGGGCTAGGGAATCCTCTTGATGTCCGTTGACACATTTTATTCTATGATGCGATTACTGTTAGTAATAATTTTATCTATATATATATATAATATGGAAATATTCCATGTACAGAAAACTGGGCGAGACACTGAAATTCCATAAAGATACAAACAACTTGATATTTGACTCATGTTTCATGCCATTTTCTTTAAGATTATAAGATACACTTTATACTTATTTTCGGGCACAGTGGCCGAGCGGCAGCGCATTCGATTGGCGTTCCAAAGGTCCCTGGTTTCGAATCCTGTGAAGGCTAGGATTGCAAGACATTTTTAATGACTTGATTCGTGGGAATTTAACATGGATATTTAAAAATCGTTCCTACAAAACCAAAAAACTAGTGGGCTAAGGCAGGTAAAGATTTACCAATTAAAATGATTATTATTATTTTAAAGTGAAAGAGTTCTGCAAAGTGAGTGAGTAAAAACACGTTTTTACATTTTTCTTCTAGACAACTATCTGACTTCAGTGTGAAATAGTCATTCGGCGCATCCGACTGTTTTCGCAATTGTTTAAAGTAGGTATGTGATGGGGTTGGTGCGCTGATGTCATCAAGCCGGGTACTCGTATGTGGATGTATCTGTATGCACATAATAAGTATAGAATTATATTTCTATTCTGTGTATGCATGTGAGTGGGCCCGCGTGTAATCTGATAAAAAATGCATTTTCCGGTGGTGTTAGGCGACCACCATGAAATGGTTCTTTTACCCATTAAGATTTAACATATAATGTTGGTATATTATTAAAACTTAAGATTTACCATATAATGTTGATATATTATTAAAACTGAAGGTTAAACATATAATGTTGGTATATTATTAAAACTTAAGATTTAACATATAATGTTGGTATATTATTAAAACTGAAGGTTAAACATATAATGTTGGTATATTATTAAAACTTAAGATTTAACATATAATGTTGGTATATTATTAAAACTTAAGATTTAACATATAATGTTGGTATATTATTAAAACTTAAGATTTAACATATAATGTTGGTATATTATTAAAACTTAAGATTTACCATATAATGTTGGTATATTATTAAAACTGAAGGTTAAACATATAATGTTGGTATATTATTAAAACTTATGATTTAACATATAATGTTGGTATATTATTAAAACTTAAGATTTAACATATAATGTTGGTATATTATTAAAACTTAAGATTTAACATATAATGTTGGTATATTATTAAAACTTAAGATTTAACATATAATGTTGGTATATTATTAAAACTTAAGATTTAACATATAATGTTGGTATATTATTAAAACTTAAGATTTACCATATAATGTTGGTATATTATTAAAACTGAAGGTTAAACATATAATGTTGGTATATTATTAAAACTTATGATTTAACATATAATGTTGGTATATTATTAAAACTTAAGATTTAACATATAATGTTGGTATATTATTAAAACTTAAGATTTAACATATAATGTTGGTATATTATTAAAACTTAAGATTTAACATATAATGTTGGTATATTATTAAAACTGAAGGTTAAACATATGATGTTGGTATATTATTAAAACTTAAGATTTAACATATAATGTTGGTATATTATTAAAACTGAAGGTTAAACATATAATGTTGGTATATTATTAAAACTGAAGGTTAAACATATAATGTTGGTATATTATTAAAACCCTATTCTTTTAATTTCTTTTAAAAAAAATTCAATGTGAGGGAACTCGATATTTAAAAAAAAAAATGATTAACAAATGCTTAATAAATTTAATCAAGGGAGATAATAGTACTAGTTTTAAGTCTCCGTGGCAATGATTTTATTAAACAATTTTGAGAAAAATAAAAGAATGTATATGCGTATTCCAGTACCTCTTCTCAAATTGATAAATATACGTAAAATAAACAATCAATTAACTAATATTTTTACATTATAAATGTAATTTTTAAAACACCATTTTAACTACTAGCTTATTTTCATTACAACGCATTTACTTCCGACTACTGTAGGTTGAACACATATCTTTACTAATAGAATGAAATTTTTTGAAGCGCCTTAAATTTAAGGTTTGAAGAATGAAAAGAAATAAGGAATAGTCTAGACCAGGGAACGGCAACCTACGGCAGGGGTCGGCAACCTGCGGCTCTTTCGATGACAAGATGCGGCTCACCAGTTCCATGCGCAAATATTAATAATTATATTATTTTATTTTCAAAACTCATAAAAAAATATTATACTGCAAATATATATATAGCCTATATACTGAAAACAGGATAAAATCACTCAACAGAGAACAGTAACAGGTAGAGTAATAACAATTCCCGTTGGGAACAGTTCTATGCGCCGTCAACAGTTGCAGACAGAGAATATACAACGAATAAAAGACGAAAATGTATGCATGTACAGTGAATACTGCTATTTGAATAGGTGCGTATTCAGCCGGCTCCTGAAGGCGTTGAAGCTAGGGCTCTGGCGAAGCTGTAGAGGAAAAGGCATTCCAGGCGGACTGGTCCCATATGAGAATGCACTTTGGCCAGCGAACACTAGCTTCGCTCGAGGGATCTGAAGAGTTAGTGCATCAGAAGCCGAGCGGTAGCCAGTGCAGAGATCTGAGAAGTGATTTGAGTCGTTTCTGGACACGTTGGAGGCCTTGAAGGGAGGAGGCCAAGAGGCCAGCCAAGAGCGAATTGCAATAATCCAAACGGGAAAAGAGGAGAGAGATGACAAGCTTAACACAAGCTTCCTTAGTAAGATAGCGACGGATGGCGGCAGTACGATGCAGATGGAAGAAGCAGATTTTGGTGAGGAAGGAGATGTGGGGCTGCATGGACAGCGTGGGGTTCACATAGACATCAAGGCTCTTGACAGTCGGGGAGAAAGGTACTGTTGAGTCGGCCAGCTGAGATCGGACGCAGTGAGGGACACGACCCTCCGTCTCGTACCGACTATAAAAGCTTCAGTCTTCTCACTGTTCAACTTTAACTTGTTTTCCGTCATCCAGTTCTTGAAGTCCAGGAAACAGATTGAGATGGAAGCAAGGAGCCCGTCGAAGTCTTCAGGCTCATCACTGTTATAGAGCTGGGTGTCATCGGCAAAAGAATGATATTTTAGGTTGTGGCGTTCGATGACAAAGGAGAGGGGTTGGGTGTAAAGGGTGAAAACAATTGGGCCGAGGACAGACCCATGTGGCACACCATAGCAGACATGAACAGGCTGGGAGGATAGAGTAGACAGACAGCTGAAGCCGCTAGTCACTACTTCGACTACTATATAGAACACCCAGTCAGCAACTCAGCGGGCGGTAGTGTTCAGTCTTATTCGGAGCAAAGTTTTGAGTTGGAGGTCCAGAAAAGCATCCACTACACACTGCACAACTGGACAGTTCTAAGCTCTAAAAGAAATGCCGCTAGTTGACGCGTGGAATAGTCTTCCAGAATGCTACAGTGAGGTGAAGAAGTTGGCATTTGGAGTGCTGACGATCTTCGAGTCACATATTCGTGCGAACAAACGTTTTCTTGCATGAAATATAATAAAAAGTAAAGTAAGAAGCCATTAACAAAAAACAAACTAGAGGCGTGCTAGAAACTGAAAACAAGTTATGAGCAAGATTTAGCAAAACTTTCAAAAGGCATTCAAGGCCAATGCTCCCATTGATGTAACTATTGTAACTATCTATTATTCAATAATCATAGTTATAGACCTACTATTTGATTACTAAATTTATTATTTTAGCACAGCTAGCTAAAATACTTTAATATATTTTGTGCGAAACATTTGTATGTTTTATATGATTAAATTGGTCCATATTATTTTATATTTAAAGCTTTTTATTTTAAATAAAAAATCAATTTTGTAGGCCCTTTAGGTAGGCTAATCCTATTCCTAATCAAATACGATAATATTGACAAAAAAGTTAGTGGCTCTTTAAAAACTGGGAAATTGTGTAAATTGTAACTTTTGGCTCTTCTGCCTCAAAAGGTTGCCGACCCCTGACCTACGGCAAGCGTAGAGAAAGAAATAGAGAAATAGAGAAATAGAGTTCTAAAGCAGGGTGATTTTAGGCTGTTGGCATGCTTAATGGATTAGAAATCCCACTTTGGCACACTATTATCAAAAGGTTGCCACTCCCTGGTCTAGACTAAATAGTGTTGGTGCCAGGAAACGTCCCTGCTTGACCCCGCTACTCACTGGGGAGGGCTGTGAGGTGGCGCCATCAAAAAGTATTGTGCTGTACATGTTGTGAAAAGCCTCAATAAGACCATCAAAAATAAGTATTTTCCTATGGTCCTTGGCGACCCATGAAATGGTCGTTCGACCCCCAAAGTGGTCGCGACCCACAAGTTTGTTACCGCTGGTGTAAGACTAAAATCAATAATCATAGGGAGATCAGAAAGTCAAATCAAAGACTATAATAAGATGGACCGTTTGCTTTAATATTTTTGCTATTTGATGACTCGATTGACTTCTTTTCGGAATTCACGATTCCCTTTTGTACTGTGCACTTCCGTTTTATTTAAATCGCTATGATTTTCTCAATGAAATATTAAAATTTAAAATCTAAAGTTGTATGCAGCGGAAACATGTAGGCGAACGTAGGAGCGTAGAAGGAATTTAAGACAGCGTTATTGGATGCACACGGAAAAAGAACATACAGGCCTAAGCTCTAAAAATATAGCAAGCGATCCATCTTATTATAGTCTTTGGTCAAATCTACGACTTAGAATGTACGAAGTATTTAGCTAAGTCCAAAATAACATCTCGAAGGTCACACACCCACCTCTCTCCCCTGACTCTTGATACGCACCATGAAGGGTCAGTGTAATAGACTATCATTTATTTATGACTCACGTCCCTGTAATATGGAGATCAATATGACATTTAAGATTTGATGGGAAACAAAATGACCTTTAAGATTATATGGAGAACAGAATGGCATCGAAAATTTGAAGGAAACCAGAATGACATTTTGGATTTTAAGGAGAATAGTATGACCTCAGAATGACATTTAAGATTTTAAGGAGAACAGAATGACATTTAAGATTTTAAGGAGAACAGAATGACATTTACCAATTTAAAGAGAACAGAATGACATTTAAGATTTTAAGGAGAACAGAAAGATATTTAAGATTTTAAGAAGAACAGTACAAACTTTAAGATTTTAAGGAGAACAGAATGGCATTTAAGAATTTAAGGGGAACAGAATGGCATTTATCATGTGATGGAGAACAGAATGGCATTTATGATTTGAAGGACAACATAATGACATTTCAGTTTTATATAGGAAAACAGAATGGCATTTAAGATTTAAAGTAGAACGGAGTGACATTAAAGATTTTTTCGATAGCAGAACTATATATATAATATATTATATCGAATAACAAGTTCACATGTTTTCTTTCATAACCGTATTTCAAAAGTGCATCAAATATTGCTGTATCACTTTATATTAGCACTGTAACTCTATATTAACAAGACTTTTTAACACGTAAACACACACACACATACAAACTTATTACTGAAACGATATTACTTCCCTTTAATTTGATTTAAATTGTTTTTTTTTCAAGACAGCAGACATTCTATTCTCTAAACCAGATAGTCTGATATTTAGGTCTAAATTTCTAAAACCTAGATGACGGACTCGATGTTGTTGTTTTGTGTTGTCATTTTTTTTTTTTTGCATAGATGGGATCAAAATGAAACTGATAGTCATAGTCTTAGATGCATAACTGATTTCAAGGTCTTTGGACTCAAGACTGCGGAATGGAAAAGTGCAAGAATACTAACTTTTGAGTCTTCTGTTCGGGAAAGGTTCAGACTAGTTTTCTGATCGCAGATCAGCTGCAGTATTGAAGGTCCTGTGTTCGTATCCTGGTTAAGCCCTATACAGCTCTACTGTATCTGTCAATTAGTTGGGACAAATTCACGGGCGTCTAAATATTGTAGTGGCCACACAATATTCTAGTGCGCCTTGGTCGCAGAAACTGGTGAACGTTGCCCTATTGATCAACTTGTTACGACTGGATTAATGCACTTAGATGTACTACTACTCTTTACTTATTAACATCATGGAATAAATATAATGATTATAACGAATCTGTTGCAACGCTTGTATTCTCCGGATCTCTTAGCTTATCTTACATATTACAGACGCTTCTTCTATAAAGAAGATTATTGCGTCCTACGCTCATCCGTGGTCCGAGTCTTGCTCTGCATCTTTATTAATGTTTTAAATGATGTTAAGGCCAAATACGACCCTATTTGTCCAATGATTCTGCAAAGACACTGGCAGTCGCTCTGGTACTTTCGCGTAACGACTATTATAACGCCCAAAATCGCCAGGCTACAGAGAATACAGAACAGTACTGCGCGTTTGGTTATGTGCAGGTCTAAAATAGACTCGGGAACTGCCCTTCTACGCTCGCTCCACTGGCTCCCCATGAAAGCCAGAATTGAGTATAAAGTGGCGCTACTTTGCCATCAGTGCATTTTTAACAACAAGTTTCCGTCCTATCTCAAGGCACTAATCACACCTTATGTCCCGCAAAGAACACTTCGTTCTGCAAACTCATCGCTTCTGGAAGAGCCCCGTTTCTCTCTGACGACAGTTGGCCTTAGAGCCTTCTCAGTATCCGGTCCGAAGGTGTGGAATCAACTTCCCATTCAACTGAGGCGAACAAGCTCTACTGTTACTTTGAAACAGAACTTAAAAACTAATTATTTCAATATTTACCTTAGATAACATTTAACATGCTTTAGAAACTTACTGTCTTATTTATGGGTTGGGTCGGTTAATACTACATTTATTTGTTTTGTCTTTTTTAATCATCAATTTAGCTCTGTCACCTGGCCTAGGGTAATATCCGTATTCTTAGTTGTATGTTAAACGCGCTCTGAGCTTACATTATGTTTGTTGGCAGCGCTATACAAATATTATTATTATTATTATTATTATTATTATTAAGGTACTGATTTTCCTGGTTTGTTCAGGCAACCCATTCCATGTCGAAATGCTACTCGGGAAGAAAGAGTAAGCTTACTTATATGCTTTTGTTATCGCATAAGGGATAAGGAAAGTGTTTTTGTCTATATGTTTATCTGAGCATTGCAACAGGCTGTTATTTGGGTTGTATTTCTAAATTAGAGTTTAATGCCCTATGCCTTTACTCTTTGCCCTTCTGTCTTCTAGTATTTCTAGGTCTAATGATTTGACTGATGGTGTTAATCTTGTTAGTTGGGAATATTCACGAGTTATGACCCTTGTCACTCTTTTCTGAATTTGTTCTGAACTAATAAAAATAAATACAAGTTTTACTCTGATATCAAATTTCAAATTATGTACTTATTCCGATTTTGATTTCTGCTCATAAATTCCAAAATAGTAATAATAATAATAATAGGATGATAATTAGAACAATAATGATAAATATATAGATCTAATTATATCTGTCGCTAGCCCCCGCTACTACTTTGACCCCTAAAACTCTTTATGTCGAAGTTGCGTATCCAGGCTAATGTTGTTATTGTAGCTGCTGGTGCATTTTAACGAGCTCCACAAGTTGATGTTCCAGACTTATCACGTCTGTCATCAGTTTGTGTACTTTTATATCTGCTGCTTTGATCAGGGGTTCAATGATGACTGTGTCTACCACCGTCCATTGGGCTCTGTCGGCGGTCTTTCAATGTTGAACTGTGGAGACTTTTTGATGTAGTTGAGATAATCAGAAAATGGCTTCCACCGTATTTCCTTATTGACGGACTGAAACCAATCGGGGCATCGACATAAATTAATGACTAAAGTCACCATTCGTCGAAGTTTTTAACAAATCTATTCAGAATAATGTACGCATATTGGCTGGCTGTTTAAACAAAAAAAAAAGCAGCAAATAAAAAGCTTTTTATCATTTAAAAAAAAACTTATAAATTATATGGTATAACTGATTAATCATTAGTGTGTAATAATCTCGGTGTTGACATCAGTGACGCGTTTCGCCATTACAAAAATACAGTCTCTTTCGTAACTTGTTTCGGTATAACCAAGAGATCAAACTGTGAATCACGTTGTGCTGTTTTCCCATTATTAGTAAATTGTAACAAAAAACAATATTTAAAAAATAAACAAATCAAAGATCTTCAAAGATTTCTTCAGCACCATTATTGTTTGTCGTAAACACCTACATTGAAAAAATAAAGTGGACACTTTTTTATTTAAAAAAAACAAGTTCACGTTTTGTAATTTTACTGATTTAAAAAAAATCTTTGGGGGTCTAACCAGTTCAGGTCCTTTTACACCGAATAGGAGTCTAGTTAGTCTTAGTAAGGATTTACAGTTCTATTTACAGTTCTATTTACAGTTCTATTTACAGTTCTATTTACAGTTCTATTTACAGTTCAATTTACAGTGCTATTTAACAGGGAGTTTGACCAATTAGAACTATTTTTAAACGTCTTGTAACAATGAAAATATCAAAAAAGGACAAAATAAAAATAAAATTAATGAGGACAAATATTTAATTTGTGTGCTGTTACTTGAACTGGTGTACTTAAAGACCAAGTGAAGAGCTTTTTTTTTATCAAAATTGAGTTAAAAGTTTATTTTGATAGTAAATAGTGTATTCGGTACCCGAATGCTAATAAAATCATTTATACAAAATATTAAACATAACTTTCAAATAATGAGTTCAATATTAGCACTTAAATCCAAATCTCGTAGCCATTTGATATGTCAGATAGAAGAATTCGGATAGGAAAAATGAATATTTTCACGTGTTTCGAATATTTGCCCGGTCCTATTTTTTAACAAAATATACATTTTGAATTTAGAGCGTCGAGTTTTGTTTATTTATTTCCCTTCCAAAACATCATTTCCGTATGAGGCTGTTCCAAATCTCGTCCCTTCGATAAAAACCTCTTCACTTGGTCTTTAACGCTAAATTTTGCGAAAAGGGAATCCATTTTCTATCGCGAGGACATAGTGCGCAACCAAATCTTTTTTTGAGAACATCAGTCTCTGAATCTATCGCTTACGTTTCCTTAAATTGTGTCATACATGAGGCAGATAGATAGTGTTATAGCCAGAGTCTTTCTATTATCTGGTTCACTATGAAATAATATACTCAAGCAACTCGATGATTGTTCGAAGTAGAATTTAATACTTGAGCTTATTTAAGATAATTACATTAAAGTGCACTAGTAAATAATAAATAGCTTCTTTATCACTATGCAAAACAACAATAGCCCAAATGTGCTTATTTTACTCACTTTCTTTTAACTCGTACTGTCTGTCTGTATGTCTGCTTGGTTGGTTGGTTGGTTGGTTGCTTGCTTGTTAGCAAAATTTTGCATTAATTTTTCGACCACTTCCCGTCGTCCAATTGAGCTGGAACCTAGGCAGCAGACTTGTCCCGAATAACAATACGTTCTATCAAAATTTCAGAATCATAGCCTTTGGAATAGTCACGAATCACGAAATCCTTTGAACAATTTGCGAATCGAAGAATATGTTTCACGTAAAATATGACTGTCTCTACCGAAAGAGACGGAAGTAAATAAACTTTTCGGATATGTTCGTTTTTACGCAATAAATAGAATGAAAACGACACAAAGCCTGTTATCTTTAAATGGTTTTTACGGGCCAAAGCTAGAAGAAGAAAAAAGTATGCGCAAAATTTTACTGTGGAAATTCATAAGGTATGATATCACTTATATTTATTTTAATATGTCAAAATATAAATTATATATAAACTTAGTTTACAAAGAAAGGGAGTATAATAAAAACTTTGTTTTTATGGGTTAGTTTTTTACCATAATATTTGCATGATTTACCTCTGAACTTCAAAATAAATCAAAATTCGGTTTTGAGTTTAAGTTTTTCATTTGACATGGTTCTTCAAACCTGCCCCACTTTATAAATCGGCGGGCAAAGGTTTTTGGCCATAGAAAAAGTTAAAAAAAAAACACACAACTGTATGGAAGTGAGACAGACTTGGTAACCACATCGCCATTGTACCATAGCTAAAGGCGGCCTTCCTGATTGAATAGTCCCTTCAATAAGAAAACTTTTAGTACAAAGAAGAACAGAAAAAGAACTGGTTTAATGGTGTTTGCGCCTGAATAGAGAGAGTGAGAATAAAGAATGGTTTCAATTACACGGAAGAAGTTGGGATATTTGTTACGATCAGATTGTTCTTTTATCCGCATTCCTGTTTATAGCACCGACCTTGTAATCGGGCATAGCACATTGATACTTTGGATTAGATACATTAATTTCAGTTACAGTGTTTTGCTTTCAGCTATATTATATTTGTGTTCTTGACATAAAGAGAAATGTTTTTACTGGTACAAAACATTAGTAAATGTCTTTAACGAATCCTTCTCCTATTCAATTTCTCTCTTCACTCTATTTGTGTGCTCCCTGTCTTTCTCTCCCTCTTTTCTATCACATTTTTTATCCGTAACATTGTATTTTTTTCTCTTATAGACTCATTAGTCTCTGAGTCAAATATTTTGTCCACTAAGTTTTTTTTAAAACTGTTATTTCCTCTATTTCTATTACTATCTCTCTCTCTCTCTCTCTCTCTCTCTCTAGCTCTATCTCCGCCTGTTGTCTCCTTTTCGGCTTTTAACAATTATCCCTCACTCTCCTGTGTATATCTCCCCCGCCCGTATTCACTTTTCTATGTAATTTTTTTTCTTTTTCTTATCCTATAGTTAAGATGTGTCTATTTGGTGCCTGTTTAATTTTCTAACAGCTATCTCTTTCTCTCAGTATTTTTCCAGTTTCTACATTTTATTTTTGTACTGTCTCTAGCTCTATTTAGAGTCCATCAATTTGTACTTGTCTCTTCATCTCTACATTCACTGAGTCTATTTAGAGTCCATCAATTTGTTCTTGTCTCTCCATCTCTACATTCACTGAGTCTATTTAGAGTCTATCAATTTGTTCTTATCTCTAGATTCACTGAGTCTATTTAGAGTCTATCAATTTGTTCTTGTCTCTCCATCTCTACATTAACTGAGTCTATTTAGAGTCTATCAATTTGTTATTATCTCTACATTCACTGAGTCTATTTAGAGTCTATCAATTTGTTCTTATCTCTAGATTCACTGAGTCTTTTTAGAGTCTATCAATTTGTTCTTGTCTCTCTATATGTCAATGCATTCACTGAATCTGCAAAATAATGTTTACTTCTCTTTCTCTCTTATCTTATACTTATACATTACAGACGCTCCTTCTTTAAAGAATATTAATGCGTCCTATGCTCATCCGTGGACGAGTCAAGTCTTGTATTTATATTAATGTTTTAAATGATGTTAAGTTACTGGTTTTTCTGGTTTGTTCAGGCAACCCATTCCATGCCAATCGGGAAGAAAGAGTACTTATATGCATTTGTTCTCGCATAAGGGATTAGGAAAGTGTTTTTGTCTTTATGTTTATCTGAGCTATGCAACAGGTTGTTATTATCTTCTTTCTGCCTTTCTTGTTCTATTCTCTTTATGTTAGTTATTTAACCATGAAACAGAACAAAAACAGTATTAATAAAAACTAATAAATATATTTTCGTTTAGAAATGTGGCGTAAATAATTATAATGTAAATAAAGAATTAAGAGAAAAAAAAAGTAATTTTTGTTAAATTTTAAATATTTTTTCTTTTTCTTTTTTCGATTATAATTAAATAGAAACAATAACAAAATATTTCGTTTGCTTTTGTGTCTTCAAAGATATGTTTTTAGATAACTCGTTAAAACGTGCCCACGTTGACCTCTTGGCGTCCTCTCTCGGCCAACCAGCGGCAGACGGGGTGACCGGAAGCGACACGCTGGGTCAGACGGACCCGCTGAGCCAATCAAAGCGAGCCTAATGGCGACAAGACAGATTTTCATGTCACCGGAAGAGAGAGAGAGGACTGCCGGGTAAATCCTGAGCAAATTATAATTTCTTTTTTTTTCTCTGGACAAATAGGAATAATATGTACGACTAATTTAGTATATAATTGAGATTTCTATACAATCATAATATATTACTAGTAGTTATGCCCGTCTAAATGACGGAGACATAAATAGCTACAGTGTGTTTTGTTAAGAGAGAAAGAAAAAAAATACAATATTACAATAAAAACGGCAGTGAGAAAGTTTCGTTCGGTATTTAGTTTTCGTTCTTTCTTATTGTTTACGGTCAACCTGGCCCTGGAACATGCATGTGTTGACTAGACTTCTTATCACTGGCCCTGGAACATGCATGTGTTGACTAGACTTCTTATCACTGGCCCTGGAACATGCATGTGTTGACTAGACTTCTTATCACTGGCCCTGGAACATGCATGTGTTGACTAGACTTCTTATCACTGGCCCTGGAACATGCATGTGTCGACTAGACTTCTTATCACTGGCCCTGGAACATGCATGTGTTGACTAGACTTCTTATCACTGGCCCTGGAACATGCATGTGTCGACTAGACTTCTTATCACTGGCCCTGGAACATGCATGTGTTGACTAGACTTCTTATCACTGGCCCTGGAACATGCATGTGTCGACTAGACTTCTTATCACTGGCCCTGGAACATGCATGTGTTGACTAGACTTCTTATCACTGGCCCTGGAACATGCATGTGTTGACTAGACTTCTTATCACTGGCCCTGGAACATGCATGTGTCGACTAGACTTCTTATCACTGGCCCTGGAACATGCATGTGTCGACTAGACTTCTTATCACTGGCCCTGGAACATGCATGTGTTGACTAGACTTCTTATCACTGGCCCTGGAACATGCATGTGTTGACTAGACTTCTTATCACTGGCCCTGGAACATGCATGTGTCGACTAGACTTCTTATCACTGGCCCTGGAACATGCATGTGTTGACTAGACTTCTTATCACTGGCCCTGGAACATGCATGTGTTGACTCGACTTCTTATCACTGGCCCTGGAACATGCATGTGTTGACTAGACTTCTTATCACTGGCCCTGGAACATGCATGTGTTGACTCGACTTCTTATCACTGGCCCTGGAACATGCATGTGTTGACTCGACTTCTTATCACTGGCCCTGGAACATGCATGTGTTGACTCGACTTCTTATCACTGGCCCTGGAACATGCATGTGTTGACTAGACTTCTTATCAATAGTATTAAACTAACAATAATACTACCAAAAAGAAAAAAAGATACACAAATACCAGGTACCCATCAAAGCTTGGCTGGGTAGACTCAGGGACACCCTGACGACATTTGGCTGAAGAGCCATCTCAGTATCTGGCCCAAAAGTATAGAATCTATTTCCCACCCATTTCAGGTAGAGAAGTTATATCATTACTTTTGAAAAAACTTGAACACTTATTATTTTAATATTTACTTTCTTTGAACAGTTTTAGACGCCCTACTGTTCTACTTTGAATTTTTATCTAAAATCTTTTAATGCTACATTTATTTGCATTGTCCTATGTTTATAAAGTTTAAAATTATTAGTTCACTTTATATTTATTTATTTTTTTAGCCTAGAGATTAGGCTATATCCGTGATCTCTGTTGCTCAATGATAAATGTGCTCTGAGCTTAAATTAAATTATGTTTGTTGCCAGCGCTATACATATTGAAAATCCCCCCCCCCCCCCACCACCACCACCACTTGCAACTTCGCAAAACAGGAAAACAGGAACATCGTGGTTATAATTAAAAAGTCTAGGAACTGGCCAAATCTGTAAATATGTGACTTAAACTGTCAAAAGTGGTAATTGAACTTCAATGTGCAAGTTTCAAGCAGAATATGTATAAGGATCTAGAATCTAGATATAACCTTATAAACAGCCACAATGTGCTTAGAAAATATATACCAAATAAACGGCTATTCGCCAGCAAGGCGGAAACAGGAAAGAGTATGACGTCACACGCTTTCAATAAATGGAAAAAAAAAAAATTGAGAATTTAAGTCATTAATTACCAGAAAATATCTTAAACATACGATTTGGACGATATTGTGTTAAATATGTAGTCCAACACGTAGAAGATGCTATATAAAAGCAAATTTCTCTAACAAGTTCCGCTATTCAATATTTTGTTATAATATAACTATATATATAGCTTAAATATTGCGGTCAAGTTTAAACCATAACAATTTTTTTTTAGGGGTCTCACTTTACTCCAAATCTGCTACTTTAGCCGAAAGAGAACTTGTTGTTTTCCTTTCTTTATCTGGAAACCACAAAAATTCCTTGACCAGGACAATCGCCCTCCTCACCCCCCTTCACCCCCCCCTTTCACAGACAGATCGTATTGAGGCGAATCTTGTCAACAGCATATTGGCGAATAAAGAATTGAAAGCATCCTGCAAACGTGTTTTGTTCGTGGAGTATAGATAAGTAAGGAACGAATCCGGTAAAGTAACGAACCCGGAAAAACTTACATCTATGACTATCATCCAGGAAGACTGTGTGGTTGTCAGTTGAGTTATGCTTCTTTTTTGTGTGTGTATGTATATCTTTTGTTTTGCTTGTCAGAACCGACTGTCATGTCAACATGTCAGTTTCACAAAAAATACAATGTCATTGTTGGAACTGTGCCTTTTGTCCGACTAACAGATCTCACGGCTAGATGGGAGGGGTTGGGGCCGGGGTGGCGGGGGGGGGGGGGGGTAAAGGGTTGGCTAGGAATAATAGCCTACATTTCAATGGTGTGAAAGTGTTTGTGTCTGTCTGATCAGCTTTTCCTGTATGTTTGTCGAAATATAAGTCTAAAAAAACGGTCGAGTCGATTCCAATATAGTCCAGGGCGTGACGTATTAAGAAGGAGCTCTGGGGGAGGGGGGAGGCACATCAAAGCTCTGTGCGGGCTCCATCCATCCCACGGCACGCTGAAACCGTTGCGTGCCGTGAACCAGTGAAGGTTTCAGCAGCCCAGCTAAGTATCCACTGCGATTCCCCTATGATCATTAACGTTTTTGGCTTGCCCGTAAACCTGCTATGTTTCCCTGTAGCCACGAATTATATTCTGTAGTCACAGGCATCCAGGCACCGGTAGGGTCTTGGGTATGCTTCCAGAAATTCTGTCTATCTGACTCTCAGACTGAATGAATGTCTTTCCGTTTGTCTGACTCCCTGTTTCCATTTCTGCATTTCTGCATGTCTGTTAGTCTGTCAACATGCCGTTCTGTCTACTTCAGGATTAGTTGCATCGTCCAAAAGCCAATAGGGATTCACAATAAACACAATAACTATAGTAAACTTTTTGGAAAAAAATGTTCTTTGTATCACATCAAAATGATTTGTGTTTTTCTATGTACCGTGTATGTCAAATCATTTTCACAAATAAAATACTTTTAAATGTAACTATCACAAATCAAAATATTTACACGTGGTTATGTTTATTTCAAAAACGTGCTAAAACGGGTTTTAGGCAAATTGTTGCACTTCTCAAAAAATGTTGTAGTTAGTTGTATACATACAATTTTAAAATACTTTTAATCAAGACAAATAGATTTAAATCCAATATATGATATCGTTTCTAATTAATACTCATTTTCTCATTTGCATATTTCTATCATTGTCCATTACATTCTTCGCTTGAATGGTGTAGTGTGTGAAAGACCTTTTCAAATGGAATAGCCTAGAGCAGGGGTGGGAAATCTATGGCTTGCGAACCAATAAGAGTGACTTGGGCCTCTGTTTAAAATGGCTAGCGGCCTCGTTTAAAAAATGATTAAACATTTGTCCATTTATATGTTGTAATTCACTTTCCTTATTTCTGTCTATGAGCTTATTAATTGGAGGAAAAAAAAGTTAATTTCTCATGATGCTAGATAAGAACTTGATTTTTTTTTTAAATAAATGATACATTCGCAAATGATTTGGATAAATTGTGCCTTCCTACCCCTTGTAACCCTTCCTGTACCGACCTACTTCTATCTATGCTTCCTTCATTGCCTATATACGCGCCCGGGACTGTAAGGGTTAACGGTGAATGCCTCCCATACATCTATTACATATGAAATATGGCTTACAACAAACTAAAGTATTCCAATCACTGGCCTAGGGCCTCACAACAACTAAATCCGACGTTGCATATAGGTTTTTATTTTTATTGTCGAGGCACAAATAATAAGTGTATTTTAGTATAAACTTGTGAAATTTTACATAAAATTATGTATAATGTGACTTTCTACAATTCTTCTTATACCTATCGTTAACTTCAACTATGTATAATAGCTATAGTTGTAAGTTCTAAAGATATTAATTTATATAGAACATACCATAGAACTAAGCATGTCAGAGATATTAAGAGCTACATTTGTTTTTTATTTTTTTCTGGGTGAGTCTAGGTCTTACTCGTGCCACTTCAGATAATGCGGTCTTTTGGCTGTGTTTAAATTGCATCGAAACGCGGTGAGGATAAATTTTTCTTCCTGTTTCTTTTCTATTTGGAAAGTTCCATTCTACACCATTTATGTAGTCTATATATATATATATATATATTAAGGACCATATATAGATATACATATATATATTAAAATGGTGAAAAATTTGTCTAAGTTTTTGATTTCTTTGTACCTGTCTATTTTATATCGAAGTGTACCTTTTAGAAAAGCCTTATAGTGTTTATTGCTACGATAAATTTACCTTACAGTGATTCAATTTGAACACGTGTACAGTGAACATTGATGTCTTATTATTTAATCCATTCCCTAGAGTAGTTATTTATTGTCCAGTGACTTGTCTAACGAAACGAAAGACTAGGGTACGTTTTTTTTTTCTATTCTATTTTAGTCATGCATATTTATATTACATTTATTTGTATATATATTACTTTCTGTGAGGGACAAGTAGCTCTTTTATCTATAGACTTTCCCTAACCAACATTTTCAAAGAGAACTGTCCAACGAACCTAAATATTTCAAGTTTGTTTATTTATTAACCTCAGACCGCCATTTTTTTTTCATTCAATCCCTCACTAAACCCAAACACATACCGACACAAAACCACAATCCTTTCTCTCTCTTTCTCTCTCTCTCTCTCTTTATTTATATCTTGCTTAGTTTGTTTTGTGTTTGTTTTTTCAACATCTCAACCAATAAGATCACAGTCTAAAAAAAGTAATCCAAAAAAACCTCTGCGCACAGCTGATGTGTAAACACCTTTTTGGGTTATCACCCCTTTATTCAATAACCGAATTAGAAGACGATGAAGAAGAAAAAAAAAACAATCTCTCAAGTCAAGATTGGTAAACACAATCAATTCCAAAAGCCTCTCTAAAAAGAGATCTCAATTGATGGGAAAACAAGAAATCATTTATTCTTTTTATTTTTGCCCCCATTCGTACTTCTTACTTTACTTGGTTTACTTGTAGATCTAACGTGCTGAACACTTTTCATGTGTTGGTCTGTTGCTTTAATAACGTTTCTACTTTAAAGTCCGGCTTGTTATCAATAGAGAAATGATTTATATATAATATATATATATGTGTGTGTGTGATCAAATGTAAAATATTTTACTGGTTTGTGCATGTACTTAGAAATACAACACAATGACAATCTGTCACAATGCTCAAATAAACATAAAGACAAAACCACTTTCCTTATCCCCCTTGCAAGAACAAATGCATATAAGTACTCTTTCTTCCCGAGTGGCATCTGGGCATGGAATTGGTTGCCCGAACAAACCAGGAAAACCAGTAAATTAACATAATTTAAAACACTCATAGTAATGCATGACTAGACTCAGACCAGGCATTAGCATAGAACTCAATAATATTCTTAACCCTTCCTGTACCGACCTACTTCTATCTACGCTGCCTTCAGTTCCGCTATATACGCGCCCGGGACTGTAAGGGTTAATAGAAGTAGCATCTTTAACATCATACAATATAAGAAGTATACCCAGGTTTCATCGATGACTTTCATTATTCGAAACCTTTTTATTTGAGATTTGAATTCATTTGATGTAGGACAAAAAAATGTAATTGTAGAATCATACGTGTTTAATGTTACAACTAGTGCATGACCTTTTATAATAATGGCCTTGAAGACATTTGCAAGAATTTCTCGTCAGGAGTCTAGATCACTGTAATTGATTCTTAGAAGTTGTATTTGTTCTTTAAAAAACAATGACTGAACCAACCGACTTCCAAATCAAGGAATAATGTCCTGCTCTCACTGCTATATTATATGAAAATTAATTTCTCAGATAAGTCTTGTTGTTTGATTAGTGTTTAGATGAAGTGGAGTTATTTGGATGTTGTTGTTTTTTCTGACCCATTCTTTATCCCAATGCCATTAGGATATTGATCTAAAAGAGAAAAATATTCGTAATTTTCATTTCATATAGCTTTAGAGGCTTTTTATTTTTAATATAAACACTACAAGTGGCCTTTTCTTTATTTGCATGGTCTAAAAACGTTTCACATCTTGACATTAAGGCCTTTTGTATAGTTAACTTTATTTGTATAAACATTTTATGACATGTAAACATAAAGCTATTGAATCTCTATATCATAGAAACATAACAAGGGTGTTTATCGAGCAACAACCAATAACAATGAATCGTTGTTTTGTCTATTCAACTGAAGTAGATATAAAATGTTATTCAATTACTCTGACGCACGAACCATGCGCCATTAAACAAATATAACACCTCCACCATCAACAACAAGAAAACGTATTCTCTAAAATTAGATCTTTTCATTTTATTGAAAAAAGCGTCATTCTAATTTTCATTTATCCTTTTTTTCTTTTGTGGGTTTCTAAATGAAAACTGAAGAGAATGAGTCAGTGAGTCAGATAGGAGTCATGCTTATGTATCAGTGTAGATATGATGAATCAACGAATAGATTTTATGCTCAATAACTAATCATTAGAGAGAGAGAGAGAGAGAGAGAGAGAGAGAGAGAGAGAGGGAGAGAAGATGGAGGGAGGGAGAGAGATACCATTCCTTTGGGTAGATGATGTGTCCACGACGTCAAGCTTAAGGAATCGAGTGTTAGGCGTTTCATTTTTCCATCACTTTAACTGATTTTATTTTGGAAGGAGGCGGGGGCGGAAGGAGACTTCGATCCTAACCCCTTTTCCCCCTGCAAAACCTCAAATTTCCAGACTTTCCTCAAATATATACCCTTCTCCTTGATACTCACACATACACACACACACACCCCACACACTCATATACATAGACGCAAACTCACGCACACTCGAATTCTGGGCAAACAATTTTCTGGAGTCTGGCTATTATTGACTCAGTTAATTCAAGCAGCACCAAAAAATTTACCCCAATATTAAATCAGAGGCACTTTCTACTCTCCTCTCCCCCCCCCCCCCCAACTCACCACCAAGTACCCCTTCCCACTACCAAGAAATATTATGTTGACTTCTAAGCCTTGAGTGAAGGTCAAAAGAAAAAACAAAAACAAAAAAACAAATTAGTGTAAAACTATTTTTTTTTAAACTCCGGTGACAATGAAGAAATAAAGGAATGCTCAATTGGAAAAGGAATAAGATCAGAAGCATTCTGAACAAATTTGAGATTTTAATATACCATTTATGAGTAAAATAAAATTTGTACGTGGGTTATTTTATTATACATGAAAGTTATCAACACCTGGGTGAGTTGCGACAGACAATGAAAGAAGACCATGTAGCCTAAAATACGAAATACGTAAAATGTGTGTTTCATTTCAAACACTATCGACAATCTGTTATCATGGGTTAGATGTAAAATTGGAGACAATAAAGTATAGTTTTGATCTTATATAACTTATCATTTATAAGATTATTGTATGGTCTTTTTAAAGTAAAAATGGGATGCGTTTCATTGTATATTTCTGAGAGAAAATTTGAGTAGATAAGCTAACAATGGATTAGTGAGCTAGTTGTGGATTAGGGGATGCAAACTATTGGGCGCCATCAACGGGTTGAAACTGAGATTTGACTTGGTGTGTAGCTTGCGTAGATATATTTGTTGATCCATATGCACGAGTAAAAAAGACTGGTACATATAATCATAACATAGAAATGATTAGGCACTTAAACACATACCCAAGAAGAATTGAAAATGAAAAATATGTATTTTAATGAATACAATTTAACAAGAAAAAAAAACATATTGTGAAAAAGACATTTTAAAAATAGCATACATTCAATTGAATAAAAAATCAACAAAAAAAACAACAAAGAAGACACATACAAACGTATTCACAACCCACTACAAACCTAACAAATACAAACACGGAAAAACTCATTCCAAACCCCAATACAAACCGAACAACATTGCATACATATTCAAATACAGACTAATATGCGCATAAAAGGAAATTAGATCTTGTAGACGCCTTATAAGAATATAATTTTAATGCGTCCTAAAACAGACAACCTCGAAAAAAAAAACTAAAGTATATGTCAGCCCAACTATGACATAATCAAAACAGAGCCAGCATGCCATATAGTTTATGACACATATAACAACCAAAAATAGATATAAACAAACATACACATTACTAAATAGACTATTCTGAGCGCTGCAAGTTAATGTCTTTATGTCTCGGCCAGAGACACAGAGGCAAGTCTAGATCTAGTGGAGATCAGATAGAATGGACGTTCCTCTTATTTCTTTTGTGATACTTGTACGGCTTCTTCCACAAATTCCATTAGCCAAATAAAAAGAATTCAATTAGACCAGTTAGTTCAAGCATGATCTCAATAATGTCCTTTGGATATAATGGACACTGGACTACAACCTAGGATTATTTTGTTAAGTTTACCTCATTTAAACTTGAACAAAGAAACACATAATTGAAACTCATAGAATTTGTACATTAATTTTTCATTATCTTTAAACTCACGACAGACTAAGCAATGTCAATATATGTCACGAAGGCTAGGCTTAAAAATCAGTAGGTAAGTAAGTAAAGTACCAGTCAAACCAAACTGATCATAGGGCCGGTGAAGCAGCGATCACTAGTTTCAGTGGCCACGGCATACTGGGGGATGTGTGGCCAGAACAATGTCCAGCCGCTTTTACCTTATCCCATATTAATGTCAGGTACCAATCAGAGCTGGGTAGACTCAGTGAAATCCTTTGTGTATTGACATAATCGACTCTAAAACCTAGGGCTTTGTTCAAAGTGTTATACAACACTTGGATTTCAGAAGGCTGTCAAATATAGAGGTTGACCGAAATTCGGTTTTTGTTTCGATTTCGGTGCCGAAGGTAGGCAAATGTTGCGTGATTTGGAGGAGTGGTGGTGGGTTGGGTCGTTGTCGGTAGGTTCATTTCTTTGCGACCACTGATCTACGTCCGCTAATTATCGAATAAAAAATGACCGGAAGTACCAGGCCTTGCCACCACACGTTCTACGTCTGTAAGACCTCAGTACTCCGTTTAAGCGAGAGATTAAATTACGCTCGGATTTTTTCGTGCACATGAAAGAAGACTTGGCCTTAATCCGTTAATCCGTTAATCTGCATTTCATTATTTTTCTACACCCCTTTTTTTCTCACTTTCAACAGCAAACACAACCGTGTGTGGTGGATGAACACTTGGAAGACAACATAGTAAGAATACGTATTATAATTATTATTTTAATATAACTTACTGTAGCGCATTCTAAAATGAGCACGCAGAAATGGTCGGCAGAACAGAAAAAGAAGTTGGACAACCTGAAAGAGTGGACCGAACTAACTTTTTGATACGCTTCTGCAAACGGCTTCTGGCCGGGACGAATGGAGAAATTAGGCTACTCGAACTAACGGTGTTTCTGGCTCGTACCTTCTAGTGACCTAGTAGTTGGTGCCGAAGCCGTAGGATCTGGCATGCTTTAGACGGGAGTATCCTCGTGTGCTAAGGTACACCAACGGAGCTTGCGAAATTGACGGCTAAGGAAGTCCGGGGTTCGAAGAGAATAATCTCAACCTTAGTCGATTGTAGTTCAAGTCTAGTCTGGTTACGCGCACCAAGTCACGGTTCTGATTACTCTGATTCTGACGTATCTGTTTTTCTCTATCACGTGACTCCTACGCAAACAGACCATACTACAACTATATTTATTTCGTTTGCCTCCACTTTCTTACGTCACCTACATGTCCTTCAAACCACGCCCTCCACCACCACACACACACGCCTGCACACACCAGACATTTAGTGTAAATAGACAGCGGCACGTGATCTTACAGTCCTCATAGCACTTCCGGTCCTGCGCAGAACAGAACAACTTGACTTGTGCAAGACCGACATGCATTTCCCCCCTCTTAGACTGACCTCTGAACCTCCTCCTCGTTCGTCTTCCTCTCCGCACTCATATTTCCGAACACAAGTCTCAAGGGGAGAGCATGCTAACACAATGAATGGGCTTGTAAACAAGGGGACGTAACTTAGCCTACATCCTGGGTAAACCACCCAAGTTTTTTCCCTTGCTTTTTAAAATTTTTCTTTCAAGAGAGAGACGTGTTTTTTTTAATGTGTGGAAATCTAACTGTAATCTTGTTTTTTTCTTATTAGGAAAATTTCATATTCTGCCACGATACAAATACTACATTATATTACTATATTATACGTGTATTATATTAGATTATCTTTATGTTATAAAATATTTGATAATTCTTTTTTTTAAATTGTATTATTTCATATGTCTACATTTTGCATCTCATTTTAAAAGAAACGAATGTGTTAGTTTTGTATGTCCTGTATGTAGTCTGCAGAGAATAACTGGGTCTTTTCCAACAAGTTGGCCCGTATCATGCCAGGTGTTTGAGTGTTCCAAATACTGCAGTTTATTGCAATCGATTTTCAAGAAATTAGTCCATTTTTGTCTTATGTGTCTAATTATCAAAGGTTTCAAGTCTCGATATGGTATATGGATAATACTCTCTGATAGGTGAAAAAGAACAAAGGAAGTCACAAAAAGACAAAGGAAAGTGAAGCACCCACACGAGACGTGTGACGAAAGGTGTATCAGTCAAAGATAATCCCACAATCGGGTCCACCGCAAGTGAGAAGAACATGCACAATCCTCTGAAAAGAGTAGGACAAGTCCTAGTTGGTTTCAAATAGCGTTTAGCCGTTTTCCGTCGGCTTGAACTATTGAAAGTGAAGTAAGGGGAATTATACAATTTGCCAGGTAGCGACGTAAAGTTTGGAAGGTCCGACTTTCCTGGCCTTCCCACCCACTTAGGGGGGAGTTATATCGGTCCTTCTTCTCAGTTCAATTAATATTCTATGATTGGATGCTACTATCGTGAAGCGAAACTGATAGATAGTAATCATAAAAACTGGGTAGTTAATTTAATGTTTAAAATTGTGCATACAATTTTTTGTCAAATAATTTTATTATAATTTTAAAATACTTTTTACAGTTTGGACATAATAAATTTTAAAGTTGTAGGTCATATAGTCTTCTACAAAATAAAAAACATAATATTAGAAATATATTAGCGCAAATAAAACGGTCTAATTATCTCCCTTTAATTAAAATAAAGTTTCTAAATCTTACTCAATAATGATGCTCAACAAGTTATGTTTTGTAATATAACAAATATTACTGACTAATTATTTTTTCTTTATATAAATCCAGCATTATGATATTCGTTACAAGATTTTTATTAGATGTATAAAATTAATTGACGTTTAAACAGTTGTAAATAAACATGTCCTGCATTAATTGTTTGTCCTTTTAACCTTAAGGAGTTTAAACATGAATACTTACAACAATTGCATAATATAATGTTATTAAAAAGTCTCTAATATTTATTAAATCAAATTCGTTTTAGCATTACTTATGTTTAATAATAAAAGATGAGCATAAAAATACAGAATACAGGATCTATTATAAATCTAACTAGATCTAATGTTAAGTAGGATTTTAGTTTTATGTTTTTTCAAAATGTGGGAATTCAGAACTCGTTGTTCTGCTCAGTATTTGATTCACCGCCACTCGTAGACAGAACAAACAATTGGGAACTGGCTCAAGACAGACTATAACCTACATGACAGAAAAATCTGGGCTTCTCTAACCACGTCCTGTCCAACCAATAACCTCACAGCTGTAGAGCTTGTTCAGGCACGTTCTGTAGGCAATACGTCACCCCGACAATTATGACCTTATTGGCAGAAATGACCATAGTGGACTTCCTGTGATGTGTTTCTTTCATTTATACTCTGTCTTGTTCTCTCTCTCTCTCCCCCTCTCTCTCTCTCACGCACACACTCTTACTTTTTCTCCCTCCTTGTCTAGCTTAAACCTCTCTTTTATTTTTTTTTACTTCCTTTATTTTAAGTTGCAATTTCTGTCTGTCTGTCTGGTTGCAATCATCGTGAAAGCAAGAATTGGCTTCGATTTTTCGACCACTTCCCGCGGTCCAATCGAGATGAAATTTAGTCAGCAGACTTGTGGCAACTAACAATACATTATATTAAATTTTCAGTTAAAACAACTTAATAATACTACACTTATGACAATATTCATCTCTTAAAAGGAAAGTATAAGAAAAATTTTTGCTTCACTTTAAAAATGCCTGTGCAACTTTTTATAGCTTTTCGGCGCAAAGCTAGAAAAAAAAAATTATGCGCTAAGATTATTTTTAGAACAATTCATACGGAGTAAGGAGATATTTTTGAGATTTGCGACACAGATATTTTTCTGTACGTTTCATTTGTAGTAGTCAATCAATTATTTAATTACATGATGGTAAACTTAGTTTGCAAATAAAGGTAGTATAGTAAAAATATAAATAGGTAGAATATGGTTTTCTTGTTTATAATTCTCCCTTAGTCTTCGTTTTTTTCTGTTGCACTTTTTCTGTTTCTCTTCTTAGTTTGTTTATTCTCGCCATCTTGCTCTCTTTCTCGGTCTTATAATATTTATTCACCCATCTTCACTCTCTCTCTCTCTCTCTCTCTCTTTCACTCTAAGGCAAAGATGGATAGATCTATATATTGTCCCTAATTTTTATTTTCTTCTGTATATCTATCACTATATACATGTGTCAATCTATATCCTATCCATCTATCCGTCTACTCATGCATTCGCCAATCAATCTATCGCTTAATATTATAGTCACCTACCTACCTACATAACCCTGAGTCTGTTGCACAGTTGGGGCGCCACAGATGACATGTACACCAGCCTCCCCCGTTCCTCCCCTTCTCTCAGCCTTTCTCAATGCGTCGCACAGTTTTATTCCTGTCCACTCCCTGATGTTATCCTCCCATCGTTTTCTTTGTCTTCCTCTCTTTCTCTCCCCTGCGATTGTGCCCTGCAGCTTAGTTTTGGCAAGCCCGTTGGCTCTAGTTACGTGGCCATACCATTCTAGTTTTCTTTTCTGGACTGTGGCCACCAGGTCGTCGTATTGTCCGATTTCCTCGAGTATCCTTTTTTGTATCTGCTCATTGGGGATGTGGACTTTATAGAAGATGATATATTCACCTATATCTCTATATATCTGTATATCTAGCTATATCTCGCTCTTATTCTCTCTATCTGCAATTCTCGCTTAACCCCCCAAAAACACATCTACACTCAGAATGCAAAAGCACAATGTTGAGATGGTTATATTAAGGTTAAATATTATTTTTTTTTAAATCTCTCTGTGTGATACAGTAAAACGTCTAATTATAATACTTTTAACATCAATGAGTAGAATGAGAAAATGTAACCTAATATCAAGAGGACACGTTTTGTTCCATTTGGCTATTTAAACAGTGATTACTTGTTGTTGTAATAATAATAATAATAATTGGTCATTTATATAGCGCCTCACTCCATGCTAATGCAAGCATGCTCAGCGCGCTCATAAAAAATATCAATAATATCATTATGTATAAAATTTATAACAAAATGTACTTTCCTTCTGCTGATCAATAATATCATTATATATAACATACACAACAAAATATACTTTCCTTCTGGTGATCAATAATATCTATGGTAGATAGATCGATAAATAGATGCAAAGATAGATAGGGTGACACATAAATAGATGGATATATATTTTTTCATTAGATGTGTGCCAATTTATGTTAACTTCTACATAATATACGAAATATTTTAGGAAAACAATCATAAACAAAAGGGGAGGCGAAGCAAAAAAATCATCCAATATTGTATTGGAACATAAATAATTATATTTTTTAATTTCGAATATTTAATTTCCAATATTGTATTGGAACATAAATAATTATCTTTCGATTTCGGAACTTTTTTTTTATCGTAAAATGAATTTCAACGAATCCATACATTTATTGTTCAGACATGGCGAACCAGGCGAAACAAAATTGTTATGTGCGTTCTGGTAATGTTGATAAGAAACTGGTACAAGGGACTTCTTTTCCCTAAGAGATGGACGTTATAAAGAATATTACTCACCGCCCCATACCCCCGCCCTAAGCCCATCTGAAGTTTGATAATTTTTTTTGTAGACGAGCGGAGGGCGCGTACCGAAGGTACTGAGTTCGAATCCTAGGATTAGTTCCCGGGTCTTCTGGATGGTGTCCCTGAGTCTACCCAGATATGATGAGTACACTCCCCCCCCCCACACACACTTTAGTTGGGGTAAAATAAAGGCGACTAGGAATTGTGCTGGCCACACAATACCCTAGTATGCCGTGCCCATAGTATGCCGTGGCCATAGATACTGGTGAACGCTGCTTCACCGGTCCTATGTATTTAGTCCGAAGGGATACTTTGCTTGTAAGAACTCGTCAGTTGCGTCCTTGAAAAATAAAAACAGCAGATTTTTTGTTTTTTCATTCTTTTCAGGGATGAAAAGACGGCATAAATAACCATTGGGGTGTATCCTTTATTTACTCTATCTCTCTCGTTCACTTTCTATTCTTATAATTTCTTTTAAATGTTTGTTTTTTCGCTAATTTTTATCTGTCCGATTATCTTTATCTAACTATCTTTCGTTTCATTTAATCTCTATCCATCTATCTAGCTACATATATCTATAGGCCTATATATATATCTATATATCTATATCTATCTTTCAATCTATATATATATATATATTTCTTTCTGTATAATAATCTATCTTCCCCATCAGTTCATACTTCTGTATGTTTCTATAATAAATATCTCTATATATTCATCATTCTATCTATTTCTCTATTCATACTCTATCGAGCCCTAGTCTATCCACATATCGATATACCATTATCGTAATCACCACTTATAGTACACAGGACTAGCAAGGCACTATTCTTCTGTTCGGTCAGAGCACACATGGGGATTGTGTGGCCGGCACAAAACCCTACGATATGGTACTTTACCCCGTTTGATGCAATGACACAATGAGTAGATGAATCAAGGGTAGCTACCAGACCAGTGCAAAAAATCGTCCATACCAGTATTTAAAAAAATAAACAATTGTAATACTCTAATGATCAGACGTTGGCCAATATCACACGCTAGACTTATAATAGATTTCGACAATAAAAACCACAATTGCCCATATAAGGAAGGTATTTGTTATAAGCTAAAAATTATCCTGGATATTGAATCTAAGAAGTTTCCTTATTGTTTCGGGTAAGTTCTCGTATAATGTAAATGGAAAGTGGGTTCACTGACTAGTCTGGCACATGCGACAGCACCCGCCTCGGACTCTGTTCGACTTGTTCAAATCTAATAGCATTATTCAACATTCACAATAAAATGTACTTTCTTTCTGCTGATCAATAATATCATCATATAAAACATGTATAACAAAATGTACTTTCCTTCTGCTGATCAATAATATCATTATATATAACATTTACAATAAAATGTACTTTCTTTCTGCTGATCAATAATATCATTATATATAACATTTATAACAAAATGTACTTTCCTTCTGCTGATCAATAATATCATTATAAATAACATTTATAACAAAATGTAATTTCCTTCTGATAATCAATAATATCAGTTTATATAACATTTATAAAAAAATGTATTTTCCTTCTGGTGATCAACACTTGCAATTGAAACTCCGCGGTATTAACACCATTTAAACAAAACAAAAAAAAAACTAAATAATTAATAGCCATATTTATTAAACTTCAATTAAACAAAGTACCATGCATCATATTGTCAGTTAAATCCGTTGCCGTCCAAGGAATCGTGTAAAAGGCTTTTTGATTCAATGTTTTCACACGAGACACCTGTGACCCTCGAGCTAAGGGAAGGGCGCCATTCGGGTAAAACCTTTGCTTGAAAAAGGGGAGTGCCTGGAGTGTGGAGAAAGGGATCCACAATGCCTGATCTGTATATAATTTTAAAAAATGAAATGGAATAACTGAGCAATGTATATTAGCCAATCTTCAGTCCCATAACAAGAACCAATCAGTGTCTTGTTTGAATATACATTTCCCGAACGTGACAAATTGACTGCGGCTTTTTTTGACGCCAGCCTGTTAGACTCCGCCGTTCTGACGCCACTAGCTATTCGATTTTGTAGAGGAAAAGACGAAACAATACAAACTGACCATGTTTGTTACTGTAAGATATATCAAAACGCGACGCTTTATATCGTATCAAATTTATTGTAAGAAACTGTCTATAGATTTTTTTTTCATTTACCAAAAAAATCTTTTTCTTATCTGCCTACATGTCACTTAGTCTTTGGGACCATTGGAGCGCCATGAATAATGTCATCTTACGTCTATGGTATTAAAGTAAAGTACCCGTCGGACCGAATTGATCCATAGGTCCGATGAAGCAGCGTTCACCAGTTTTTGTGGCCACGGCATACTAGGTGATTGTGTGGCCAGCACTATGCACAGCCGCCTTTACTTCACCCCAACTAAGGTCAGGTACCCACCAGAGCTGGGTTGACTCAGGGACACCCTCCAGACCGGGGAAAAAATCCTAGCCTGCACCAGGATTCGAACCCAGGACGTTCGGCACAAGCACCCAGACGTTCCTCTTTCATCCCGGGTTGCATACGAGCATGGAATGAATTATCTGATCTAACCAGGGATATGGTATTACTAGAGATTAAAAGTGCATGTGGAAGGTGTCGAATACAAGACACACGCATATCTCCATTGTAAATATCATATGCAAAATTGTTTTATAGTATTCATTATTCCATGACGAAACACGCAGGGATAACCACAACAAAATAGAAAAAATCAACAACTAGCTCAACTAAAAAAATAATAATAAATGCATTAATACTTGGAATTAATTACACAATAAACATTTCTACAACTGCTTCACCTAATCCTATAGTTTCTTTCAATGATAATATATCACAAGCAGCTAAATACTGTGCGTACACACACGAAAATACTACATCAGAGCTTTAATTTATCGAAGTGGCTATTCGGACCCGATAGACTTAGTGATAAATAGTTAGTACCGGTTAGTTTAAATAGGTTAGGGATGGCTTTGTAGTATTTTTGATAATATTCAGTATCGGTTAGGTTATAAAGGATAGGGAGAACTCAACTCTGATTGGTTATGTTCGTGTGTGTACTCACAGTATTGAGCTGGTTGTTAATATATCGACTTAGACGTAGCAAAATGAAAATGATTTGTTAAAAAAAAAACACTAAAGGACATAGGGGTAAAGAGTAAAGTAGTAATAATACATAAAGCACTAAATTATAATTTAGGAATACACGACAAAAACAACCTGTTGCAAAGCTCAGATAAACATAAAAACAAAAACACTTTCCTTATCCATTATGTGATAACAAATGTATATAAGTAATCTTTCTTCCCTAGTGGCATCCGGGCATGGCATGGGTTGCCTGAGCAAACCAAGAAATCCAGTAGCTTAACAGTTTTTAAAACACTAAAAGGAAATGCAGGACTCGACTCAAACCACGGATGTGCAAAGGACGCATTAATCTTCTTTATAAAAGGAGCGTCTCTAATTTATAAGATAAGATTTCGAAATCTTGTTTTTTTATTATATATATATATATATAATGAGGCCTACATTTCAATTTAAAAATGTCAGCCTGGCTACACATTTCTATCAATTCTTCAATTTTATAATTATTATTTTTGTGTGGTCCGTTTTATTTTTAAAGATTTTTAAATATATTTTTGTGTGTGTAAGGTTGTGAGAAGGAGGCAGGATTTGCATTACATCTGGTTCTGTCTACATGGAGAAGAATATGTGAGGTTATGCATTTTAAAAACCTGTATTGTGAAAATCAACTGAAATGAATGTGTTCATCTTAAAATTGTATATTTAAAATAATTGTTGTTACATGAATCGAAATCAAGATAGATATATGCATTTCTTTTTTTTTTTTTTTTGGTTTACTTTTGAAAATTCTAGGTTGAACGGCTGTAACATTTTAAGATTTATCTTCTTCTTCTTCTTCGTAATACTGTGGAGACCCCGTAGAACCGAGGAAAAAGTCCACAATTTAAATACACATAAAATAACATAGCAAACATAACATAGCAAACAACAGTTATATACAGATAAAACAGTGTCACTTCAGGTTTTTGGACCAGCACTTTAGTGACGATTTGAAGGCCGGAACTGTAGGGGCAGTGATGGAGGCCTGGTCTAGGGTGTTCCACAGCCTAATGGCTGACGGAAAAAAAGAATGTTTGTAGACGTCCGTGCGTGCATGTGGGACATGCAGCTTGAGCTGATGGCCTCTGGTAGAGCGGGACACTTTCTGCATTCTACTTGTTTGGGTCGAAAGGTCCACGTGGTCGTTGATGATTTTATAAATCATGGACACTTTGTCAATTGCTCTTCGTTGTTGTAGTGTATCTAGGTGGAGTTTTGCTACTAAGGCAGAGGCACTTGATTTGGTGCTGTAGTCCTCTAGTATTCGATGTGGTGCGCGTCGCTGGGTCATCTCCAGTTTGTCAATCAGGTTTTGCTGGTTGGGGTCCCAAACTGGCGAGGCGTATTCTAGGATGGGGCGAGCTAAGCTTTTATAACAGTGGGTCTGAATTTTCGTGGAACACCCCTTTAGGTTTCTATGGATGAAGGCGCAGACTCTGTTAGACTTGGCAACAATGGATTGAACATGTATGCCCCAGTGGAGATTTTCTGTGATGTTCAAACCCAAGTATTTGGCTTCTGACACCCTTGCAAGAGATTGGCCATTTAAAGTATAGCTAGTGGGTATCCTAGTTCTTTTTCTGGAAACAGAGAGGAGGAGGCATTTATCGACGTTGAACTCCATTTGCCATTTCGATGCCCAGTCCTCTAGCTTTAGGAGGTCTTCCTGTAAGTGGACAGCATCATCAGAGCTATCGATTGGAGCGTACAGGATGGTGTCATCTGCAAAGAGTCGTACCCTGGAGTGAAGTTCACTCTCCAAGTCGTTGATGAATATCAAGAACAGCAAAGGCCCAAGAACCGAGCCCTGATGGACTCAAGATATGACCGGTCCTATTGTGGAAGTTTCACCCTCTACGACAACCTGTTGGGTGCGGCCGACGAGGAAGTTCTCAATCCATCTCTTGGTCTGCCCTCTTATCCGTTATAACATTATAGATTTATCTGGTATAACATTCTAGGTTTATCCGTTTTAATATTCTATGTTTATCCATTATAGCATTCTAGGTTTATCCGTTATAACATTCTATGTTTATCCGTTATGACATTCTATGTGTATCCATTATAACATTCTAGGATTATCCGTTATAACATTCTAGGTTTATCCGTTTTAATATTCTATGTTTATCCATTATAACATTCTATGTTTATCCGTTATAACATTCTATGTTTATCCATTATAACATTCTAGGTTTATCCGTTAAAATATTCTAGGCCTATCCACTATAACATTCTAGGTTTATTTGTTATAACATTCTAGGTTTATTTGTTATAACATTCCAGGTTTACCCCCTTTAGCTTTCAAGGTTTATCTATTATATAACACTTTGTTTATTTGCTATAAAAAATGTTTATCCTCAAAACTCATTGTGCTGGCCACAGAATTCCCTAAGTAGGCAGTGGCCACACAAAACTTGTGAACACTGTTTCACGGGCACCAGATCAAATCCCGCTGACGGGGGGACTATACTTAACTTGTCGCTAAGTAACCAGGGCATGCATGTACTGGGAGTAAGTAAAGTACCTTTCGGACCAAACTGATCATAGGGCGTTAACCAGTTTCAGTGGCCACGACATTCGAGGGGATGTGTGGCCAGCACAATGCTCAGCGCCTTTACTTTACAACTAGAGTCAGGAATCCATCAGAGCTGGGTGGATTAAGGCGCACCCTCAGGTCCCGGGAAAAAAACCTAGCCTGCACCAGGATTCGAACCCAGAACCCTTCGGATCGCCAGTGGAACGCGCTGCCTACTGTGCCCTATATGTACCGGGAAACCCATATTAAACAGTCTCAGTTTATACATGACATTGTCAAAATTCAGGGATATACCGTCCTAGGTGATAAAACACAAAACAATATTGTACAAGTATACAGTCAATATTTTGGGTAGAAAAAGAATCAGATATAAATGCTTATGATCTTGAAGAAGAATTACAATAAAATAAAAAAGAACAAAAACTAAATACCGAAAGACACGTTCTCACTACAGTTTTTATTGTAACATTGTTATTTTTTCTTTCTCTTTTAACAAAACACGTTCTCCGTCATTTTGACGGGCATAACTCCTAGTACAGTCAATTATTTTGGGTAGAAAATGAATCAGATATAAGAAAAGATAAGATAAGAATAGTCATTTCTTATAGCAAGGATGTATTCCAAATGCTACCCATATTGTATGGAAACATATGGATATTTTAAATTATTACTGTCAAAATAACGTAATAACTGTGGATCTGTATAGTGCTGTAGTTCTGATAATATTTTTTGAATACCTCATGTCTTTGTATATAAAAAAAATATCTTACTTGAAAATTGCAATAAGCAAAATAATACTTTTAAAGAAAAGAAATTACCCGTCGGACCAAATTGGTCCGGTGAAGCAGCGTTCACCAGTTTCTGTGGCCAAGGCATACTAGGTGATTGCGTGGCCAGCACTATGCTCAGCTGCCTTTCACCTTATCCCAACTCAAGTTCAGGTACCCATCAGGGCTGGGTAGACTCAGTGACGGCCCCCAGACCCTGGAAAAGTCCTAGCCTGCCTCCTGGATTCGAACCCACGACCTTCGTACGCCAGCCGAACGCGCTGTCGTACGCCCACCGTGACCCCCCCCCCCTTCAACACTTAATACATTTTTTATTGTATCTACATTAGCTGTCACTCTACATAACATATTCCTGCATATACAATTTTACAAGGGTAAAGCTGTAACAGATTGATATAGTTTATTGTATGCATTATTATTTTTAAGTAATTTACATTATTTAACAAAAAAAAAAAAAAAAAAAAAAAAAAAAAAAAAAAAAAAAAAAACAAATTTCGTACATATTGTGAGAGAAACAACTTTTAAATCACATGTTATTTGAAACAAAAAATTAAATAAATATGTTTCGTTGCGTCTTACTGAGATAATCTACCGCACGGCCCATGTCATCTGATATTGTAATTCCCTTGCACGCTTCCCCTCCCCCTGCGGTATAAGTATTAACTTATTAGAATAGAGCAGAACTATAATTCCAGAAACATCGTTTCGGCTGTACGGACTTCCGCTGAGGAGATAACATCCTTCGGCAATGCGCATGACACGTGACCTTTTCAGAGCCATGCAAAATCTGAGCATCCAAGTACTTGTCGACAAGGCGAAAAGGTCAATATCACTCGTGTCGACGTCTGGTTCCGGGCTGAAAAAGAAAAAGGCCAACACATGCGGAAATCTCTGGACTTTGCCGCCTGCTGATAAGGTTTGACCAAAAGTCTCTAAAGATTTTAGATTTTTTGGGGCATTTCTTTAGCTCAACACCTCTGCAGGCACATACATAATACTATAACACGTATAATACTCACACATACATCAAAAATATAACACATCTATAGGTACATACCACGCGCTCTCGTGCAGTCACATATATTCAAAAACAGACACACACTCACATTCAGCACACACACACTCACATACAACACACACATACATACAACACACACGCATACAACACAAACATTCTTTCAACATACATGCATACAACACATACAAAGACATACAGTGACTCAATAAAATATTCAGAAACAAGAAAGTGTTATAAATTATAACGAAACAACGGCCATATCAATAAAAAAAAGAAAAGGATAATTTATAAACAGTAATAAAAACTTGAATGAAAAGTACTGTTTAAAATGTATTTAAAATATTACTGATTAAAAATGAAATCGGAAACTAACTTTAAGTAGATCTAGATTACTGATCTATACATAGAAGAAAAGAGCCACCTTAAATTTTTTTTTTTTTTAAAGTGAAGTAGCGGAAATTAACAAGACGCCATTTTACTTCTCCGTCACTGATCAATATAAGCGGATAATACAAGTCAATGGTCTTTAATAAAAGGCCAGAAATGTTCTTCTAAATAAAGATGTGTTTTGGTTTCATTCCCGTTTTATTATTTATTTCAATCATAGAAATTTTGTTTTTAAATTAAATGTAAAATGTTAGATTTTGTACTTGTTCACCCATTAGGAAGTGTGGTGTTAAGAAAATATAATTTTATAGTTAAGTGATGGTGCCTTGAATATGTATGGCCCTTGCTATCCAGAATGGGTTTACTTGCCTAATCCATTCTTTTTCTTTAGCTCCATAGATCCAAATATATAACTTGTAGTTTTTTCCTTACTGTCAAAGAAGAGGAAAAAGCAAACACACAGAAAAAAAAAAAGAAATTACACGGAAATTCGTATTATATTTGTTTAAATTTGTTTGTTTTTATTTTAGCCATATATTTTTTTATATATTTACAATTGTGTAGCTAGGTGTCTCCCCAGAAGCATTAATCAGCCAAATCCTTGACCTGACTTGACCTTGATTTAGACGTTTCTCTTCCATTTATATATATATATATATACATACAAGCTAAATTCCCCGTCGTTGTGGTGGGAAAAATATAACAGGCCTGAATAAGCTACAGATAACAAATTCATAAACTACAATAAACAGAAAGCTATAAATAAAATAATTGAATTTTTTAAATTTTTTTTTTACTGAAGACTTTTAGGAAAGTAATTCAAAATAAATATTGTAATCGGGGAAAAAATTACGCAAGTCTCGTTTATTTAACAAAAATCTAAGATGCCTGGTGTTACTCGTAGATTTACACACTTTTTATTAAAGTAATATTAATTATAATAAAATAAAATTGTAGAAAAAAAAAGTATAGACTAACTGGAGAATCGAACCAGGGTCGCCCGCATGGCAGTCCGATGCGTAAACCACTTAGCTAGCCAAGACACATGACCGAAGTGACATCGCAAAAGTAAAATATGAGGCAATAAGGTCACGATTCTAAAACGACTGGTTAAACACACACACACACAGTCTACTTTATATATAGAGATAAAAAGATAGATAGATAGATAGATAAATAGATAGATAGATAGATAGATGGATAGATAGATAGATAGATAGATAGATAGATAGGTAGATAGGTAGATAGATATGCGTATATATATATATATATATATGCCTTTATTATATTCTTAGTGATGAAGATTAATTTAATTTGCTGATCAGGGCCGATAACCTCTTTTTTTTTTACAACCCCAAAAAAATAAAAGAAACCAGAGTTACCCCGTAGTGATTGGTTTTAAGCACGATCACGAGAGCCCTAATACAATTCCAGCCACAACTGCTAGAATTAAAAACCAGCGGACCGAACGGGGATTCCCAGAGAAGAATAATGATGCCAATTAATACCATTCTGAGTCTTACGGATACCCGTTTGGCCTAGAGGACATCTTTTTTCTACTCCTGGAAAATTGCCTCGGCGCCCCGCGGATAGAAAGCCTTTTAACACTTCCCTCGACACATTTAGTTTGGGGGGGGGGGGGGGGGTCTGGGCGAAAAGATTCCCATATTCCACCTTCTGAACCCCCCTTCCCCCACCCCAATCACTCCCCTCCACTCCTCCCCGGGGCGTCCGGCTGATATAAAAAGCGATGTAACTAATTAGCTCAAGACGCGAACCTGGGGACCAGACGTGTGAGGTAGGGCAGCATTTCGCCCCCCCCCCCCCCCCCGTCGGGGTCTGTAGTGAGACGCACGTTTTCTTAAGGGCATAAACTGTTCGGGTTTCTTTGCTAATTCGAAACTTTTTATAGCGCGTTTACAATACAAGAACCGAAATTTAAAAAAAATAAAAAAAAAGAATAAAAACACAAAAGAGAAAAATAAACGGAATAAATTGGCAAATTGGGCTACCGTACAAGTGTTAAAAGTTTGAAAATAGTTTAAATTTAAATGTAGAAAATATGTTTTTCTCAATTCAGCAAATTAAGCTTAATTTATGGAAAATACATGAGAAAAAAAAAACAGCCAATTAAATCTCAGAATTAAGAACTCTTGTTTGTATTCTACAGAAAATAACACACAGACAAACATTAAACACACACATAAACACTTACATCCGTTATTTATAGCCAAATAGACTTTATAAATAAAACAAAATAATTTTTATAAAAATGGAATAAAATAACTTAACTTAAAATGCCAACTAATCATAAAGCCAACTCTAGCAAATATAACTATGTACTAAATGGCACCAAATCAACCACTTTGACGTCTTCTACATCGCGTGTGGTAGTTACCCTGGAAGTAAAACGCCGGAAATGACGTGAACTTCAGGGCGGGAACTGACAAGATATTCATCCGCCAGTCCAAATAGTTCAAGCTACAAACGTTTAAATCCGGCAGTAAAATTAGTTTATGGACAGATGACGTACGGAGAGATAAAAAAAAAATACTGCACGCGTATTTCATTTTGACTTTTATGACGACTGTGCTGCCAACACAATTCATACATACATCCTGCATAAAATGTCAAATTAATCCCGAAATGTAAGCAGCATGCAAATCATTTTTAATAAAGCTGTGTAAGAAAGCATTAAAAAATTTGTGATCGTGATTGCTAACTCTGTAAAGGTAAAGGTTATGAACTTATCATTTTATGTATTATTTTTAATGCCATATATGTGGTAAATAACATATTGTTTGTTGTTCATATTAAAGCTTAGTTGATGTTTACAGATGTTGAAAGGAGTTATATCTTTCTTGTTGGAAACTGCCATGGGCTATCATTCCAAAGAGAAAGGCACTGAGCTTATCTGATATATTAAGACGCTACTTCTAAAACAAAGATTATTGCGTCCAACGCTCATCCACGGTTTGAGTCTAGTCCAGCAATTTTACCTAATAGTAGGCTAATACCTGGCGACTAGACACCACTACAGCAGTGGTGACCTTGGCAGCCTACCAAAAATCAGTTCTTAAACGAAGAAAGAAAGTTTTCCTAATTGTGGAGGCACGGAGGCCAAGCGGCAGCGCGTTCTGCTGACGAACAAAATGTCCTGGGTTCGAATCCTGGTTAGGGCTATATTGCTTGCCTTCCCCACAGTTTGATAAAGTCTTTACATAAAACACGTAGGCGGAATCACCTCTGGTAAGATCTTTGTCTATCTGACCTTATCAAAATAAACATTCATATGAAAATAAAATCGTCTGTTAAATGATAACATTTGAACACGTCTAGCTTCTTTAATTGTTAGTGAAAGTCTAGGAAATTCATTTTTTATATGTTGAACAAATTTTTCATTTGATCTCTTTTTTACGGTTGAAAAAATCTGGGTTTCACTTTTTCTTTATGAGAATTGACCTTACAATGTGGATAATGATTTAATGTTTATATGATTTCTTGTATTTGTATGAGAATATTTAGTAAATATATATATAAAGTTCTGTCTATGTGTTTAAGCAATAAAAAATTTTTTTTCATATTTTATCTTTGCAATTTGACTTAGCACATGTTTCCACGCTAGCTGAGTGGATAACGTATCGGACTGCCATGCGGTCGACTCGGGTTCGATTCTCCAGTTAGTCTATATCTTTTTTTTTCTATAAAAAAAAATTCAATTAATATTACTTTAAAACGAAAAGATTGTAAATCCACGGGCAACACTCGGCAATATAGCTTTTTTTTTTTTTAAATAAAAAGACTTCCCTATTTTAACCCTATTACAATATTTATTTAAAATTACTTTCCTAATTAATGTCTTCAGTAAAAAAAAATATATGTGTATAATTAATAGATCTATAATCTCTATAATCTCTATAATCTCTATAATCTCTAAAATCTCTATAATCTATAATCTCTCAAATTTCTAAAATCTCTATAATCTCTATAATCTCTATAATCTCTATAATCTCTATAATCTCTATAATCTCTATAATCTCTATAATCTCTATAATCTCTATAATCTCTATAATCTCTAAAATCTCTATAATCTCTATAATCTCTATAATCTCTATAATCTCTATAATCTCTATAATCTCTATAATCTCTATAATCTCTATAATCTCTATAATCTCTATAATCTCTATAATCTCTATAATCTCTATAATCTTTATAATCTCTATAATCTCTATAATCTCTATAATCTCTATAATCTCTATAATCTCTATAATCTCTATAATCTCTATAATCTCTATAATCTCTATAATCTCTATAATCTCTAAAATCTCTATAATCTCTATAATCTCTATAATCTCTATAATCTCTATAATCTCTATAATCTCTATAATCTCTATAATCTCTATAATCTCTATAATCTCTATAATCTCTATAATCTCTATAATCTCTAGCTTTCTGTTTGTAGTTTATCTGTTATATTTTGTTTAGCTTGTTTGTATATAAAGTAGACTGTGTGTGTGGTTTCCGATCCCGATTAGTTAAGTTAAAGACACGTGACCTTATTGTCTCATATTTTACTTTTGCGAACTCGCTTCCGGTATGTGTCCTCCCTAGCTGAGTGGTTAGCGTATCCGACTGCCATGCGTGTGAATTAGGTTCGATTCCCACTGATAATTTTTTTCTACTTTCTTAAAAATTTCCCTCAATATTACTTTTGTTTTAAAGATTGTAAAGAATTTCAGAATTTAATGTTCTTCATAAAATGTTTTCAGTAAGCAAAATATTAAAATTATATTTTAGACGCATGCGGGAGACGGGTGTTCGAATCTCAGCCAGCGATAATTCAATTTTTTTTTTGTTGATTTTAAATAAAAAGAAATGTCCTTTTTTTAACCTGATTACAATACTGGTGCAGGAATTAATGACATTAATGTGTCAATGCATGTATTTAGAACTTATTGATAACATTTTGACTGTGCCGAATAGAGCAAAAAACAGCAGTATATAACAGTTACTTGGAAAATCTGTTTAATATCCAGACAAAACAAAGTGCAGATGAAACAAATAATGAAAATATTGTATTAAAAATTGAAATAAAAACTTAAATTATAAAAAAAAGTTGAAAAAGTTGGAATTTTTTATATTTTATCTACTAATGCAAGTCTCAATGGATGTTTAATTGTAGCGTCGATTGTTAAGTCCTGAGCAATAGAGACCGACCGATATTCGGTTTCAGCTTTAGTTTCGGCGCCGAAGGTAGGCAAAAACTCTTTTTCGGCGTGGATTCGGTTTCGGCCGAAGACAAAAGGATAGTTTTCGGTTTGTTTACGGTTTCGGCCGAAACTGATATTGACTTTCGGTTATCAGCCGAATATCTATTTTAACTTTCAAAATTCAAAGTGCTACGCTATTGCTGCATCTATTACTCTGCTTATTGATACTTTCATTTAGTTAAACTGTTGTGAATTAATCTGTGTGAAGTAGGGATGTTAAACGAAAACCGGATTTCAGGAGGAAATCATTCATAACTGTGTACCACGATTTATTTATCTTTTTATCTGAAGAAATATTTGTTAGATTCTAACCCTGTCTGATTAGCACAAAACAATTCATTAACATTATATTCCTTGCAAACACTCGTTTGTCAGAGGTGACTTTTTTTGTGTGTTTTTTTCGAATTACGAATATTGCTTGCTAATTTGCGATACAAGCACATACAACAGCTAATGCAGATGTTATCGCTAGTCGTCGATACAGACATTTGATCTACGTATTCGAAAACTAACAAAAATGGAATTTCCACATTGATGCTGAACGCCCCTTTAACAGACAAACAGACCGATAGGCGTAAGGTTGCGAGATACTTGCACTTCAAACGGAGGACATAGAGAGACAAAAAGAATGACATATTTAGTGTTTCACAATCCACAATCAGTTCAGTTTTATTACATTAGCTGTCAATAATTGTATATTAGTAAAACTGACCCAAAATTTTATTTAATGTAGACTGAGAAACAACTGGGGCAATTAAAAAAAAACTACTTTGTAGAGCATGTAAGATTCTTTTCAAAAACGGTTAATTTTCTTTCCGGACGTCTATCAACCCTAGATAGATATGTCTGGGATTTTACTTATATTATTCATATTCTACAAATATTCTTTTAATGTGTGTAACATATAGATCTAACACCCACTGGTTTATAAAGGTCTAAATTCATGACACTACAGCTTTTGACTTCTGCTAATCCAAAATCAAGTGTTTTTGTTTTACAAAGATTTCACCACGTTCTAAGGATCAATGGTCCTTCGTATTATTTAGTATAATCAATGCAAATTTGTTTTTTCCAAACTATAACTTACTTTGCCCGGGGGCGGAGAGGGAGAACAGAAAATGGGTAAAAAAAATCGGATATTTAGAACCGAAAATAGGTTTTGAGAAAAAAAGAAGGATATTAACATCCCTAATGTGAAGAAGAAGACTGAAGAAAATAATAAACGATTACTTAATCACTCCAAAGAATGGTTTACTCAAATAGAGTGCTCATAAACTAGTTAATATTACACATAAATGTGCATAAATAAGAGTTTTGAAAACATTTGTTTCGCATTTTGAGTTTATTTTTCGGTTTCGGCCGAAGTTGTAGTTAAACTTTTGGTTTCGGCTTCGGTTTCGGCCGAAAGTCAATGTATAATATTCGGTACGTTTTCGTTTTCGGTCGAAAATAAAAATTTGGTTTCGGTCGGTCTCTACTGAGCATGATGACTTGTTCTGTGAGTTAAAATAAATACAATTTGTTTAATTAGTACATTCAATGGATTGGTATTTATAATGGTTCTACAAAATTGTTTTATTGTGTAAAAAAAAATGCCATTGCCAATTTTTCACAGACATTGTTTTCTAATATGAAAAAAATAATTTGATTTGTTGCTATAAAAATCTGATGCGTTGTTCTTTCTCAATGCAAATCTGTTGAAGTGAACACAAAAATGAATAATAAACCGAAAATGTTAACTGTGTGCAATAATTCCAAGAACAAAACAACTTCTCACCATGACTATAGTCACCCCGTTAACGCTGCCATTATAAGGGATGACTATGGCCACCCTTATTCTAAGAAAAATAGCGGTGATAGTTTTTATTTCAATAATTGTCCCCGTCAAGTATGTTTTAGAAAGATAGATAGAAAACATAAGTTAAATAAATATAATCACCTTAAAATGTTCTGGGTAGTAAGAATAGAGCGTTTGCATGGGCGTGGCTTAGAATTTTTAGTGACGTATTTGTGTAAATAGAAGACACTTGATGTACAAAAATGGTGAAGTACTTCTTTATCATGCCAAATTCACATCTGAATATTGGCTTTCCTACGCACAAATCATTAGATAAAACGTCTCAGATCATCTTACTAATACAAGAGAAAGACTGACATGGTATTTTTTCAACGAATTTCAACATTTTAAGCTCAATTCATCATTTTAATATCTGACCGGTAAGTGTTGCATTTGAATGGATTTATTGAAGTGAATTATTGGAGTCATTCATTGAATGATTAATTATTTTCATTGTAGGCCTAATCGTTCAATAGTAATGTAACATTTTTAATGTAAGAATCTTCTTGTGATAGGTCTATTAATCTAATATAGAATTAATAAAATCCATATTAATACTTTAATCATGATTTTAAACACAAAATATCAATAAAATAAGCTCGAGTCTATATGAAACTATATTAATACAGCGGCCATTGTACACCATTACACAAAATAAACAAAAAAACACGTGATTTTTGTCACGTGATTGCAAACGCCCTATTTTACAGGTTGACTTAGCTATGCTTAAAATCGATGTCAGACGGCCATCTTGAAAAGATGTCTGTACCTCAGAAAATACTCTGTTTACCGTGAAAAACTTCTAAATAGTTACCTATATCTTTATTATGTATTATATACAATTGAAAGACCTGAAATGATAATAATTTTGGATTTATGGCACTCTAAAACAATTTTTCCTCAATGGCCCAAAGAATACAAAAAGAATACAACAGAAAATTGGAAAGTATGAAGACCTGCTGGCCACAGCCAAGAAAAGATAACTGGAATGGTATGGGCACGTCACCAGAACCAACGGGCTTGCAAAGACCATCCTGCAGGGTACCACCAGAGGAGGCAGAAAGAGAGGAAGACCAAAGAAACGTTGGGAAGATAATATCAGGGAATGGACAGGTACAAAACTGCGCGACGCAGTGAGAACGGCTGAGAGACGGGGGGAATTGAGGAGGCTGGTTTGCATGTCATCTGTGGCGCCCCAACGGTCTAACAGACTACGAGATATGTAGGATGTAGGATGTAGGATGTAGGAGGCTCAAAGTCACCCCGGATAACCACGTTCACCACATCTTACTATATATATATATATATATGGTTTTTAAACTGAAACTCTTTAATTCTTTATTTATATATCTTTTCTTGTGCTGGCCACGTAATCACATAGTATGCCGTGGCCACGGAAACTGGTGAACACAGCTTCACCGGCCCTATGGATCAGTTTGGTCCGATGGGATACTTTATCTTGTGTATTACAGCGGTTCCTTCTATAAAAAAAGATTATTGCAACCTACGTTCATCCGAGGTCCGAGTCTAGTCTCGCACCTTTATTAATGTTTTAAATTAAATGATGTTAAGTTTGTGGTTTTCCTGGTTTGTTCAGGCAACCCATTCCATGCCCTAATGCCACTCGGGAAGAAAGAGTACTTATATCTATTTGTTTTCCAATAAGGAATAAGGAAAGTCTTTTTGTCCTTATGTTTATCTGAGCATTGCAACAGGCTGTTATTGGGTTGTTTTTCTAAAATTAAAGTTTAAAGACTAATGTATTATTACTACTTTACTCTTTGTATAGATAGATAGATAGTGTAATAAATCGAGAAATGTAAAGACACAGCGTATAATTGTACTCAGACTTTATTATGTAATGAAGACTAGTACATTCAAAATGGTAGAACAAGGACGTCGCTAACATACTAGGGGATTATGGGTAAACAACAAAAGGGGCAGCACTCTCACAGTTCACACAATGGAAAACAACACAACAAATAGACATAATGGTTGCAACATTCCTCCTCCTTTAATTTCTAGGTGGCCCAAGATCCAAATCGTTCTGGAACACGCCTAGTACGACCTGATGTTCGACGTACTGGGGATACAGGTGACATCTGATTTTCCAGTGATGGTATTGGTATGTCCGAAACCCGAGGCACCAGGGCTGCATGAGAGACCGACTGATTTAATAGCGGAGCTTCCGTTGCTGGAATGTTCACTATTTCCTCCGGTTTTTCTGTCTGAAACTCAGGCTCTACATTGTCTCTTGAAGATGAACTGGTTGTGGATTTATTATGAACCTTTTCTGTAAGATCAAGATCCGGAATGTCCGCATACCTATTACGAATATGGTCTACATGTCTCTTTACCGTTCTTCCATCTGTCAGTTTGATGGCATAAGAGAGCGCACCGGTCACTGACTCTACGGTCCCCGGCAACCACTCGACTCTAGAATTACCACTATGAGTATGCGTATAAACTTTATCACCTAGTGCGAAAGTGCGTGTCTTGCAACCTTTATCGTGCGACTGGGCCTGCAGCGCTTGTTTTGTCTCTACGCGACTTTTCAAATCAGCCTGGAGCATTGAAATGGGCGTACGCAGGCACCGGTTCATCAGCAACTGTGATGGAGTCTCTTGGGTTGTGCTTTGGGGCGTGGTTCTGTATTTGAACAAGAATTTGTTTAGCCGCATTTCCCACGGAATAATATTTTCCATTTTCCTGATGCTAGACTTGAAAATTTGAACTGCCCTTTCTGCAAGTCCATTGGTGGATGGATGTCGTGGAGCCGAGCGGATGTGTTTAATTCCATGCCTTGTGCAGAATCTTTGGAAATCATCACTAGTGAATGCCGTACCATTGTCCGATACTAGAGTGACTGGAAGACCATGAGTTGCAAATATTCCACTGAGTGCAATGATAGTTGCCTGGGTTGATGTATTAGGAACATTTATCACTTCTAGCCATTTCGAATGGGCATCAATTACAATCAGAAAGAGTTTACCCATGAAAGGACCGGCATGATCAATATGAACCCTAGACCAGGGAGAACTTGGCCATTCCCAAGGGTGGAGCTCTGCCACCGCTGGTACATTTTGATTTTTGTCACATGACGAACACTCTCTCACTGCTGACTCAATATCATGGTCCATTCCTGGCCACCAGACGTAACTTCTGCCTGTAGCCTTCATCCTTGATATACCTATGTGAGTATCATGAAGTAGACACAAAACTGTCTCGCGACATTTGCTAGGAACAATAATCCTGTTTCCCCATAGGAGACAGCCATCCATGATTGATAGTTCCTCCTTCCTAATGTAAAATGCATTATAACACTTATCAACTTTGCCTGGCCAACCCCACCTGACCCATTGAAACACTTTTGACAGAACACGGTCCCGTTGCGTCTCGGTCCGAATCTCCCGAGAACTCACTAACGGAGCAGCTGAGTCGATCATGTTGACAACCAAAACCATCTCCTGAGGCATTGTTACAGATTGAGGTAGGTCCGGGAGTGGAAGTCGACTCAAAGCATCCGCATTAGCATTATCAACTCCTCGCTTGTATTCAATGCTGTAATTATAGGCAGAAAGTGTTAATGCCCATCTTTGTATCCGTGCCGACGCCATAGCTGGAATTGTGCAGTCATGGCCAAACAAGTAGGTCAAGGGCTTGTGGTCTGTCACGAGGATGAATCTATCATTTCCTGTTCGGCCATAAAGATATTGATGGAATTTAGTGACCCCAAATACCAAAGCCAGGGCCTCCCTGTCAATTTGTGAATAGTTCATTTCAGCTGGATTCAAGCTACGGGATGCGAATGCTATGGGTCGGTCTGTACCATCGATATACCCATGACTTAGCACCGCACCGATTCCTTTCGGCGAGGCGTCACATTGTACCAGAAGTGGTAAAAGTGGGTTGTAATGAACCAATAAATCAGAAGTACTGATCATGTCCTTTGCATAGTGAAAAACTGTTTCCTCTCGTTTCCCCCATTTCCAAGAAACGTCCTTTTTCGTAAGCTCGTACAATGGTGCAAGCTCAGCAGAAAGATTCCTGAGGAACCTAGAGTAGTAGTTTATGAGGCCAAGAAAACTTCGAAGTTCAGTTTTATTTGTAGGTGTTGGTGCTTCCTTTACAGCCTTCACCTTCGCTGGGATAGGATGAAGACCCTCCGCGTCTATGCGGTGACCCAGATACTCAACTGAAGGTTGCATGAACATACACTTGTTTTTATTCGCCTGCAGCCCTGCTTGCATGAGGCGCTCAAGCACAAGTTCAACATTTTTTAAATGCTCGCAATTATCTCTCCCTGTCACAAGAATGTCATCTAGATAAACGCAGACACCTTTTAGTCCTTTCAATACATTACAGATAATTCTTTGAAAACAGCCCACTGCTGCGTTAACACCGAATGGGAGACGTTTCACTTTAAACAGGCCCATGTGAGTGTTTACAGTCAGATATTTGTGGTACTCCTCATCCACGGGTATCTGTGAATAGGCTTGATGCAAATCAATTTTTGTAAATGTTTGTCCACCTCTTAATTCTGCAAACATGTCTTCAATTCTAGGCAAGGGGTAAGGGTCAACCTTACAGGCTTGATTTATCGTTACCTTGTAATCACCACAAAGCCGTACTGTGCCATCGGTTTTCAAAACAGGCACCACGGGGGCTGCCCAATCGCTGTAATCAACCGCCTCCCATATGCCAAGTTCTACATTCTTATCAATTGCCTCTTGTACTTTGTTCTTGATGGCATAAGGTACTGGTCTGGCCTTAAAAAACCGAGGTTGTGCTTCTGGGTCAATGAAAAATTTGACTGGTGGACCATTGTATTTGCAGAGGCTTCCTTCAAAAATAGCTGAATATTTCAATAGCAAGTCATCAATATTCACGGTTTGAATATTATTGATGCTGTTCCAGTCTAGGCGAATAGCTGTTAACCAATTTCGGCCAAGAAGTGAAGGCCCACCACCAGCAACCACGACTAGGGGTAGGACCGCATGTTGTCCTTTATATGTCACGTTAACGTTTGCATACCCATGCACAACGATGGGTTCTCCTGTATAGGTAGTAATAGCGCTGTGAAACGTCGACAGCTTAACGTCTTGGTAGAACTCTCTGTATGTATGTTGTGAAATAATTGTAAGGGAGGCCCCTGTATCCACCTGCATCCTTATGTCCCTAGACTCTACCTGTAACACCACATCTATTGAAGGAATTTTCTTCTGTAGTAAAGCAACACTGAATAATGAGAAACACTCATCAGAAGAGTGCTCTTCCTGAGATACAATGTTAGTCGGATTTGATCGTGACATGTTGGGGAACCTTTTGAACTTAGGTACCTCAGCCTGTGGTGGTTTGACATCAGTGGTTCTACAGGCTCTTTGGATATGACCCTTCCTATTGCAGCCATGGCAGATGGCATCTTTGAACCGGCAATCTTGCCTGAGATGAGACCCCCCACAGCCGAAACATGTTAAAGGAAACTTGGGTTTTACTTGAACTTGCACTTTGTTGACTTCCTGTAGGCCTACATTAGTCGAGGTAGACCAGGCCGTGGCCGCCTCGAGTATGTCCTTTGCATTATACTCGGCAGCTTCCAATGCCAAAGCCGTCTCCAGTGCCGTGTTAAATGTTATTGTGTCCGGCAGAGACAATAATTTCCTTTGCATGGCCTCATTGTTTATACCAACAATGAAAATGTCCCTAAGTTGCTCGCTAAGGTCAGAAAACCTACAATCTGTTGCAGCCTGCCTTAATCGTACCACAAAACTTCCAATAGTTTCCCCCTCCTTCCTTTTAATTGTATAATATTTGAACCTTGAAACAATGCGGCTTGGTGCTGGATTAACGTGGTGCTTTACCAGTGACACAAGCTCAGCAAAGGATTTATTAGCTGGCTTCTCAGGGGCAGTAAGCGTTGATATTAAATGGTATGCATCTGGCCCAACAGTAGCTAAAAATACTTGCCGACGTTTTTCATCATTTTCTATGCCATTCGCACCGAAGAAATTTTCGAGTATATCAGTATACTCGTCCCAATTAGAACCAAGTTTAAACTCATTAATATGGCCGATTAAAGGCATTTGAAATATGAACTACTAATAATATACGTAAATATAAGTAAATATACAAGTTTATCCTCGTCGCCAATGTAATAAATCGAGAAATGTAAAGACACAGCTTATAATTGTACTCAGACTTTATTATGTAATGAAGACTAGTACATTCAAAATGGTAGAACAAGGACGTCGCTAACATACTAGGGGATTATGGGTAAACAACAAAAGGGGCAGCACTCTCACAGTTCACACAATGGAAAACAACACAACAAATAGACATAATGGTTGCAACAGATAGATAGAAAGATGGTTAGATAGATAGAAAGAAAGATAGATAGATAGATAGATAGATAGATAGATAGATAGATAGATAGATAGATGGATAGATAGATAGACAGAAACATAAAGAGACAGAGAGAGAGAGTACGGGATGTAAAAAGTCATTAGTATAACGGCGTTCTTTTTTTTTATTTTATACACCGATGAAGGTGAAGAGAACAAACAGTAATTTGTTATCCATGCTCAGATTTTGTTGGAATGCAATACATTTAGTGAAATTAGACATACATACTATTACTGTAGAACTCCTCATGAGTTTTTCAGCAAAATTAAACCAAAATACATAATATATTAAACACATCCAACTGTACTACATAATTTAATGATATAAAAAAAATTGATGCAAGAAAAACATGACAACAACGTTAACAAAAAAAGCCTTATATAACCTTCGATGTTGATGGGCCGAAAATACAACAATTCAATTCAATCCAAGCTTACGTTTGTGCACACGTGACGTCCACTTGATCGAGATGGGATAATCCCAGCCGCTAGGTGCACAAGCACACCAAGTACATTAAGCACACTAAATACACAAATAATTAATTACACTAAGACTACAAGTAAGACATACCATTTTTCAAAAAACGTAACGCACAACACGACTCATGAGGGCGTAGGCGTTTCCTTCACGGGAGATAGTGAAGGATAGAAAGAAACATTATACAGCCACATAAAGTGTGAGGAATATGTTCTTATGTATGGCTCGTGAATTTGTGAGTGGATCATCACAACAACTCATTAAGCGAGGGGAGAAGGTTTGGTGTGTGTCGAGGCGGGGGCCGCTAGGAGATAAACGAATCAGAGAGACGGGGAGACAATACTTGTACTCTTGTTTAGGGTAGAGAGGGGCGTGGGGGGGAGTGGGTGGGGGTCGGAGGTGCAGTAAGGAATTGACGGGATAGGAGATGATTGTTCCACGAAGCTATTTCCATCTGATTGTGGATAGATTGACAGATAAATGAATAGAAAGTGAGAGAGAATGTGTGTGTAAGAGAGGGAGAGAGAGAGAGAGAGAGAGAGAGAGAGAGAGAGATGATTGATGCGGGATAATGTTGTGGTGAGGTCTAGGAATATATCATTATCGCTCTATCAGAAATCCAAGTTATCACATTTTGTTTTTCACAAATATGTCGATGTTAGTATTTGCAAATATTATTCATATCAATAACGATGCAGTGCTCTTCCTGTGTTGGGGATTTTTAAACTCTTTCTTTTATTACAAATTAAACATCTCTTAAGAGCAATTAATTCGCATAAATCAGTTATAAGCAATTTAGTTATGAATTTGCCTTAGGAATATTTTGATTTATCTAACCCTACAAAAAAAAAAAAAGAATAAGGAAAACGAACAAGAAATTAGTAGCCTAAATATAGAGTCTACATTTTTAATGATGTGAAAAACAAACCCATAAAAACCAAGTTTTTATTATTCTCCCTTTCTTTGTAAACTAAGTTTACCATCATGTCATTAAATAATTGATTGACTACTGGAAATGAAACAAGTACAGAAAAATATCTGTGTCACAAATCTCAAAAATATCTCCTTACTCCGTATAAAACATTGCCGCAAATATTATACTACGACACGAATGTAAACATGAATTCATTTTTTTCTCTTCATTCACAAAGCTAGAGTACAAAGTATGATGATGTCATAAAAAAATCTCAGCGCATCCATTTTTTTCTAGCTTTGTGACAACAAAAACATAAAAAAGTTAAACCGGCAATTTTCAAAATAAAACCAAATAAAGTTAAATTTTCAAAAAAATAAAAATTATAGTATAATTAAGTCTTTTTTAACTGAAAATTTAATAGAATGTATTGTTAGTCGCCACAAGTCTGCTGCCCTAGTTTCAGCTCGATTGGACGACGGTAAGTGGTCGAAAAATCGATGCAAAGTTTTACTAGCAGACAGACAAACAGTATGAGCTAAGAGAAAGGGAGTAAAAATATTGGGAATTTTGCGTTGAGGTAGGTTCAATAGGGATTTACCATTCCTCACTATTCAGTGTAAGGAGGGGGAAGGGAAGCTTTCAACCGATATTTTGTTTGTTGCGATGGGGATGGGCGTGGCCGTGAAAATTTGATAGAATGTGCTTACCATAGCTTAACGTCTATGTGCTTTGTTTCAGATCGATAGAATGGCAGAAAGTAGTTCAATTAGCCTTCCGAAAGTCGAGGGGTCGATTGGATGGTTTGTCGGTCGCCAGCTAGCCAGCCATAAACAACGTTTTGAGAAGTTAATAAAGGAATTCAAAACAGTTTCTAGAAGTCAAACAAAAATAAAGTTATAAAAGCCTTGGCTAGAAACTCGCCTGGCCTTAATTCTTTTTCCTGAATCCGTTTCTCCCAGTAACATATTCCTTATATCGGAATGTAAGGTTGTGTCAAATGTAAAGATGTGTCTAATGTGAAGTGATGTCAAATATATAAGGATGTATAAAATGTCAGATGTCAAATAGTGTGAGAATGTTCTAATGTAAGTTGGTGTCAAATGTAAGGAGTTATAAAATGTAAGTTGGTGTCAAATGTAAGTTGGAGTCAAATGTAAGGAGTTATAAAAATTTGGATTAAGTCAATGTAAATTGGAGTCAAATGTAAGGAGTTATAAATAGTAAGTTTGAATCAAATGTAAGTTGGTGTTGAATTTAAGTTCGTGTCAAATGTAAGTTGGTCTCAGATAAATCGTTCTGAAAGTAAATATGCAATCATACAAAATATTACAACAAAACATATTTTTTCAAGGACAAGTTTATAATGTAATAATTCACAGTATGACAAGCATAATATAAATACCAAGCTGGTTATCAATCAATTACGACATTACTTTCAAAGGCCATGATCTTATTTAGCATAGGTCTTTTATTGATTTTTGTTTTTCTATTAAGAAACATTAGACTTAACCAACAAAAAAAGAAGTTGGATTCATTCCCTTCTGGGCAAAGCATATAATTTATCGTTTGTGAAAAAAGGAGATGTTTAGTCCTTTGTGTGCGTGCGTATGTGTTTTATGGATATATATTTAACATAATCAATATCTCTATCTATCCATATATCTTACTTCCTATGAATTGTAAAGACCTAACTGTCTAACTATGTTTTCATTAATCTAATCCGTCAATAAATCTGAGTATCTAAATTTAATAATAATACATATAGAGCTGACGTTCTCTACATCTGTATGACTTGCTATCTATTTATCTAACTAGGTATTCAATATGTATATATGTATATTATCTAATATCAACCTAAAAACATATTCTTAAACCAGGTCAACATGAAACTCCACCTCTAAACCAGATTCAAGCTGTAACATTTTTTAAACCGGACACAACCTTCGACCCACCCTTAAAACCTGTTCAACCTATCAATGTTATCATATCTAAATAGTGTGGTGTTAAAAAAAAAAATATTGGCTAATTTTGTTCCCACTGAGAAAAAAAAAGCAAATATGGCACTAAATAAATATGTTACTATTATAAAATAAATAACAACAAAATAAATAATAATTAATTCAGGAAAGATAACGTAAAGAAGGGTGCATAAATTTTAGAGTGCTCTCCCTTCTCCTGGCTCTTACAAGGTCATGTCATGCCTCACTTGGACAATTATCGCTAAAACAGTTTCTGTATTTTTTTTTTATAGATTAATTCAATAATATCAAGTGTACTTGGGAGATTAGCAGGCGCGAACGCAGGATTTGCGCGCCATCTGCTGTGTTTGCACTTCGGACCCAAAAAATGGCTGCTTGAGCTCATTTGCGACTTGTGGGCTTGTGGGCACCCGCGCTAGTCGCTGATGTGGATTTGGTGGCAGACGACCAATCTGAATTCCGCGTGCTGTTGAGCTAACACTTTAAGACGTAATCAACAAATTGAAGGTAAACATTGGATAAGGGGAGTTAAAAATACAGTCTCACAGTGTTTGATATTATTGCGCTTAACAGGGCCTGCGGGAGAAAAAAAGGTAGGCCCTTACTGCTGCGATACCGTTTTTGGGCACTCCTTTCCAACACTAGTCATATCTAGATTATTAAAATTGATTAACATAATTTTTTGAGAAATCAGGAATCTTTTAAAACATGTCCAACAACCATCACCATCCATTACCCCACCACCACGTCTTGTAAAGGGGGGGGGTAACTTTCAGTCATTTGCCCTGCAGACTCTAATGTCGATCTCTGAGCGTTTGAACACGAGAGCCCTCAATTAGAGCCTCGCAATCATTTCGTACGTGCTTGGGGGGGGGGGGGGAGGGGGAAAACGATGGTTAAACGAGGGTGATTAGGAGAGTAACTAATAGCTTTTAGATATTTAATACTTTTTGAATATGTTCACAAGCCTTTAAGAAACCGTCCCCGCGACCTACATATTTATACCAATAATTCACAAAATGTTACACAACTTTAACTTGTTTTTTTTTTCGAGACTATTAGGAAATGACGAATTTGAGAGAACAGATACGAATAATAAACTAAAATATTTAAATATTTGTTTCGTGTTTAAAGCTGGAAAGTTTTGTGATTTCCTTACAAATCGCATTTTTGATAATAGGCTTAATTAAAAATTTCGTACATAGCCTGTACAAAGTATAATTTTCTTAATTGAAAACCCTTATCTTTTAAAACACTATGGAGATTATCTGAGCCCTAAATGAGAGAGCTTACGCTTTCCCCCCCCCCTCCCCAAAAAAAAAAGTTCTATTAAAGGGTCAAGGTGAGATAAGCTTTTTGTACATTAACTCTATATTATAATGAAGTGAGGTTAAAATTATTATTCAAAGCAAAATGCAACCCTTTTAGAAGCGGTTCTTTGGAGTTTTGCAACTACTGTTAAAAACAAAGGTCTTCCAGGTTTTTGTGTGTAGTAAAGTAAAGTACCCGTCGGATCAAATTGATCATAAGGCAAGCGAAGAAGCGTTCACGAGACTAGGGTATGTGTGGCCAGCCACCTTTACTTTATCCCAACTTAAGTGAATTACCCACCAGAGCTGAGTAGACTCAGGGACACCCCTCGAGTCCCTGGAAAAAATCTAGGCCTGCACCAGGATTCGAGCCCAGGAACTTTCGCCATTTGAACGCGCTGCCACTCGGCTCCTCGTTTGAATTTGTGATTGGGTTAGTGCTAGCCATTTAATCTTTCTTGTCATACATATCTAAAGAGGAGCGCGTCATTAGCAACAGTGTGTCAGGAAAAGAGGGATTTTCAATGGCACGCGTAAGAGTTCTTAAAAGTCTATGTAAGGCTCTTCTACAAGAAATGTAGTGCTACAGCAGGGTGACTTTTAGGCTGTTGGCACGCTGAATGAATTAGAAATCATACTTAGGCACACTATTATCAAAAAGGTTTGCGACCCCTTGCATTAGTTGTTTTAATACATCAACAAACATGCTTTTTTTTTTATAGCATTGATAGCTTTGGTAGTGTTTCTATGTGTGTTTATGTGCTTCATTTCACTCTATGATGACTTTTAGGAATTTGTTGATATGTTGCTGAGTTATTGAGTTATTGTTCTTGTTGTTTGTTTAACAATGACACAATCACATATACACGGACTAATGCATTAACAATCACACACACGCACAGTAACACACAGACGCATAAAAAGAGACTCACACTACAAACACGGACACACACACTTACAAACAAACAGACACAAACACATACCTATAGACATTCATCTCCCGCAAACTCTCTCTCTCTCCCTCTCTCTTTTTCTCTTTCACGCTCAACAGAATCACACATACAGACACACGTAGCCTTCATTAATTGCTTTGAATATATATATCTCCAGACTCCAGAGCGCCCCCTGGTGGGGAAACGTGATGAACTAATTTAGGTCACGTAATGGTAAATGGATGTCAACAAATATGTCCTGTCAGCTGATGTCAATAGATTAGGTAGCCATTCGGTTTTATGTCTAACTGAAAGAGAAACAATATTGAGATAATATATCAGCAATAAAGGCTTCTAAACAGTGAGAAACACTAGGCATAGAGCAGCTTAACAGTCAAAAGAATAATGCGTAAACAAACAGCCAACTGTGAGATGGATTAAGTAAACTGCTAACAGCGTGATGCATAAACTCAACAGCCAAAAGTATAAATTCAAAAACTAAGCAACCGAAAGTACAAATTAATAAACTAAACAGCCAAGAGTACAAATTAATAAGCTAAACAGCCATAAGTAGCCTACAAATTATTAAACTAAACAGCTATATGTACAAATTGATAAGCGAATCAGCCGAAAATACAAATTCATAAAATAAACAGCCGAAAGTACAAATTACTAAACTAAGCAGCCACAAATATACTGCAAAAGGCGTAAAAGCCAATAAAAAATTTGTTTTTATCAAACAGCCAAAAGGTATAGTTAATGGAACGGCAACCTTTTCATAATAGAGTGCCAAAGTAGGATTTTTAATTTTTTTAGCGCTACAACAGCCAAAAAAGTCAACCTACTATATTTTTGTTTTAATAAAAACCATTTATATAGCGCTAGTGTGGTCCAAGGTTAGTATAGCCGGAGTTGGGGGTGGGAAATAAGCACCCACTCCTCTCGAAATATCCTCATGGCTTGCGTCTCAAAAATCCTCTGCTAACCACCGAAGTCCAACTTCTGGCCTTCTCGAATAACTCGAATCCAAGTCTGGCGGAACATGTTTCAACTAACAGGAGAAGGGGTAAAGGCGGGCAGCTGGCGCCTTAAAACCAGCAGCTTCAGGCAGATGGGGCTAGGAGAGGGAAACTCCGATCTCAAACCTTCGCTGCCTCGCGGCGACACGTGTGCAAGGTGAGGCTAAGGGAGTAAACCCTAACAGAAAATCAGGAGATGGAGTCCCTTAGGCAGTTTTATAGCGAACGCGCTATCTCTCTGGCAACTCCTGCGACGCAGATGGTCCCTCGTTGTGTCAGCTTAGCTGTTCCCCTGGAATCACCATCAGCGTGGATAGAGATGGCCTGCTGCCTGGGCAACAGCTGGCCTTTTTAAGCATTGCATAGGCTATCGTGGCCTCCTTTTCTACTTCCTACTTCGAGGGGCAGAGGAAAAGCAGACTGCGCCATCGTCCCTTAAGGATGGAAGGATGCCTTATATATATATATATATAGCGCCGTAGCAGGACCGAGGCTGAAAGTGAAGGCGCTTTACAGAGAAACGATGCAGAAGTCAACACAAAACCATTACGATTATAAATAAAAACAACTTTAACCCAAGGCTTCCAGAACCGAACACCTGAGAATCGGATATTCGGGTAGACCTATTGTATGTTAGATTATGACAGGCTTCACAAACACATCTGGCCTATTTATGAAAGGCTTACTGACATAAAGCTCCTTGAGCGACGTGAACGCCATGCGACGCAAAATGCAAATGAAAGTCTACATAGTGTTATTTGGTCCAAATGTAGCAAAGCCCAATTTCATTCCAAGGAAAGGGTGGAATTTTCTGCAATGATAGCAATAGCTGAGTTCAACTTTGGACCTGAATTTTCCAAATCCTTGGTTGTTCAGCATATAGGAGTAAGTGCGGGTGATAACACAGACAGACTGTGCGCAGCAAGGCAACGAAAACGTCTTCAGAAAAGTGCTGATGTTGGGAGCCAGAAAGCAAAGAAACGAACCAGTGATAAAAAACTAGCGATTCAGAAAGCGGATAAAGAGTTCTTTAAAGTTCATAGAACAATCAAGCAGGACTTTTTTGAAAACTTTAAAATTTTACATGTGAGACTTCTTTATTATTTTTCTTTCAAAGTGTGACCACATAAGTGATTTAACAGGTGTATATTTTTCAATGTGCTGGGGTGTAATCTGTAACTAACTATAGTTGAAAATATCTTATATGCTAAAATTTTGACACTGTTGTCTATTTTATTTAGGCCATGTTTTTTTATAATGGGATTATTTATATATAATCAAAAAATATTTTATATTTCATTCAATAGAATATTGCAATGTATTTTAAAATAGTAAATTAAGAGTATTTTCTATTTTTGAACCGGTTTTGATCCATTTTGAAATAATATAATTCTTTTTGTTTTTGGTCACTTTTGATTTGTTTATATCTCATTGGGCGGAGACAGTATTTCTTTGAAAACTTTTTTTATTTTTTTATGAATACTGTTAAAATTTTCAGCAGTTCCTGATTATATGTATATTTATCATTAAAATTAACTTTGGTGAGCTAGTCATGAAGATATTTTAGTAAATACAATTTTCGCTTGTTTTTTGCGGTTTTCTCAAAATGTATTTTTTTTATACAATTTTTTAACACATTTATTTATTTCTTAATATTTTTGCTTGAAACTTTTACTGACCATTCATGGTATATTTGTTGTAAATAATGTTGATGATACAATTTTTCCATTTTAATTAGCCAACATGATTACAGTATTTTACATTTACCCTTTTAATTTTACTTATTATGTGACAAATAAAAGAATTATCGCTCAAATTAAAAACTAAAGTTTATTTATAATTTTAGTATGTAGCCTACAACTAGACTATTGAGAATAATTATTTCTTTTTTATATTTATACTAGTGGTTATGTCCGTCAAAATGACGGAGAAAAGAATGACTACAATGTGTTTTGTTAAGAGAGAAAGACAAAAGACAATAAAAACTGGAGTGAGAACGTTTCTTTTCGGTATTTAGTTTTTGTTCTTTTTAATTGTTTCTGGTCGCCCTTACCCTGGCATTTGCATAAGAATTGTTGCTGTCAAGATTCTGGTCTCAAAGACTTGAGTAGTGTGTAAACCGCCGATACATTTCCATTAAGAATACACCGGCGGGCGAACGCATGGGGGACAGCCCCCGCAGCGGGTCCGAGATCCATTACACTGCCGAGAGGCCACTGGTCTCGTTGGGGAGGAAGCAATGGACGCTGCAATCACGTCTCGAGAACCACCCGGTGCCTGGATGCATGTACCTATAGTATGGGATTTGTGCTACTGGGTGACAGTGCAGGTTTACTAGCGAGCCACCACGATATTAATCCTGGCAGGCTGTTAGAGGTATGAAAAACATCATACTTTTGGTTTAAAATCTCCGTTTTGAGAACTTCAATGTACTTCTGAAAAAAGCTCATCTATATTTTATTTATATTGATCTAAATATACCTTAAGTTAGGGATGTATATAAAGGTTTTCATAATTGATTTGCACCAAGATGTGTCCAATTTCAGCTTAAATCCATTCTAGTGCCTACAAATTAAAGTATACCGACGGACCGAATTGATCCATAAGGCCGGTGAAGCAATGTTCACCGTGTTTCTGTGACCATGGCATACTAGGAGCTTGTGTGGCGAGCACTTTGCCCTGCCGCTTTTACTTTACCCCAATAAAGTCAGGTCAGGTACCCACCACAGCTGAGTAGACACGCAATTATTATACCATCAATTAACATGTCAAAATAGTTTTGTGTTGTAATTCGTTGTAGATTAAGTGATTTTAAAAAACATTCTACGACAAAATAAAAAGGAACAAAAAAGAAAAAAATGTATCTAAAATAGAAAACTTTAAAGTTTCGATGAAAATTGAAATTTTATGGACGGAGCAGGATAGATAGAAAGTTGGCAGTTTATTTATTATTTTTATTATTTTTTGTTTCGACGATTTTGACGTCGGGAAAATAACATTTCTGTCTGTTTGTCTTCTGTGCTCATAAAATGGATGTAAATTAAACCGTAACTTTTTTTTTTAAACGGCTGAATGTTCCACAACTCCTGAATTGAGAATAAATCTCCAGACAATTCCAATGGGCTCAAACCCCAGAACTCATACAATGTTTTCTGGACGCAAAAATGCTCTCTATGACATCGAGTTTTAGTTTTTTCTGTTTGGCTATGTATCCCGTAAAGTAGAGTATCCCATCTGATCAAATTGATCCAATTTTTGTGTCCACGGCATACAAGGGGATTGTGTGGCCAGCATAGTTCCCAGCCGCATTTTACTTTTCCACAACTAGAGTCGGCTACCCATCCGAGCTGGGTAGACTCAGGGACACCCTCCAGACCTGGGAACAAATCTTAGCCTTTACCAGTATTTGAACCCAGGAGTTGTCGGATACCGATCAGAGATGGGACACCCTGCAGGGTCACCCTTCAGACCCGATAAGAAATCCTAGCCTTTAGCAGGATCCGAATCTAGGACTTACGGTACGCAAGCCTAAGGCACTAGCGTTCGGCCAGAGTATCACTCGTTTGAATATAAATGTGTTTGTATGTGTGTTTGTATGTGTGTTTGTGTACATGTTTGTGTGCGTGTATTTTGTGCGTGTGTTCTCCTAGTGATGCAACCGATAAGAAATGTGTGCCCTGCGTGTTAATCTATCATTATAGCCAATGTATTCTATTTGAATTGCATAAACACGACAATGAATTCATGTATAAAGGATGTATGCATATTTATGACTGGCTTAACGTAAAGATCTTCCTGAGAGAAAACCACAACCACTATAGCAGTCTTGTGGCAGATTGACTTATTGATAGAAAGAGCTACAGAACTACATGATTGTATTGGATTGGCAATACAGATACACACACATACATTCACTCACATACACATAAATTGCCTGGGAACAAAAATTACATACGCCTATATATGTACACATACAAAATGTTATAGAGCAGAGGTCGGCAACCTTATGATAAAAGTGTGCCGAAGTAAGATTTCTAATTCATTCTGCGCTTCAAACACTTAAAATTTATCTTGCTCTAGCTACAGGGGTCTCCAAACTTTTCAGCCCGAGGGCCATATTAATTATCAAACAGCAGTTTAGGGGCCGACGACACACTTGAGGTCACAATAAAAAAGGGATCGATACGCGGAATTTTTTTTTCTAATTACTAATTTAATATTATTGTATTCAGTTATTATTTAAAATTGATACACTATACATGACCACATGTATTAGTAGGAATAGTAAAAACAGAACTTCCACGTAAGCGGCCGCTGATCTTGGCATGATACATCTGGCCCGCGGGCCGTATTTGGACACCCCTGCTCTAGCACATAAGTATTTGTAAAAGAGACTTGAATTTCGTTCCAATGAAAATCGCTATGCATACTGGCACGCGTTACGTAGATTGACGACTTCTGTTATAGAATACAATAAGCAGAAAGCTATTATAATTAAAAAATATAATTATTAATTATTTACAGAAAATATTTAGAAAAGTAAGTTTAAATACATATTGTAATCGGGTTTTCAAAAAAATGAAACGGCATGCCTTTTTTTTTTTTTTACAAAACCTTGGACTATCCTGGCTGAGAATCGAACACCCGTCTACCGCATGCCTAAAATATAATTTTATTTACAAAAAAAAAAATATTATAGGAAAGATTTATGTTCTGAAATTCGTTACAATCTTAAAAAAAACTTTAAGTTAATTTACATTTTAAAAGTGGTCTACCTACGGCTATTACAGAAAAAGAAAAAGTTATCAGTGGTAAAATGAGCCCTGTTTGCCCGCATGGCAATCCGGGTTGCTAACCACTGAGTTAAGGAGGACAAATGCAGCAAGCGAAATCGCAAAATTAAAATATGAGACAATAAGGTCACGTGTGTTTAAAAAAATCAATGCGAGTCGGATTAGACACAAACATCGTACTTTTTATATATTTATTATATATTTATTATACATACTGACTCCCTCTTAGCTACTATGACTTTTACTTGTATGCTAAATAGTTCGATAGTGTGCGTGAGTGTCTATTTTTACTCCCTTTCTCTTAGCTCATACTGTCTGTCTGCTTGTAAAACTTTGCATCGATTTTTCTACCATTTCTCGCCTTCCAATCGAGCTGAAACTTGGGCAGCAGACTTGTGGCAACAAACAATACATTCTATCAAATTTTCAGTTGAAAAAAAAACTTATTTATACTATAATTATTTTTTTTGTTTAATTTAACGGTTTGTTTTGGTTTCACGTTAAAAATGCCGGTCCAACTTTGTAATAGTTTTTCGTCACAAAGCTAGAAAAAGAAAAGGATGTGCTGAGATTATTTTTATGACGTCATCAAACTTTGCGCTCTAGCTTTGTGAATGAACGGAAAAAATTAATTCATGTTTACATTCGTGTCGTATTATACACTTTGCGGCAATGTTTTATATGGAGTAAGGAGATATCTTTGAGATTTGTGACACATATATTTTTCTGTACACGTTTCCTTTCCAGTAGTCAATCAATTATTTAATTACATGATGGTAAGCTTAGTTTACAAAGAAAGGGAGTATAATAAAAACTTCGTTTTTATGGGTTAGTTTTTTATCAGTGTATATTTCTGTGCTTACGTATAAATAATTCTTTTATATTGTTTAAAAATTTGCTAAAAAAGACAGAATTTATGTCATCAATTCAATTTGTATATTTGTTTGGATCAATAAAGTAATCTTATCTTATTACGATTCTATCTTGTTTTTTTTTTCTCTTCTCCTTTTTAATTCTAGCTTATCTCTCTTAATATTCTTTCCTTTTATTTTCATATTGCTCTTACCTTCTTTCATAATAATTACTTCTTTCTTTTTCTTATTCTATCTTCCTTTTTCCATTTTTTTTTTGCTCACTTAAAAAAGCTCATTAGTCTAGTCCTTGTCCTTTTTAAATCAAAGGAAGGATGGCAGGAAGGAAGGAAAGAAAGATAGATGGATGAAGTTACATTACATCAATTATAACCCTCTACTAACCGTGTTTTTTAGTTTTCATTTCTTATAAGCTTACTCTGCCCTACATTTAAAGTAATTAACAGAAATTTACCAGAAAATAAATATACAATTTGTATATCTAAAACGAATTCCCTAAGAATTCAACACTTTTTGCCTCTTACTTTCTTTTTAGTCACGAATGTGTGTGTGTGAGTGTGGCAAGGAGGGAGTGGAGGGGGGGGGGGGTATTTTGGACAAAAAATCCAACTCGGAAAACCTTAGTCCTTATTCCAACACACACCCAACGTCAGTAACTTAAGGCAGAGACCGTGAGGCCATCGCGGACCAAATATTTAGTTTCCCGCCAAAAAAAAAAAAAAAAAAAAAAAAAAAAAAAAAACTACCATCTTCAATTTCAGAAGTCTGACTTCTGCAGATTGCATCATCAGCCCATCGACCAACGGGCTGGCAAGAGAAGATAACTGTATAGGTTCTTGTCAAGTCAGAAGTAAAAAGTACCAAATATATTTTTCCAGTAGATCTAGACTACACGATGAATAGAGAAGAGTAACATTTCCTTAAATTGACAGTAAAAATACAAAATATGCTAACTAAAGTGCTAATTTAGATTAAAACACTAATGGTTGTTGTTTAATTGTTTCGTTTTGTTATACTAAAATGACCAAAATATTTGAGATACAAGATGTGTATGGTCCAGTATAGTAATTGTTAAATTGTAGCTTTCACTCCAATTCTTTTGGCGGTTGACTAGGGTTTGATTTTTAAGGCCAACGGGAACTCACTTCGTTCTGAGAGTGATAAACAGTCTGCAGCAATTTTTCCAAGTTTGGTTAACCTTGTCCAAATACTATTCAATTGTTCTCAATAATAATATGAATTCAAAAACCAACTCCTTGACTGTTTAATTTAATAAATGAAGAAACTTTATTATAACTTGCAAATCAAACGATGTTAGTGAAACAAATGCACATGGCGATAATTGGTATGCAAGGCGTAGCGTCCTACTGTCAGTGGTGCCTAGCGGGAAAGAGTGAGAAATAGTCCGCGTCACTATCTTTTATAGTACCTAAGAAGCCCGCGAAATTGAATATCCCTCCGCGTTAGCTCTAACTGGTTTACGCTGGTTTCAAGAGTGATGCGTTTATAGCCTAATTAGATTTTAGTCAACGAAGAAAAAATAAACAGTCGTGTCCCGACAATTAAAGTATTTTAAAATATAAACTCTGTCGAGGGATTAATAAAAGGGTGTTTTAAACTATGTATGCACTGTAACCTAACATAATAAATATAAGTACGCTCAGAACCAACAGGCAATGCACCATGTTTTAGTAGACTTCAAGAAGGTTTTTCTCAATTCAGCTATATTAACAACTAAGTTAACCAATTCAAAGTATGATGAGATGCGGGCATGGAATGGGGTTTCTGAACAGACCAGGTAATCCAGTAACTTAACATCATTTAAAACACTTATAGAAATGCAGGACTAGACTCTAACCGCGAATCCCATCTGGAATACTGTGACTTTGCAGATGAAATAGCTATACTCTCGCTTTTCCAAAGTGATTTATAGATTTATAGTTAGAAGTTAGAAGTATAAAATATACAGTTTGTTGAATATATAGATAGATAGATAAATAGATAAATAGATTGTTTGAGACATGGTCAGATAGTTTGATTGAGGTATAGTTAGTTAGTTAGACAGACAGATAGATTAGACATATACATAGAAAAATAGGTACATAGATAGATACAGAGATACAGAGATAGACAGATAGTTTGATAGGTGATATAAAGCTGATATATATATGGATAGATATATAGATAGATTGATAAATGATAGTTTGATAGAAAGACAGATAGAAAGTTAAACAAACAGATAGATATATACATAGATATATATCGAAAGACAGATAGTTAGATAGTTGATATAAAGCTGATTAAGATAGCTATATGGGTAGATACTTAAATAATAGATTGATAGAAAAAGAGAGAGAGAAAGAGAGTGAGAGAGAGAGAGATATTGTGTGTGAGAGAGAGAGAGATAGTGTGAGAGAGAGAGAGATAGTGAAAGAGAGAGAGAGAGTGATAGTGTGTGTGAGAGAGAGAGAGAGAGTGAAAGAGAGAGAGAGAGTGATAGTGTGTGTGAGAGAGAGAGATAGTGAGAGAGAGAGAGATAGTGAGAGAGAGAGTGAGATAGTGTGAGAGATAGTGAGTGAGAGAGAGATAGTGAGAGAGAGAGAGAGATAGTGAGAGAGAGAGAGAGAGATAGTGTGTGAGAGAGAGAGTGTGAGAAAGAGAGAGATAGAAAGATATTGTGTGAGAGAGAGAGATAGATAGTGAGAGAGAGAGAGAGAGAGAGTGTGTGTGAGAAAGAGAGAGATAGAGAGATATTGTGAGAGAGAGAGAGAGATAGATAGTGAGAGAGAGAGAGAGAGAGAGATAGTGTGAGAGAGAGAGAGATAGTGTGTGAGAGAGAGATAATGTGTGTGAGAGAGAGAGAGAGTGAGAGAGGGAGAGATAGTTTGTGAGAGAGAGAGAGAGAGATAGTTTGAGAGAGAGAGATAGTGTAAGAGAGAGAGATAGATAGTGTGAGAGAGAGAGATAGTGAGAGAGAGAGAGATAGTGAGAGAGAGAGAGAGAGAGATAGTGAGAGAGAGAGAGGGGGAGATAATCCCCAAACATTGTGGTCGCATTCATTACATCAGATTCCAATAGTGAGTTAGCAGCTAGATGGGCAATGGGTCAATACAGAAAGAAACCAAAATGGTCAAACCTCTTCACGGAGACTTTAACCTTTATCTTTTTTCTTTATCCATATCCTCTCCCGAACCTTGTGTGTAAACTATCTGATTTGATTTCGTGCCCTCGAATGAATCGATCAAGCCTCGTGATTGATTGGAAAGTAAAAAAAAAAAAATTCATGGCTATGACGAGACTCCAGTTGCCAACTTTAAGATTGCTCTTATCCAAAAAAAAATGGTTTAATTGTTATTGACTTGTTTGCATTCGTGGAGTTAATGGTATTGAGAAATCGTTGGAGTTGACGTTTCATTATTGTGGTTAGCGATTATGTGTTAAAGTACACAGAGGTTGAGTTGATTAGCGAACAAAAAGTATTATAATCAATAGCAATAAATATGCAGCATAAATGTTTTGTTTTATCATGAGTTTGTAGTTGTTATTTCTTTGTATTAACGAGTAACTAGCATGATAGTTTACTTATTGACTGAATTGCTCAAAGCGTTCACATAGTTAAAGACGAAAAAGAATGAACTAACTATATTTATATCTACGTTTTTTTATGATATATTTATAAATGTATTTGTTAAGTAACATAAAGTATTACTTTGTTGTTAAATTAATACGTAATATGTACACATGTAATATTTTAAACGGATAACATTTTATTATGCATAAAAACCCGCACATTCTTATAATGAAGCTGTATATTTTGTATGTTTTGTATTCCGTGGAAATATGATATGATTGGGTTACGCTACAGGGTGTAACGCACACAGAGACGCATGCTATATGATAAAGAAAGATTAGTAGATGACCATGATAAATAGATATATAACCATGATAGATAGAAAGATAGATAACCATGCTATATTGATAGATAACCATGATGGTTACTTAGATAGATAACCATGGTCGATACATAGATAGATGACCATGACAGATAGATAGAAAGATAATCATAATGGATAGATAGATAGATAATCATGATAGATAAATAAATAGATTGATTGATTAAAACTTTAAGTTCACATTACAAAGAACTATTAATTACTGTTCCATATATCATTGTATATGAGAAAATGTTTTATACAACATTTCACTTTATTCATTTAAAGAAATAGTTTTAAATGCCACTTTTTTACTTAATGTTTTCCATTTTAAATATATATAGATCTATATTGTTGATCAGCTTTTCTTAAAACCTTACTTTCTGAGGCCTGTCGATCCACTTGGACATATGTAGCCAACAAGAGTCCTCCAGTTATGCCGATCCTTGGCCAGTTTCTCTATCTGACCCAGGTTGAACCCTAATTATTTTGGGCGTCAGATTCCATATCTCGCCTCCGGGTGTTTCTCGGCCGACCTCTTTTCCTTTTTGTCTATAGGGTACAAGTGAAGACTTGCCGAGTGATACTATATTTCGGTTTCCTGAGGGTGCGGCCAATTCATTTCCATCTCTTTTGGAAAATGTCTTCTCCCACAAGGCCTTACGACAATCCCACACCTCATTAGAGTACATGTTTATGTATAAGACCTTGGCGCAATACCACTTTGCTAGCAACATCTTACTGTGGCTTTTCTTGGCCAGCAAAAAACTAAATAATCGATACCTCTGACTATAATCGAATCAAAAAATTAAAATAAATGCTCGATTATCTTGAGATGTTTCCCCGCGCCGTGTGAATAATTGTGTCGCCGTCTGTATTACCCACACACACACTTCTTTTGAAAAATTCAATGATTGCTGTCAACCCATTACCCTTGACAATTTCAGGAATGGATTTAATAGGTGATAATATATGGCATTTATTTACTTATAACCTAATTATGCGCAAGCTTAGGGCACCCTAATTATTATTCTTGGGACCTCCAACCGGGGTGCATAATTTTTAGATTAAGTAAATAAGACTTCTATATTCAAAAGAAAAATACAATTGTGTAAAAATTGTTCACCCTTCTAATAAGATAGCGACACAGCATTGTCTTATTGCTGTGCCCCTGTCCCAAACGCCTGCTATATTAATTACTATTATTCTCTAACGCGTAACCTGAGAAAATATTTTAAATGTTGAGTAATGTGAGTGCGAATGCAACTTAAAATATATATTTTTGTTGTTGAGTTATTACAATGCAAAGCTACTCCTTTCTCTAGTTCCTTATAGAAAAAAACACGTATCTATACATGTATAGATGTATATATGTAACTCTGTGTGTGTTTGTGTTTAACCAATCAAATAGGTTTATTTAAAGACACGTGATCTTATTGCCTGATATTTTACCTTTGCAATTTGACTTAGCACATTTTATCCTGACTAGATGAGTGGATAGCATATCGGACTGCCGTGCCGACGACCTGGGTTCGATTCTCCAGTTAGTCAATACGTTTTTTTTTTCTAAATTATTTCTTTTATTTCAAATAATATTACGTTTAAAAAAATTATTGTAAATCCACGAGCAACACCGGGCAATTTAGCTTTTTGTTAATTAAAAAGACTTGCCAATTTTTAATCCGATTATAAAATTTATTTTAAAATTACTTTCGTAAATGTCTTCAGTAAAAAAAGATATTTTATTTCATTATTAGAACTATAGCTTTCTGTTTATTGTAGTATATACAATTTTTATCAGTCGCTTATACAGGCCTGTTTTATTTCCCCCCGGTCAAGGACGGGTAATTCAGCTTGTAACAATTAAACAAAGAAACCTTTTCTTTTTTTTTTTACAAAAGCGGTGTATGTTTCAGGGAGGAGGGTGACCTCTGGCCCCTTCCACGCTCCTCGTTGATACACTAATCAATAATGTTTAAAACACTAATCACCAATTGTGTAAAAATGCAATGTCATCAGTCCTTTAATTAGTGTATAACTTATCAACGCCAGAGGGCTGATAACCATAATGCGAGATCTATCCCTGTGTCCATTACAAATGGCACGCTAACGCACCTGTCTGACTTTTTAAAGAACAAACACCTCGTCAAATTTGTGTCTATTGTGGGTAGAGGATAAAATGATTAAAGGGAGGTAATGAAAGTAATCTAATGGTTTACTCAACGTTTAATTGGTTAACTCCCCTGATATGTAGCTTTTATTTTTTTTAAATACCTATTAATATAGCTGACAATCAGTTTACATATAACCATATATCAATTAATCTGTAGCTATTTTTAAGTATCTTTTCAGCTATCAATCTATCTATATATGCATGTATCTATATATCTAGCCATTTCTTTACCTACCATATCTATCGAATCTTTATATTCTCTCTCTCTCGCTATCAATTCGTTGACTCACTAATTTTGTTTTTAATGTGTAGTATTAACATCGAATATAAAAAGGACGTAATTATGTTCAAGGCTTAAGACACCTCGTAGATGTATTTACAACTTAAGAAAGTAAACAGGATCTTTGGAGAACTTAGTTCATTCTGAATAACACTTTTTGATCGACACAAAATTTACAAATAAATCGCATCAGGTCATGGAATGGGTTGCCTAAATAAAACAGGAAAACCAGCAACTTAACATCATTTTTAACACTAATAGAAATTGACCAGTCTTAAATCTTATGCATGCATAAGTTTTGGATGCAACTTCACTTCCGATCCTATTCGCTAAATTAAATTTTAAAAATGGTTGCCTTCTGCTATAATTTCTGGTATCCTCACTTTTAATATTTAAGACATAATCCTCACAATAATACTTATAGCCTTTGTTGTTTTTTTTGTTTGTTTTTTTGTAGTCGGCCTGAACTTGCTGTTGAAAGTGCAATGAATTTATCAACATCCTTGAATGTTAAGTCAGCAACAAGGCATAAATCTCTGCTTGCAATCGTAATGGTTACCATCGTAAGCAATACAAAAATGAAACCGGAAATTCCATAATGCACTTGAAACATGTAAAAAGTGATAATAAAACGTATAGAGTAAATTACTAGAAACATGCCGAAAAGATAATTATACGATTGTTTACGGAAATATAGCGGAAATGAATTTGCATCAAATTTGCCTATTTAAGACTCGTCAAAGAAGAACTAGACTCAAACCACGGATGTGCGTAGGACGCAATAATATTCTTCATAGAAGGTTCGTCTGTAATGTATAAGATAAGAATAAACTTTGTCTTTTTCTGAAAGTTAATCTAGAGCATGCAGTTGATCTTATCAACATTTGTTTAATCTGTACTATGTGAGCTCATTGTGTGATTTTTCGCTTTTAGTTGTAGATGTATGTTCTACTGTAATTATAGGGGGTGGGGTGACAGTTGATTGAACTCATTGTAATGAATACTTTTCAATAAAAACTAACTTACAAGCTATAATAATAGTTGGTGTTATTTGTTTCGGCCTCCCCCCCCCCCCCCCTTACTCCTTCCAAGTAAATGTTAATGTTATTTTTAATGTAAATAAAATTATGTCCTTACACCAGACTTATATAATATAATATAATATACAGATATATATATCCAACAATCCATTCATCTATATAGTCATAATATACTGTTTATCTATCCATCTATCCAAGTATCTTGCTTCCTACCTTATATGATCTATAAATCTATTTATATTTATCTATCCATCTATTTATCTATACGTCCAATCATCTATCTATTTATCTGTATCTTTCAATCTATTCATCGGCCTATCTTTCTATTTATGTATCTATTTATTTATCTATGCGTCCGTCCATCGATCTGTTTAACATTTTAAATCCACCTCTTCTATTTATCAATCTGTTCATATATTTATAATGTCTGTCATTATGTCTACCTATCTGTCCATCCACCCAGCTACCTGTCTGTGAATGCATCTCTCTCTATATTTAATTATGCCCCAATATTTCTATTTCCTCTTTTTCTGCATGCAGTTGTCTAATTATATTTCATGGATTTTTTTCCCTAATGGAAGTACGTAAGATAATGATTTTGGTGATGGCCGAATGGATGTTTGTTAGCCTACTTGGCACTATCCTTATATCTAGACATTCTCTTTATCTCTCGTTTATGTCCTTCTCTTCTCTCTCTCTCTGTCCTTTTTTCTGTGTCTCTCTCCCTTTCATTTTAAGTCTCTCTCATTCTCTCTCTCTCATTTACCCTCTCTCTCTTTATCCCTTTATTTTTCTCTCATTCTCCCATTCTCTCTCTTTCTCTGTCTAATTCTCTCTATATCAATATAAGTCTCGTTTTCTCCCTCGCACTTTCTCTCTCTCTCTCCCTCTCATTCTTTGTATTCTTTTGTCGTTATTTCTTTCTCTCTCTCTCTCTCTCTCTCTATCATTCTTTGTCTCAATCTCTCTCTCTCTTTCTCTCTCCCTTATTCGCTGGCCTGCTCTCTGTCTCGATATTTCTCTTACGCTCTCTGTAGTTTTCTGTCTCTCTCATTTTCTCTCTCTCTCTTTCTCTTATTTCTAAATTTCTCTCTTTCTTCCTCTACCTTTCTCTCCCTCTCTCCCTCTCAAGCCATTTTATTCTTTAACAAAACGATCATTTACTTTACACACACACCTGCAGTTAGTTGCAACAGTTACGTAGAAACTTAAGACACAGAATAAGATCCAACAACCTTTACCAGCTGTCCGTCAAACTTCAAACTGAAGTTCTGTTTAGTCACAAAATTTCAGGCCGCGAGACGAGCGCGTGAAGTTCACGCGCGTGCTCAGCATTTTCAGGGGAAGTAAACAAAACGCGGCGTATTTCATACCGTAAACAAGAGTTACCCCCTAGGAGATTACGAACAAGAAAAAAATAGTCCCTCGGATGGTTTCATTTTCTTCTTTTTGTGGATTGAAGATGTGAAAAGGTTAACTTCTCGTAAGTGGGACTTCAGAACAGGTAGAGTAAAGAATATACCTAAAATATACAAATATTTGTTTTGAAATTTAATATGCTTTTACAGACTACTCAAGTAGTATATACGTTTACATAGTTATGGATGTGTGAATTTAAATATTATTATTTACCTCTGCTTCATGTAAATGAATTGTATCTGTGCATATAGTTTATAAATGTATAGATTAATTGAAAAAAAAAATTAAAAAGAATAAGTAAAAATTTAAATAGAAATTAAATCGACTCATTTTAAAATCTAGCTTAAATATGTAACCCTCCACCATGAATTGAGTCGCTTTGTGCCTATTTTGAGCTATAGCCGAAAATATGCGTGTAAAATATGGATTTTCGGATTTTTTTTTTCAAATCATTCATTTATTTCTGCACATTTCTGTTGTAAGTTTTTGTTATAAAAATAAAAGTTATAAAAAAAATAGTTTCAAATTAACACTCTGTATGTTTTCATCTGTAAAAGCAAAATGTAAAAGGAAAAATGACATTTCTCAAAATTAGATTTCAGACAGTGGGTACAGTAAAAGCCCTATGGATAAAAAAAACACAATTTCTCCGATTTCGAAATGGTTTTCATCATTGAATGCATCATTCTAATGACTATAAGGATCAGTAAAAAGAATCTCAAAATGACCTTAGGGCACAATGCGACTCAATTCCAGGTAGAGGTCACATATTATTTATATAATATTGTCTTTTGCAAAAAACAAAAAAGAAACAAAAATTAACAAAAAGCTTTATGATTCTTGTAGAAAGTTATATTTTAAGTCTACAATTAATTTAAATATATTATATTAGATCTGTATTTTATAGTTTTAATGATATTTTGACATAGTTTTTTTTTATTAACAAACTTGTTTATGGCCGAATCGCTATGTTTATGTCGGTGCTTAACGCCGTTTAGCGTATAATTGTTAGCGCTATTCGCTTTTTTTTTCGTATATATGTCAGTGCTATTCGCTATTTTTTGTAAGTCATTGTTTTATGCTGATATATGTCAGTGTTCTAAGTCATTATAATGACAGTTGTCAATGGTATCAGCAAGCTCGTATATATATATATATATTATTATAACAGTGCTATGAGGCATTTTGCTTGAGTATAGTTCTAAGTGTAAATGATATTCAAACAATTTTTTTTTTGTTATTTATGCTGTGTCATTATTGAGCAAGCGTTAAATAATCAAGTATGATATATTGGTCAATGTTAATATGTCGGTGAAGATTAAGATGTCAGCCAATTTTGATGAACCGGCCATGGTCAAGGTTAATATTTCCGTCAAGGTTGATAAGTCGGTCAAGGTTATAGAATCACTCATGCTAAGTGGGGCCACAGTTATAAAATCACTCATGACATGTGGGCCATGTTAAAGAATCAATCATAATAAGTGGGGCCACGGCTGGATAATCACTCATGATAAGTGGTGCCATAGTTAAAGAATTACTCTTGATAATTAGTGTGGCGATGATTATAGAATCACGCGTGATAAGTGTGGCCACGGCTACAGAATCACTCATCATGCCAAGGTTTAAAAAAAATCACAAACGCTCTACGGGCTAATGTTGAATTACTCACATATGTTAAGTGGGCCAAAGTTAAACTCACACGTGATCACATGATAAATTGGCCATGCAAAAAAAAAAAATAATAATAATCACAGAACACGTTGAGTAGCTGTTAAAAAAAAATCACCCTATACAGTATTCTGTGTGATCGAAGAAGTAAAACAGGCATGAGAAGAAGACAATTAGCAGACAATTAGCAGACATAATATAAACAACTTAATACAACCAGACAAACCAATAAATGTTTTTAAAATCTCATACTAAAAGACAGACTTTTTATAAGATTTTAGTTCACTTTTTTATATTATCTATAACAATCTTGAGCAACAGCTACTTTTGAAACACCTTACAGTAATCTATGTCTTAGACTCGGTGAAAACACTACACACTACTTTTGACTGACATGGCAATTGTTCTACTCAGTTATGTTTATCCACATAGATCTAGATCTCTTTTTTCGAACTTTGACAATTTCGCCTTAGCTGCGAATTATATAATTGTTGGCATAGTGTGGAAGCTTTAAAAACAAATTCTAGGTTTTTTTTTATATTTCTTTATTCTTATCGCTGAACATTATAAGATTACTCTAATTCAAAATCACGTTAAAAATAACTGTTGAGAACAAAGAGTGGAAAATTTTATAGATAAGTGAAGCTAACATATATGGCAACTATTTTTTGTAGCACTGACATATATATATATATATATTGATACATTTTAAAAATCAATTGTCTTAGATGCTTCGGTTTTTATGTTTATCATACAAAAGCATACGATCCATAAAGGGCATTGCTCCTTATTATCTTCGAGAGCTAATATCAAGGCATGAGCCATCTAGGGAACTGCGCTCTTCAACACAGTCACTCTTCAAAACACCTAGTTTGGATGGACACAGAAAGAAGTACCTGGTAGTGCGCTCATTTGAGTCAGTGGCGCCTTCTTTATGGAACAGTCTATCTCAGACACTGATAGAATCTGGGACAAGAGAAACTTTTAAAAATAACTTAAAGACCTTTCCCTTTGGCTAATACATCTGCCACTGCAAATCACACCCAGAGCGCACTGAGCATTCTAATTTAATAGCATGGATTGAAGCGCTATAAGAAATGCCCATTCTTATCTTTCTTAAAAGCGAACTATGAGTTAATAATGAAACTATATTAATAATCTTTGACGGATTATTCGACTTAGGCGGACGTTGACGAAAGGTGTGGTACTAGGTCACGTGATCTTTAACTTTTACATTTTAAATAAGGTTGTATTACTTTACTTAGACTTAGATTATCCCGCGCCGTTCTGCGCATTGGACAATGAGAGTTCTCCAGTGGGCTCTTTGCGTAGCCACTGCAGTATTGATGTCGTCCCAGTTTATGTCAAAAGAGCTGAGGCCATCGACGATTGTTGTACGCCATCTTGTTTTAGGTCGCACCTGTCCTCGTCGTCCATTGAGCGGCCGCTATATGGTTGCTGTGTAGGGTTGCCGATGGTGAGGCTGGCGGATAGTGTGCCCGGCAAATTTGAGGCAAAAAAACAAGGGTTGGAAAGGCACGAACGGTCTTCCAACAACTCAGGAATGTCTGGGTCTCCAGAAACCTGAGAAACAACCTAAAGATCAGGATCTTCAACACCATGGTGAAACCTGTGCTGCTGTATGGAGCTGAAACCTGGAGAACCACGGCCACGAATATAAAGAAACTTCAGGCCTTTATAAATAACTGTTTAAGAAGGATTCTTGGGATTCATTGGCCAGACAGGATTAGCAACCTGAAGCTGTGGCAGCGGACCAAGCAAAAACCAGTAGAACAGGAGATCCTCCAGAGAAGATGGCGATGGATTGGCCATACACTCCGAAAACCGGCTTCCAGCACAACAAGGCATGCCCTGAACTTGAACCCTCAGGGAAAACGGAAAAGAGGTCTACCGAGGAACACCTGGCGCATAATTGTAGAAGCAGATACCAAGGAATTTGGCCTTACTTGGGGGAAGCTGGAGAGACTGGCCCAGGATAGAGATGCCTGGAGGACCCTTGTTGGCGGCCTATGTCCTAGGAAGGACTACAGACGTCGATAATCGGCGCCTGTTCCTCAAGGACGAGAAGGCAGAAGAAGAAATTTGAGGCGACGTTCGGAGACAGAGGTCGATAGCGATAAAACGACTTCATCTGTAACCCGATCTCGATAAGTGATCTTAAATATGCGTCTAAGGGCATCTTTGGTGAAATGCGTTGAGTTTCCAGTCGCTTACCGCTGGTCATATTGAATACATTATATTATCTGTTTAATCAACATGCTAATATTATTATTTCATTAATGTCTTGAGACTTGAGGTTTTCATTATCATTCATTTGATAATTTTTTTTTAAAGCTCAGAATAAATATACCAGGTTCGGTGTTCAATAATAATGTCAATTCTTTTTTCTCTGAGTGGGATCACGTGGTCCATAGGACTTGTATTACATTCCAAATGGTGCATCAGGTTCCAATCGATTAAAGGTCTAAATACTCCCCCCCCCCCCCACCTTTCCCAGCGTACATGAAAGCACCCAGCCTTAGTGATTCATGGGTCATGGTGGCCGAGTGTTCGACTGTCGATCCGAAAGCTTTGGGTTCGAATCCTGGTGGAGGCTAGAATTTTTTTGTCCCGGGACTTGAGGGTGTCCCTGAGTCCACCCAGCTCTGATGGGTACCTGACATTAGTTGGAGTAAAGTAAAGGCGGCTGGGCATTAAGCTGACCACACATCCCCCACGTATGCCGTGGCCATAGAAACTGGCGATCGCTGCTTCACCAGCCCCATGATTAGTTTGGTCCGAAGGGTATTTTACTTTACTTAATGATTACTAGATGTCAATTTCTGTATTTTTATTTTTCCCACAAGAGAAGAATAGACTTCATGCTCGCATATTGCACTGGACACACAATGTGGTGGTCAACTCATCAGATATATATACTATGCCCAACTAGTGATAACGTACTTGACACATATTCACTTCACTTTGGTTTATGGCTTCAGCACGCTGGCTCGTAATAACCTTTGTACGGGCTAATTGAACCACTTTCCGTCATCCTATCAAGCTAACACTTGGCACATAGATTCGCTTCCAATGAAAATACGATGTATTAAATTTACATACCTTCAAAATACAAAAAAAAAAGTTATTTTTTTCTATTTGTAGTTTTAGTGTCTTTTTTATCAATAATTTTCAATGCTTTAAATTAATTTCCTATTTACATGTTACACGTGAATACAATAAAAAATAATAGTTTATAAATGGATTCAAACTTTTAAACAGAAAAATAAAATGCTCCCAAAAAATATTGTTCAATAGATTTATAGGAAAAAAAATATTTTTCTTGTTTTTTTTTTTTTAGTTTGTCAAAATTAGACATTTACACTCAATTATGTAATAAACAAAATAAAGAAAGTATTGTACTCTCAGAAAAACAATAATTTTATAGTTCAAAGTTCAGACTATTCCCGGAAGGATTTTTAGGTTTTTAGGTTTAACATTGAGAGGAAACGGAATCCAATTAATTGTACATAGAAAAAACTTCTGTCTTTGTCTCCGTTTTACTCTCTCTGATTCTCAGTAATTGAACACTTGCTCATGTTTATGCGCGAATCGTTATTTATTTGAGATTGGAATCGATGTTTATACCACGTGACCTTTCAGTGCTTAGCCCAGGATTTCCCAAAAAGCCTGTTCGAGTACGGTTATCAGGCAATAAAAAACATAAGTAACCGAAACGAAAAACAATAAAAAAGAAAAAGAAATGTTTAAGACTTAGGTCAGTACGTATTGATGTAGCTGAAGAGTCGGCAACCTAAAGTGCACGAGTAAAACTTTGCACGCAGAGCTATTTTCAAAAACACGCGGAAGACGATTCAAGTAAATTCAACAAGAAAAGAGGCGGATGCCTTTTAGGCTGTTGGTGGATGAATTAGAAATCCTATTTCGTCGTACTAATTTCTAAAGTTGGGCGAACCCCTGATGTAGCCTACTGTGGCTACCAGCATATTTTCGATTCAAATGGACCTGTGTGAGATATTTAAACCCTTTTTTTAGCTAAAGCTCTCGAGTAAAGATCACCATAGTCCGAAAAAAACTATTGTGTAGAAGTTCGTATCTGTTACAGTCAATAGAATTGCTAATAACAAAAGTAATTTTAGTGCATCGCATAGTAAATGTTTATTAATAATGAAAAAAAAAAGAACACTATTTGGTCAAATGCGTGTGTGGCCTGCAAGCTGCTAAGAAATAATAAGAGTTAAAAAAAAACATCCACTGTAGCACACGTTAATGTTTCAAGTATGTTAAAACCTCAAATTATCCTAAACTCTTATTTCGTTTACTTGCGCTGTTTTTTCCAGGTTAAGTTTCGTTTCTCTGTTTTGGAATTCTGGTTTTATTTGTTATTGTTATGCTAGTTGTTATTGTTGTTGTTTTTTTACTAGCATTGTTTCGCTTGTGTGTGTTTCTAGCCCTCCTAAACAATTCATGGGGAGATTTTAAAAAAAATACTGGAAATAAGAACGGTAAGTCTTGGTGGCTTTTGATGACGCCAAGGGAGATAATACTGCCAATGCAGGCCACATGTTAGCTTACCTGTATATGAGTTACGTACCCCTTGTTATCAGTCTCTTTATATATATTTTTTTCTCGGACACGTACATAAGTTCTATTTTTAGCACCAACTCCCTGACACAGCCCCACCCCCTTTCTATCAACGCATGCAGTGGGGGGGGGGGGGGGGGGGGGGGGTATGAAGGATGATAATGCTTGAAGGTCGAAGTCTTTTTTTTATTTAACGACCTCTACGTTGGCAATAAAACAATTTGATAATAAATTGAAAAGAAAAAAAAATAGATTTTCGTAAAGGGAGGAGAAAACTCGAATAAAAATATATTTTTGTTTAACTAGGAAAGATTTTGAGATGGTGAAAGTTGCTTTAATCTGAAGGTGAACAAATTCACGCGTTGTCTTAATCTTGTTAAGTGCGGATGAAGTTGATAATATGCAATTAATTGTAAGTTGTTTGTAACCTGGTCTTTTTCCTTTTCTATCCGTGTTGTTGTGTTGGTGTGGTTGTTATTGTGTTTTTTTTTTATTGCATTTTATTTTCTGATTTCATTTGGACATATTTCTGTAGTCATTTTCAAAGACATATTATATTTTATGTCTTGTTTTTCTACTTTAAAGTAGAATATTTTGTTGTTTGGAACCCTTCCTGTACCGACCTACTTCTATCTATGCTGCCTTCAGTTCCGCTATATACGCGCCCGGGACTGTAAGGGTTAATTCATTTTTAGTCGGGTGGGAGGGATATGATGAGTGGGACTCCCTCCCCTCTTTTATTTTGTACCTTTTAAGACATAATTTAAAAACAAAAAACTAATTTCTACTCCCGTCCAATTATCTCTCATGTTTTCCGAACGACCCAACCACAGCAGGAAATCATTTGGAAGACTGGGGAAAATGAAGTGTATTAGTGTTGGTGTTGTTGACTTTATATTTTGTCTTATAGTTAAAAGTAGGAAAACATTTGTCCTGCCTTTAAGTTTGTTTCCTACGCTAGTAATGTAAACAAGAGTTATGGATGTACGGGTGTACTAAAGATGTCAGTGTGTGTTTTTTTTAGTTCTTGTTTTTGTTTTGTTTTGTTTTTGGTAGTATTATATATTGTGATTGGCGTCTAGTTCACTTTGATGTGTGGTGTTAAATCTGTGCCTGTTTCGTTGTGAGAGCTCCTGCCTGGTGTCGTAGATGCGCCGTGAGTCTACCGTCTTGTAAATAGTATGATATAATATATGGTAATTGTTGAACGAGTGTATTTGTTTGTGAGTATGTGTTTTTGTGTAGGAAAGTCACAGAGGAGGGAGAAAGAGAGAGAGAGGGGGGGAAAGAGATAGAAAGATAGATGATAGATAGATGATAGATAGATGATAGATAGATGATAGATAGATGATAGATAGATGATAGATAGATGATAGATAGATGATAGATAGATGATAGATAGATGATAGATAGATGATAGATAGATGATAGATAGATGATAGATAGATGATAGATAGATGATAGATAGATGATAGATAGATGATAGATAGATGATAGATAGATGATAGATAGATGATAGATGATACATAATAGATAGATAATAGATAGATGATAGATAGATGATAGATAGATGATAGATGATAGATAGATGATAGATAGATGATAGATAGATGATAGATAGATGATAGATGATAGATGATAGAGGATAGAGGATAGATAGATGATAGATAGATGATAGATAGATGATAGATAGATGATAGATAGATGATAGATAGATGATAGGTAGATGATAGATAGATGATAGATAGATGATAGATAGATGATAGATAGATAGATGATAGATAATAGATAATAGATAATAGATAGATGATAGATAGATGATAGATAGATGATAGATAGATGATAGATAGATGATAGATAGATGATAGATAGATTATAGATAGATGATAGATAGATGATAGATAGATGATAGATAGATGATAGATAGATGATAGATAGATGATAGATAGATGATAGATGATAGATAGATGATAGATAGATGATAGATAGATGATAGATAGATGATAGATAGATGATAGATAGATGATAGATAGATGATAGATAGATGATAGATAGATGATAGATAGATGATAGATAGATGATAGATAGATGATAGATAGATGATAGATAGATGATAGATAGATGACAGATAGATGATAGATAGATGATAGATAGATGATAGATAGATGATAGATAGATGATAGATAGATGATAGATAGATGATAGATAGATGATAGATAGATGATAGATAGATGATAGATAGATGATAGATGATAGATAGATGATAGATAGATGATAGATAGATGATAGATAGATGATAGATAGATGATAGATAGATGATAGATAGATGATAGATAGATGATAGATAGATGATAGATAGATAATAGATAGATGATAGATGATAGATAGATGATAGATAGATGATAGATAGATGATAGATAGATGATAGATAGATGATAGATAGATGATAGATTGATGATAGATAGATGGTAGATAGATGATAGATAGATGATAGATAGATGATAGATAGATGATAGATAGATGATAGATAGATGATAGATAGATGATAGATAGATGATAGATAGATGATAGATAGATGATAGATAGATGATAGATAGATGATAGATGATAGATAATAGATAGATAATAGATAGATGATAGATAGATGATAGATAGATGATAGATGATAGATAGATGATAGATAGATGATAGATAGATGATAGATAGATGATAGATAGATGATAGATAGATGATAGATAGATGATAGATAGATGATAGATGATAGATGATAGAGGATAGATAGATGATAGATAGATGATAGATAGATGATAGATAGATGATAGATAGATGATAGATGATAGATAGATGATAGATAGATGATAGATAGATGATAGATAGATGATAGATAGATGATAGGTAGATGATAGATAGATGATAGATGATAGATAGATGATAGATAGATGATAGATAGATAGATGATAGATAATAGATAATAGATAGATGATAGATAGATGATAGATGATAGATAGATGATAGATAGATGATAGATAGATAGATGATAGATAATAGATAATAGATAGATGATAGATAGATGATAGATGATAGATAGATGATAGATATATGATAGATAGATGATAGATAGATGATAGATAGATGATAGATAGATGATAGATAGATGATAGATAGATGATAGATAGATGATAGATAGATGATAGATAGATGATAGATAGATGATAGATGATAGATAGATGATAGATAGATGATAGATAGATGATAGATAGATGATAGATAGATGATAGATAGATGATAGATAGATGATAGATAGATGATAGATAGATGATAGATAGATGACAGATAGATGATAGATAGATGATAGATAGATGATAGATAGATGATAGATAGATGATAGATGATAGATAGATGATAGATAGATGATAGATAGATGATAGATAGATGATAGATAGATGATAGATGATAGATAGATGATAGATAGATGATAGATAGATGATAGATAGATGATAGATAGATGATAGATAGATGATAGATAGATGATAGATAGATGATAGATAGATGATAGATAGATGATAGATAGATGATAGATAGATGATAGATAGATGATAGATAGATGATAGATAGATGATAGATAGATGATAGATAGATGATAGATAGATGATAGATAGATGATAGATAGATGATAGATAGATGATAGATAGATGATAGATAGATGATAGATAGATGATAGATAATAGATAGATAATAGATAGATGATAGATAGATGATAGATAGATGATAGATGATAGATAGATGATAGATAGATGATAGATAGATGATAGATAGATGATAGATAGATGATAGATAGATGATAGATGATAGATGATAGAGGATAGAGGATAGATAGATGATAGATAGATGATAGATAGATGATAGATAGATGATAGATGATAGATGATAGATAGATGATAGATAGATGATAGATAGATGATAGATAGATGATAGATAGATGATAGATAGATGATAGATAGATGATAGGTAGATGATAGATAGATGATAGATGATAGATAGATGATAGATAGATGATAGATAGATAGATGATAGATAATAGATAATAGATAGATGATAGATAGATGATAGATAGATGATAGATAGATGATAGATAGATGATAGATAGATGATAGATAGATGATAGATAGATGATAGATAGATGATAGATAGATGATAGATAGATGATAGATAGATGATAGATAGATGATAGATAGATGATAGATAGATGATAGATGATAGATAGATGATAGATAGATGATAGATAGATGATAGATAGATGATAGATATATGATAGATAGATGATAGATAGATGATAGATAGATGATAGATAGATGGCAGATAGATGATAGATAGATGATAGATAGATGATAGATAGATGATAGATAGATGATAGATAGATGATAGATAGATGATAGATAGATGATAGATAGATGATAGATAGATGATAGATAGATGATAGATAGATGATAGATAGATGATAGATAGATGGCAGATAGATGATAGATAGATGATAGATAGATGATAGATAGATGATAGATAGATGATAGATAGATGATAAATAGATGATAGATAGATGATAGATAGATGATAGATAGATGATAGATAGATGATAGATAATAGATAGATGATAGATAATAGATAGATGATAGATAGATGATAGATAGATGATAGATAGATGATAGATGATAGATAGATGATAGATAGATGATAGATAGATGATAGATAGATGATAGATAGATGATAGATAGATGATAGATAGATGATAGATAGATGATAGATAGATGATAGATAGATGATAGATAGATGATAGATAGATGATAGATAGATGATAGATAGATGATAGATAGATGATAGATAGATGATAGATAGATGATAGATAGATGATAGATAGATGATAGATAGATGATAGATAGATGATAGATAGATGATAGATAGATGATAGATAGATGATAGATAGATGATAGATAGATGATAGATAATAGATAGATGATAGATAGATGATAGATAGATGATAGATGATAGATAGATGATAGATAGATGATAGATAGATGATAGATAGATGATAGAGGATAGATAGATGATAGATGATAGATAGATGATAGATAGATGATAGATAGATGATAGATAGATGATAGATGATAGATAGATGATAGATAGATGATAGATAGATGATAGATAGATGATAGATAGATGATAGATAGATGATAGATAGATGATAGATAGATGATAGATAGATGATAGGTAGATGATAGATAGATGATAGATGATAGATAGATGATAGATAGATGATAGATAGATGATAGATAGATAGATGATAGATAATAGATAATAGATAGATGATAGATAGATGATAGATAGATGATAGATAGATGATAGATAGATGATAGATAGATGATAGATAGATGATAGATAGATGATAGATAGATGATAGATAATTGATAGATAGATGATAGATAGATGATAGATAGATGATAGATGATAGATAGATGATAGATAGATGATAGATAGATGATAGATAGATGATAGATAGATGATAGATAGATGATAGATAGATGATAGATAGATGATAGATAGATGATAGATAGATGATAGATAGATGATAGATAGATGGCAGATAGATGATAGATAGATGATAGATAGATGATAGATAGATGATAGATAGATGATAGATAGATGATAGATAGATGATAGATAGATGATAGATAGATGATAGATAATAGATAGATGATAGATAGATGATAGATAGATGATAGATAGATGATAGATAGATGATAGATAGATGATAGATAGATGATAGATAGATGATAGATAGATGATAGATAGATGATAGATAGATGATAGATAGATGATAGATAGATGATAGATAGATGATAGATAGATGATAGATAGATGATAGATAGATGATAGATAGATGATAGATAGATGATAGATAGATGATAGATAGATGATAGATAGATGATAGATAGATGATAGATAGATGATAGATAGATGATAGATGATAGATAGATGATAGATAGATGATAGATAAATGATATATAGATGATAGATAGATGATAGATAGATGATAGATAGATGATAGATATATGATAGATAGATGATAGATAGATGATAGATAGATGATAGATAGATGATAGATAGATGATAGATAGATGATTTTGATAGATAGATGATAGATAGATGATAGATAGATGATAGATAGATGATAGATAGATGATAGATAGATGATAGATGATAAATAGATGATAAAAAGATGATAGATAGATGATAGATGATAGATAGATGATAGATAGATGATAGATAGATGATAGATAGATGATAGATAGATGATAGATAGATGATAGATAGATGATAGATAGATGATAGATAGATGATAGATAGATGATAGATAGATGATAGATGATAGATAGATGATAGATAGATGATAGATAGATGATAGATATATGATAGATAGATGATAGATAGATAGATTATAGATGATAGATAGATGATAGATAGATGATAGATAGATGATAGATATATAGATATATAGATAATAGATAAATAAATAAATAAACATAATCATTATTGTATAGCGCATATCCCGTTGAGGACAGTTTTATGCGCTGCCGACATTAGTTGTGGAAAAGTCAATGCAGCTTAGCACTTTGCTAGCCGCACAATCACATTGTATACAGTGGCCTCGGAAACTGCTCCACTAGCCCTATGGTCTAGCATGGTCTGATATGGTTTTTTTTTTATTTTTTTTGTTGTTATTTTTACCCATTAGCTTCTAACAAAAACATAGCATATAATTGTATTATTCCTCCGCCATCTTTAAAAAAAATCCCATTACGTTTCTATTTTTAGAAACAAATGAGTTCCAAAAAAATGTTGACCCCCCCCCCCCCTCCCACCCGCCTACCTCCCTAAAGAAAAAAAAACAGATTTGAAAAAAATTCTAAACACAAGAAAACTATTTCTCAAAACCATGTTAACATAATGTCAGAAATGTAATTAGTTTGAAACTGTTGTGACATTTTTAAACCTGCTGTGATATTGTCTGCAAGAGTAACTTCCCTTCGAGTTTGTTTAGCTCCCGCTACAAGGCCGGTAATAACAAGGGGAGGCTATTTAAACACACGCAAAAATAAAGCGTTCAGTTCACGGTTTTAAATTTCTATGCAATCAATGAGGTCTAAGCAGAATGATTTCCCGGTCACGTGATGTTGAGTAAACATTAACAATTGCTTACTGCGCTGCTGTTGGGTGCGCAAATTCTACCGCTAAATTATCATGTAAAGAATCTAAAATCTTTTCATCGAATTCTTTTGAATGATCAACAAATAGGTGGTGTCCTTTAGTAATTGTATGTCTATAATTATTGTTGCTTCCGTGAGCATCATTTATAATCTCACAATAATCAAGGATATGGGAAAAATTAATTTTTTTTAATAAGCATAGGTGCCATTAAGATCAATGTAAAATCAGCCATTTTTTTTTAGTTTACAAAACATCACGTGATCGATTTTCTGTCAATTAATTGTTCATAGACCTCATTGTGGTTAGGTAACAATGTCGTCATTTATACCTTGAAATACTTCGCTTAGCTTTTAACATTGGATCAGTGCTTAGATGAAAGAGACATACATTTTTTTCAAACAGTTTAGAAAAGGAAAAAGAAAGCTAGAGAACGGTAATTGTGTGACTATGCTGAGCCAATTTGTAACAACAATTTACAGAATATGTAAATAAATTAAAAAACAAAAACAAATTGGTTTTCTTTTTAAAACATGGTGTGGGCATTACAGTGGAATTGTGTGGCCAGTACAATGTCCAGCCGCTTTTACTTTTATCCAACTAATGTCAGGTACTGATCAGTGTAGACTCACCAGGAGCCGATTACCCCAAAGTGAACTTGTACAAATCTTAAAAAAAAAATGCATAGTTCAATGATCATCAAAAGGTGCCATGTCGGATGGCGTAGGCGATCATGTCTTTCCACGTATTTTTTATACTGGCAAACTCTTGCATTTCTGCTTGTTTTTTTTTTTTTTTTTGTCATGCCATGCCAGTTTTAGTTGTTTTTATATGACAATTAATTTAACTCCTTAGCAAGACCAAGGCCGAAATCAAAGGAGATTTATAGAGAAAATCGTTACAGCGTCTTATTTTTAAGACAAAATTAACGAGTTTGTGATTATCATCTTTTTTATTTGAATTTACATTAAATACAATTATTTATTACTAAACTTTCACATTCAATGGTAATTAATTTCTAAACATTATTATTTGTTAATGAAGATGAGTTTCAAACACATGTAAAAATGTATAATATTATATTTTGATCTCAGTTTAACTGTGAGTTCCATAGGAAACCATGAATGTACCATTATCGTTCAGGTGAATAGAAAAATTGTAATCATACAAACTGGGTAGCTAATAAAATGTTTGAAAATGTACACATACATTCTTCAGTCATATAATACTTATATAATTTTAAAATATTTTTTTTACAGTTTTATCATATCAAAACTATAAATTGTAAGTCATTTATTGTTTTATAAAAGAGAAAAAAAAACATTAAAAATATTAGCTCAAATAAAACGGGTTACTTATCTCCCTTTATTTAAAAAGCTGTCCACATTTCAAAACATTTGATTCAATAGTGATGCCAAACAAGTTATCTTTTGTAACATAACAAATATTACTAATTATTATTTCTTTATATAGATCCCACATTATGGTATTCATTCATATTCATGGTATTTAATTATTAGACGATTAAAATAGTTTACGTTAAACAGTTGTAAATAAACATTTCATGCATTAATTGTTTGTCCATTTAAGGAGCTTATATTTTAAACATTAATAATTACAGAAATTTCATAATATAGTGCTATTAAATAAGTCTCTTATATTTATAAAATTAATAATACAAATAAATTTGTTTTTGAATTGCTTATTTTTATGTTTAATTAAAGATGATGTGCATAAAAAACTATTTTTAATGTAATTAGTCTGTATCAATTAATGAGTGGTCAAATGTAGGTGACCTTTTTCTATGCTTAAAACAGCTTTCATGTGCGATCAAATCTGTTCACAGGTGTCATTTGAACCAAAAGCTGAAAGTAAAAGAGCAAATGCCTAGCAGTTGAGAATAGCAGATTTAAAATTCAACTTTCTGCATTTTAAAATCGCCAATATCCCTCCACTTAAAAAAAGATCTACATCTAAGAAGGTTGTACATCTAGTAATATCAAATCAGTTAGGATTGATGTGATATGAAAAAATGAGTCTTTCAATTTGAAAGTCTTGCCTTTGATTAAATAACTCCGCTTTGAGTGCTTCGATGTACTTCTTAAAAAGTCCATCTATCTATCTAATTATATGCCTTAATATAGGGATGTACATTAAGTTAAATGTTTGGAAATTGATTTCACGGCAAGATATGTCCAGTTTTAATGCAAATCCATTTCAGTAGACCTTGTAAATGCAAGTTCAACTCATGTAAATGTGTCGCTGTGTCATTCAGAAAATCGGCTTCAACAGTCAGTTTTCCTTTTCTTTCTTCCTGTTCATCTCCTTCCCTTCAGCTCTACAGTTATTATGATGTTTTCTATGTTTGCTTTTCTTATTATGCGGCCTACTAACGTTGATTTTCTCTTAATGATCTTTACAATTACTTCTCTGTTAGCGTTTGACATTTTGAGCAATTCCACATTAGATATTTTCTCTGTCCATGCCACTCGTTGCATTCTTCTATAGAGCCACATCTCTGCATGTTCCAAATACGCAGTCATTTTTCTTGTTCGTTGTCTATGCCTCGCAGCCATATAATAAAATTGGTTCTATGTAGAACTAGCTGATCGTTTAGCCCAGAGTTTCCTAAACCTAACCTTTCTGTGAATCAGTAATTTTTCATATTTTTTACTTTACAACCCCTCAAAATTATTCGCTTGTCTAAACCGATAATAAAAATATGAATTTTCACAAGAAATATAATCTATACTCGAAGGGTTGTAGTGTACATTCTTATCTAATAATAACAAATCTATGCTTTGAAAGGCACTGTGTACTGTTGTAGGTCTATCGCTTGTATATCATGATAATATTACCTATATATTCAGCAGAAATACATAGATATTAAAAAAAACGTCACTTTTCTAGTTTCAGGTGATAGGAGAAAATGAGATGACTTTGCCTTTAGTTTCCGAGTGTCATCCTGTGCATGGAATGGGTTACCCGAACAAAGCCATGAAAACCTGCAACTTCAACATAATTTTGAAAACACTAATTTAAAAAATGCAATACTAGATTTAAACCACGGATATGCGTGGGACGCAAAATACATTTTTATAAAAGGAACATCTGTAATATACAAGATAAAACAAGCGTAGAAAGCAATAATCCCTTGTTTAGAAGGAACATCTTCTATGTGTAAGATAAACAATAAGCCAGAAGGTACAGAAGGCTCATCTTGATCATATCGGTAGCATTTATTTAAAAACATAATCCTTGCCTAGTTACACATTTTTAAGGAGGGGCCTTATACACACATTGGTTCATCCGGGATTCTTTCTGTTACGGTTTGCTTTTTTAAAAATTCATGACACCTGCCTTTTGGGCTTTTAGTTGAACATGTTTGGGTATATCAATACACATGTTCTGAGTATGCACTGTTAAGAGTATCCATAAAAAACAACAACTAATAATTACAAACACCTAAATTACAAACAAAGACCTAACCTAAATAAAAAATGCAATGTGCTTCAGAGTAATATGAAATGATAAATTCTTGGAATTCACATATTGATGAAGTAATTTAAAAAATATAACAAAACATTAGGCATCATAAAAAATAAATTTTACAAATGTAATAAAAATATAAAACTAATATGGTATCTCACATTAGTTAGATATATACTAAAATATGCATCATGTGTATGGGACACATAGGCCTACATTAAAAAATTAGAACAAATTTAGACAAGGCCTGCTAAGTTTCATTACTAATAAATATTCACAACTGAAAAGAGTAACACCAATAGTTAAATCACTAAACCTAGTAACACTAGAAGACAGAAGAGTAAAGAGTAAAGTAGTAATAATACATAAGGCATTAAACTCTAATTTAGAAATGCAACACAAAAACTATTCGTTGCAACGCATAGATAAACATAAGGACAAAACCACTTTTCTTATCCCTTATGCGAGAACAAATGCATATAAGTACTCTTTCTTCCCGAGTGGTTTTTGGGTTGCCTGAACAAACCAGGAAAACCAGTAACTTAACATCATTTAAAACACTAATAAAATGCAAGACTAGACTCAGACCACGGATGAGCGTAGGATGCAATAATCTTCTTTATAGAAGGAGCGACAGTAATATATAAGATAAGAGTGGTGGTCCAATTTTGGTGTAGATCAGGGGTCGGGAACCTTTTTGTCTGAGAGAGCCATGGACACCACACATTTTGAAAAGTAATTCTGTGAGAGCCATACTATAAGTTTAAAACAAAAAATTCAAGTAAATTTCCCTTTAATTATAATGAATGCAGGATTGCTATTTTTCTGCCTTTTAGATCAGGGGAATTTATCTCCTAACCTCTTCTGATGCTGAGCTGCAGTAGATTTTAGCTCATTAGGAGAATGAAATGTTGATATGCAATTACAATGTAGATAGCTCAAAGGAGTCCAAAGAAGCATTCCTTTTATAATCGAACATTTGTCTGCGAGCCATATGTAGTCATCAAAAGAGCCACATCTGGCTCGCGAGCCATAGGTTGCCGACCCCTGGTGTAGAGCAACAAGCAACCATTTGATCAAGCATAGGAATGTAGACTAGCTCTAGCCCACTCGACCATAGAGAGGAGCCAGTGAGAGTACAATACAATTATTTTAATTCTACCTTCAATTTCGATCCTACTTATTTATAGAAACTGATTATGATAAACAAAAAAACAACTGAATTGAATGATTAATAAATATAAACATAAATATTTGCACTTGACTTTATGTCTAAATGTCATTACATAATCATGTAGAAAACTTGTAATGCAATTTTTTACGTTCAAAAGATTTGTCTTTCTGTAAGTAAAAAAATCAAATCAAATAATTTTTTTTCCGATTTCGTACCCAAAAATCTCCGCTTATCTCCTCTACAAATCATGACCGTCGGCATCAAGGGAAACTTACGTCAGACAGTCAGGTAACCTTAACGGTAAGGGGAGAGTACTTGCCTCGGTTAAAAATAAACACCTGAATTTCAATCTAAATGGACGGCATTATCTCCCGTTATAAATATTTAAAATAGACCTGGTCGATTTTTTTTCCTTCAGTTATTTTCATTACATAACAACACGATATAAGCTAACAGTCTGTTAGAACACATTTAACAAAAGCATGTCAATTACGGCGTAAATGTGTGTGTGTTTTTTTTAATGTGTTTACACACAGTTATGGAGAAGTTAACCCTTACAGTCCCGGGCGCCTATATAGCGGAACTGAAGGCAGCGTAGATAGAAGTAGGTCGGTACGGGAAGGGTTAATAAAGAACTAGCTAGGGAGTTAATGCGCTACTCACTCTGATGTCCTACTTTAACACAACACGCTCACAAACAAAACACCAGACTTGTTTTAACTCACCATATCGTTGAGATCTGCGAGAGTAAAAACCTTCGGATATTTTCGTTTTAAGTCAATAAACTTTTCCATTTTTTTTTTTCCACAATCACATTTCTGACTCTTTGTTTTTTTTTTCATTCTTGCTTTTTAAATTTCCGTTTGCGCAATCTCACTCCTGGAATTGACTTAGATTTTTTCAATTATATATTTCACTTAGAGAAATATTCTATGACGGCATGCTAATAATCTAGGTTTTAAACCATATCATTGCCCAAGGACTTTACGGAAATGTATTGGCATTCTGCGTTTCTTTAAGATAAAGATTGTTTTTGGCGTCGGTTGTCTAGGGCAAGGGTCGGCAACCTATAGAACGCGTGCCAGACTTGGCACGCCTAGCGATTTTCAACGGCACGCGGAAGATCCCCCAAACGACGATGCAGGGTTTTCTAAAAGAAATGGAGTGCTACAACAGAATACATTTTAGGCTCTTGGCACGCTGAATGAATTAGAAATTCTATTTTGGCACACTTTACTATAATCAAAAGGTTGCCCTGGTTTAGAGTAGATTATGTTGTTTTTTTTTTGTTAAAGCTATATAAGCGGCCTAAACAAAAAGAGAAAAAAGGTGTCACGTAGAATCCAATGTACAATAATACACCTATACAAATGCTGGCATTGAAAATAAGTAAACGAGTAAAATGCATCTTCAGCAGTTCTCAAGATTCGCTGGACTGACACCATCACTGGCAAATCACCTGTCAACTTCAAGTGGCAGACGAAGTCAGGAAAAAATAGATGTGGCTGGGGAGCGAGCATACCTTGACTAACTTCTATATATTTTATGTATCTATATTTATTAAGCTTGTAGAGAAAAAAGTCTTTATATTAAAAATATATTTCCAACCACCTGGTTGGTGTGGATCTTTCTACGCGTGTGGCGTCAAACCACAAACAATAACAATATTTTTAGTGTAATGATATTAATTTTGTAAGACCTGTGCCTACAAATTACTAATTATTATGCATTTCTAGAGCGCTATTTAGGAAACAGTAAATCATCAAATGCGCTTTACGTAAATACTTTTGTTATAAATTTAAATCAAATAAGAACGTTTTAAATTTTGATTTAAAACTGTCACTCTTATTCGCCAGTTTGATAAATTTTGGGAGTTCCTTTCCTTCCACCACTGATTTGCTACAATACCGTAAGAGCGTTTTGAATTTTGTGTACTTTTTTTTTTACTGCTTTTATTACTTATAGTTGTAATGCAGTCCAGTTATCTCTGATGTCTAAAGTTCAACAAAGCACTTAATGTATCTTGGAGATCGTCCTCACAGGCTTTTATAAATACCATGGCCAGAACTTTGAGTTTCATCAACAATGCACTTGGTAGAAAATGTAGTTTCTTTAGGCAGGTGATTTACTTCCCTTTGTTGTTAAGAACTATTTTTGACGCAATGTTTGGAATTCTTTGCAAATATTTAAAAATCATACTCGATAAGGCAGTTCGCACATCTAACAGTGATAATACAAGACATATTATTAACGTCTCGCTTGCATATTTTGTTACAATGTTTCTTATTGTTATATAATGGGGGCAAAGAAAATAAGTGTCGCACATTTTAGCGAATTTAATGAGAACATAAATCATAATTTGATACAGTTGATACAAATGTGCTGCACATTTCTCAAATGTTATTGAGAACGTCCAAATGCTTGTTATTACCAATGATTCTCATTTTCTTTGGGTGTGTTCGTTTTTTAGCATACGGCTTCTCATAACAAGTCATTTCTTGTCATTTAAAATGAAAGTTAAATACAGACCGTAATATTGTGAAATATAGTTTACAAACTCACATTAGCTGAATATAGTGGCGAGTGAATTTACGTCCATATTATAACGAAATAAAATTTGTATTTGGTTTAATATAGACTTTTTTTTTAGTAGCAGAAGAACTAAAGCCGCAATCACCTAAATGTCAACTAGGGACATTTTCGTTTCACGAGGAAGTCATCTGGCTGTTCTCTAAATAGAAAAGGCTGTTGATGTAAAACAGTTGGTAAAACATACAAGCTTGTGACAGAAAGTCTTACCTGTTGAATGAAGAAAATAATAAGATAGGTGGAGGCTGGAGAGAGGGTGAATAGTTCTATAAGGGAGGCGGTTACTTCAAATCACTAACCGGATAGGTAAAGAAGTTAGTTTTCAAAGAGGAGATAACTTATTTTTGCTTAGTCTTTGAAATTGTTCAAACAGCTGATTTATTAAGTCGTTATGTAAATATGTAATTTTAGCTTACTGTTAACTCTTTTAACTTTGAAGTCTATGGGTTAATAAAATATTTATACAATATCTTTTTTTTCCTTTGACTAACCGAATCGTTCACTTTCTATTTATTACTATTATTATTATTTAAAAGTCATTGTTTTTGTTTGATTGCTTGTTTGTTGTGATGGATTTTCTGTTGAAGTTTTTTTCATTCACAGAAGGGTGTCGGAAATAAGAGCACTTGGCAAATGCACGTGTTATTGAAAGGGGGAGATTTATTATTACTCCCCAATGTTATACCAACTTGTGTGTGAACCAATTGTTATATATTTATACGTTTTACAGACGATTTTTTTCTAAATAGAAGATTATTACGTCCACTAGGCCAAAAACAGCTGCAGGGCGTCAGGGATCGGTGGGTGGCAGGGATAGAACCCGCGACGTGTCACTTGACAGTACGGCGAACTAACCGTAAAAACAGCCGGGTGTAGGCTACATTATACTATTATAATTTTAATACCACTTGACAACGTAGTAAAGTCAAAACATTACGTCACAGATTGTCTTTTTTAAATATATTTTTTTACTGCCAGGAAGGCGCCCTCTCCCATCCCTTCCCATGATATTAGCAAAGACAAATTTAGTTTGACCGCACTCATTGTCATAGCCACACCATTCTTCGTACCCGGTGCTATATGGGCAATTATTTTACTCCACTCCCCATCAAGATTGATAAATAGTATCATTAGTACAGTAAATAAATATTATAGTATAATTATTCCTGTTATGATCGTCATTGCCATTTCTGTTTTAATGTTTCTGTGTCACTCACTATTCCCCCCAAGTAATTATATGACGACCTCCATTGCATGTCATATCTATGAGACACAGTGGTCCTACAGTCTAAGGGCCTGAGGTTCAAATCCAGGAAAACGTTCATCGCCAAAAGTTTTGTCCCGAGTCAATAGACTCTCTCTGGGCAGAGACGCGGACGGTGGTTAGAACCTTAATAGCGTAGAAAAGTTATAGACTGGATAAGGAAAACAAATCAACTATTACGCGGGCCCAGGTGAAAAGACTTGCGTCTGGACATTAGATGTGGGGGCAAAAAAAGTAAAGACTATTGTAGCGAACCACACAATCTTCTTGCAGTCCATTGTTAAGCTGAATCTGCTAAACAAAAACATCGCAAACTGTTTGGCCCAAAATATTTAGTCGGAAATAAAAAGTGTGTCTTTATTCGTTCCTTAACGCTGAAATCTCTTCCGTACGTCTTCGCTGGGGGAGAAAGAATCAAATAATCAAGGCAATAAGTTATCAAATGTTATCAAATGGAAGTACAGGTGAGGCATACGATGCCAGCTGAACTCAATACACCACCCCAAAAGGTTGTTGAATGTTCTCCCTGCATGTGTGTGCGTGCGTCGTGAGCGCGATCTTTGAACTGCTGTGACGTCACCTTGCGTACTCACTTTTAAGAAGAAAAAAAAACATGCAGTAAGGGGAGTGTGCCTGCATCTGGTGCTAGGGCCAGCAACTGATGAACACATACTCTTTCTTTTGTAGTTGTAATACAAGATCGTAAAGGCTTAATTATGAAACAATACTAATCTAATTTGAAGAGAAATGAGCAGGTAGACTTAATTGTATCAGCCAGCATTTTTTTTTAAAGTTAATTTTAGAAAAGTTATGTTAGAGTAGAATAGTAATTTAAATTATAATTTAAACAAAATAAATGTTTGTTAAATAGAACTAAAAATAAGCTATTTGATTTTAATTCAACTATAGTCACAAAGTGAATGTATATACTTATGTATGTGCTTATATCGTATAATAATTGGCAGATGTGTTCTATTAGAAAAAAAAGATGATTATGCTCCTGTGTATATCTCTTGTTTAAGTCAAGCCTTGCATTTTGGAAAATAGTTTCAAATGAATTTATTCTTTGGCTTCTTAAGACTATGTCAGGCAATAATCGCCCATAGTTACGTAGTAACTAGTTACATAGTTACATAGTTACGTAGTGACGTAGTTACGTAGTAAGAAAATATATTTTCATCCCCCCCCTCCCTTTTACGGTTACACTCCTTACGATTCTAAAACCCCCCACCCCCTCTCCTTTCCCCGATGTTTACGAACATAATATATTCTCTACCCCTCGCGCAAAAACAACCTTGTTTGAAAAATAAGCCTCAATTCAGCTATTTAATTTAATTTATATGAAAATTTTTGTTAATATTGTCTTTGTTCACGTTGATTTTTTTTTTTAAGAAATACAACCTGAACATTCAAATATTTTATTTTCTTGCACAATAATCAATATACATAATAATTACAGTGAGTTTGTTTAGATGTACATGTTTGTAAATATTTTTATTCATTTTTTTTTTCGCTATAGACTCCTTGGTCGTTTGACCAATCGGCACTAAAGTTAAATGTATAAATTGGAAATGTACTCCAAAAGAATTTTTTTATTATTTAAACAATATTGCTTAATTCGTAACTTTTTTTTCTTAAATACACTTAGACATATTGATAATCACCGTATGTTGAAGTTCTAAACTGATCGTCATTTTAGAATGATCTCCATTTGAAATGCTTAAATTTAAAAAAGAACAAAAACTAAATACGAAAGATATGTTCTCAATACATTTTTTTTTTGTAAACAAAACTCATTGAAATCATTCGTTTCTCCGTAATTTTGACGGGCATAACCACTAGTAAAATATAATTATTTATAAGCGAAAGAGAAAAGTATTCTAATGACAAGAAACTGAACATGGATATTTTTTAAGTTCAGATTTTATAAATGTAAGAACGTAAGAACCCTTCGGATCAAATTGATCATAGGGCCGGTGAAGCAGCGTTCACCAGTTTCTGTGGCCACGACATACTAGGTGATTGTGTTGACAGCACAATGCCCAGCCGAGTTTACTTTACCCCAACTAAAGTCATGTACCCATCAGAGCTAGGTAGACTCAGTGACACCATCGGTAAGCCAGTCGAACGCGCTGCCGCTCGGCTACCGTGTCCCCCATATGAACGTTTGTTCTGAATCAAATGTTGATTATTTTTGCAAGGTGCATTTTACAACCAATTATTACATATTTAATGAATCATTAGAAGGTTTCGAATGCAGTTTGCAGATGTTCGTTTTAATTTGTGAACAATTAATTATCGTGACCCATTGCCTGTCCGTATTAAAATGATTGCATTTAATTATAATGTGTATGATATCTACCAGTCTTCTTTTCTTTTTCGTCGGTTTTTTTTTTTTTGGGTTGTTATTTATGTAACGTGGGTTTTATTATATACATGTATACGACTAATCGTATGTATCTGTACGCAAAATCCTGTAAATCCAACTACCACCTGATCCTTTATATGAATGGACCACATTGGATATAGATTCAAGAAGAAAGATAACTTATATTTCAACTAGAGTCAAAAGAAAAAAAAAAATTTTGTCTCTCATGTATTTTATTACCTCAAGAGAACTCATTAAAACCATTAGGAACAGACAGATGAAATTCCTAGGACACATCTATAGGAAAAATGGTATCGAAAGACTGGCTTTTTGTGGGAAAATATCCGGTAAGAGAGACAGAGGAAGACAAAGGCTGACATATGTAGAAAGCCTGAACGAATGGGCCACGAACAACAACATTAGCAATAATAATTTCCTCCAAATAGCTAAAAACAGAAAAGAATGGAGAGTCATGACCGCCGATGTCTGCTCCAGATCTGACACCTTAAGAAGAAGAAGTATTTTATTACAATATAAAATAGATATATGCTTAAAACTCTTGTTGTATGCTAGAAATATTATGAGTAGTAATGCTCACATTTTACCCCAGAGCATTCTCAATCAAATTCATTTTTTTTTTTTGTTCTTTATAAAAATTTGTTTCCTTATCTTTGTAAACTTTTAGCTTGCTTTATTTATTGATGCTTTTCTTTGAGTCTTATTTGCCCGATGGGCATGATGTAATTTTTATTTTTATTCTTGAACTCACTGACCACTTATCTCCCATCGTTCCTCACTGTTTTGCTATAAACGCTAACATTGGTTCCCCATTGCTGTTCCAGGAATGTTGTTGGATGAAATCGAAGGCCGTAGGCGCAACCTGTGGAAGCAGACTCTTGTGATCTCCTTGGCCTTGGTGGTGGTCGCAGTCACCATCGTGGGCTACTCGTCGCTACCGGAAGGAGTGCATGACCCCTGCAGGTCACAGATTGTTCTTGGGGCACTCAACATTTTCAGTTTTTGGGTAAAAAAAAAAGTGTGTGTACGTATACGAATACTTAGCAGTGGTAGGACAGTTATCGAGACGATGTTGTTTATATTATATAGACAGACTGCCTCTTCTCTTCTTGACATGACCTTCTCAAAGTTTACTTTGGTCTGCCGTGCTTTGTTTTAGCTCTTGGGATTCCATTAAAGAAGAGGATTGCAACCCCGTTTTGGGACAATTTCACGGGGTTCGCCTAAGACCATCGGAAAACACACATTTCAACCCTTCTTTTTCTATTTCCCTTCCTTCTATCTCTTTCTCTCTCTTTCTCTCTCTTTCTCTCTCTCTCTCTATCTATCATTCTCTACCATTTTATGTCACTCTTTTCCTCTACTTCGATTTCAATTTCTTTGCTTTAACATCCTCGCCCCCACACACACACAAATCCATTGCCCATAGTCGCTCTTAAGCTCTGTTTCTAATGTTATTATAATTTTTGTTTTAAATAAAATTAAGAAAATAGTTTTAACCAAAGACTATACTGAGAAGGACCGCTAACTCTATTTTTAGATCTTAAGTGTTGTTTTTGTCCGTGCGCAGTCAATAACACCCACTCCATTTCCTAATGTGTCCTTGTTCCGCCTCTATGACTGTGCAGGTGAAGGTCAAAGAATGGATGGGCTACGGCAGTTTTCTCAACAACATGAGGATGTACCAGAAAAAGGTGGCGCTGGATGGGGACCTTCCATCATCCAGATACGGAGATGTCCTGGTCAGTACAGCACAGTCCATTATATGTCCTTTTTTTTTTGTAAAAAAAATATGTAGTGAGGAGGATTTCCATACCTTGGCCGAATTTGTTGAAGGCCTGCGCTACAATTGCTTGTCTCGGGATGTTTTCCATTCGAATGCGTTCATTAGTTGAACCAATGTATTTGAAGTTATCTATCTCTTACTCTTATATTTCCACTCCGCTGGTGAATATGTTTTGCGATCTCTTAATCCAGGGGTCGGCAACCTACGGTACGCGTGCCAGGCGTGGCGCGCACAGCGATTTTCAATGGCGCGAAGAAGACCCCCTCCCATCCAAAGAAAACAAGTTAAGTCTTTTCTACAAAAAAATTGAGTTCTCAAGAAGGATACATTTTATGCTCTTGGCTCGCTAAATGAATTGGAACAACTACTTTGGCACATGTCTGCTATTCTGCAATGATTAAGTCATTCCCTGGTTTCATTTGGTTTAGTATAACTTTAAGAAGTAAGACTACATTGCTCGGAAATGCCTATAAAGCTGATGGTACGATATTCTCAACAGAAAAACTATAGCTTGCTTGCCTTTCTAGCTTTTCCAAATAAAAAACGTTTCCACATTTTGGTGCAGTGAGAAAACAGTGGACGAGCGGCAGCGCATTCGACTGGCGTACCGAAGGTGCTGGGTTCGAATCCTGGTGAAAGCTAGGATTTGTTTTTCCCCCTGGACTGGAGGGTGTCCCTGAGGCTCCCCAGCACTGGTGGCTATCTGACCTTAGTTGGGGTTAAGTAAATGCGGCTCTGCATTGCATTGACCACACAATCGCCTAGTATGCCGTGGCCAAAGAAACTGGTGTGAACGCTGCTTCATCGGTCCTATGATCAATTTGATACGGCGGGTATTTTACATTTTTTTACATTTGGTGCAATATTAAAATCGTCTAATTCGTTTTTTTTTAAACAAATAAATTAAATGGTATAAGCCTATACAGTTAAATTGAATGATCAATTAATTTTAATTACGTCACAAAAAGAAAAACAAAAATGTTAAATTTAATTGCAACACCTGGTCTCGTCAGTTGTTGTTTTTTATTCAGCAAAACTGAGAAGCAATAACAAATAATAAATAAACAACAAAAAACACACACACAAAAAACAAGGTTGGGGAGATTTGTCTTTCCCTAATTGATGTAATAATAGACTTACCTTTTTACCTCGAGCTAATAGGCAATAATTAAAGATAATGTTTGACACACACACATGCATATAATTAAATTTTAATACATTTAACTCTTGGCTAGATTTACATAAGGTTTTGATTATGTCAGTGTATTTAGCAATCCGTTAAACTATGTTTTAAAAAGACATGTGTTTGTTTGGTTTTACCTCTAGATAAAACGGAGTGCAATTTCCAAAGTTCCAGTGATCATCTACAGACCAATCAATGCTCCAGCAGTCTCCCCTGCCATGGTATATTTTCACGGCGGCGGCCATGTTCTATTAACCGCGGGTAATTTCTTTGTTGATGTTATTCTTACGGAACATATGACGTACATCGTCCCCAAACTAGTCTACTTCATTTTAAATTACTTCCGCTTACTTTACGGTTATCGTCTGTTTCTGCTTGGGGTTTTTTGTTTGCGTTTTTTTTTGGGGTGGGCGTCTCAATACTATTGTATAAACATGTTATACGCAGGGGTGTAACCAAGAAGAGGGGTGGGGCGACTGGGCACCTAATATCTATATAGAAATCCCACCGGAGTTTTGAAAAAATCGCTCAGTTTTTCTAATAGATGTTGTTGTTTTTTTTTTTTTTTTTTTTTTTTGTTTTATTAGTTGTTTTTTTTTTGCTTTTTTTTTTGTTTAAGTTTTTTTTTTGCCACTATTTGGGGTATAGGGCCTAATAGGTGTAGGGTGAATAAAGAGCTCATAAAGCTAAAGAAGAATCAAGTAAACAGACTTTTTTTTTTTATTGCTTTTGCATTCACATCTTTTCCAACATTTTATTTTTTCGTGGCAAGTAGCATGAAATGGAAACGACTCTTTGCTTGTTAGTAGACTTATTGTAAGTTCAGAGGCGTAGCTAGGCTTGGGGGAGGGGCAGGGAATAGATTTGTCCCGGTCTCCAAGGTATAGGGGCACACAAATGAGACTTTTAAGTCGGCACGTTTAGAACATGTGATGGAACGGTGCGGGGGGCCCCTGTTTTATCGTTTGTCCCCTGAGCAAAATATCCCAGTTACGCACATGTGTGAGTTGCTTACAGGTTATAAAGTACATGTTGATAGCCCCTTTGGGCAGCTAATGAGTAAGTGGGCGACATGGGACAGTTCCTATTAGATACTAATCGTATAGGTAGAAAGTGCGAACTTACAGTATTGGTGTCCCACGAGCTGCCAATTGACCCCTTTTCTTTACAACTTTAAAAGACACCCATGACAATAGATCGTCCAATAGTTCTATTTTGTCTCTACAGATGACTATGATATGTTGGTGTATATGTATGCTAAAACTACTAACTTGGTAGTTTTCAGTGTCAAGTAAGTTTTTTTTTTTTATTTATTCGTTTCTTTCATTGTTTCGTATATTGTTAATTTTATTATTTATTAACTAGTAGTTATGCCCGTCAAAATGACGGAAAAACGAACTATTACACGGTATTTTTGTTAAAAGAGAAAGAAAAAAAACTAACACTATTACAATAAAAACTGTAGTGAGAACGTATCTTTCGTTATTTGTTATTTTTCTATTGAAAGCATTTTAATATAAGAACTTTAATATAAGATTATTATCAATAGTTCTATGTTTATTTAAAATATAAATTAACGAAATAAGCAATATAATATAATACAAATTTCTTTTGGAAGACGTTTCCAGTTTATACATTTAACTTTTGTGCCGATCGGTCAAACGGAGCCTATAGCAAACAAACATATAAATAAATAAATTTACAAACATGTACACAAATTCACGGTTATTATGTATATTGATTCTTTGTTAGTTTGTTGCTTTGATTTTTTTCTGCGTTACATTGCTTATATATTTTTCCTTTCTTTCTTTCTTTCTTTCTTTCTGTGTTTATTCCTTTTTGTCATATTTATTATTTCGTTTCTTCTTTTCTCCCCCCCCCCCCTGTTAATAGCTTTCCTTTTTTTTTCTTTTCTAACGTCCTAAAGTCTCACTCCTGCTACTTTCTTTTTTCTCTTTTTAATTTGTTATATTTTGTGGGTATTGCTATTTACATTTGTTGTTTACTTAAACCAAAACTTTCAGCTCAATTTATAGAAGTAAACAATATAAGACTAAGCTAAACTGAAACGTTAAAGTCACACTCAACTTGTGGTAGAAATAAACAATATAGGGCGAAGCTAAACTGAAACGCAAAAGTCACAATCATTTTATAGTAGAAATAAAAAATATGGGACTAAGCTAAACCAAAGACTATTATAAGATGGACCGCTTGCTCTATTTTTAGAGCTTATTTGTTGTTTTTTTCGTGCGCATCCAATAACGCTGTCTTAAATTACTTCTACGCTCCTACGTTTGCCTAAATGTTTCCGCTGTACACAACTTTCAATTTAAATTTTAATTTTTCATTTATAAAATCATACCGATTAAATAAAACGGATAAAGAGTGCAAAAGGTAATCGAGAATATCCAAAAGAAGTCATTCGAGTCATCAAATAGCAGAAATATTAAAGCAAGCGGTCCATCTTATTATTGTCTTTGGCTAAACCAAAACTGTAACCGAGTTTCAATAGACAGCAGAGACATATTATGACGAATAAGATTAAGCATAATAAACTTATTTGTCTTACAATGACCGTATTGATCTTTATTTTGTATTTTTTTGCTATTTAGCTACAGGAGGGCGCCGCAGTTTCCATTCCCCATCCCTGTCCAGGATTGTTTGGAAGTGACGCGAAACATCTTGAAACACGGGAGTAACTTCGGAGTTGATATTACCAAGGTTGGTGTCGCTGGTGAGTTTAGTGAATTCAAGTCATCAAGACTAAGGTTGATGCTGAGTTTTGTCAAAACAAGAATGTTATCAAGAATAGTTCTGACCACACAATATAACAATTGCCGTTAAGGTCCGCAAAGGGATATTTACTGTTATTGGACACAAGTAATGGAAAATTCGTTGTGGTTTTTTTCACAGTAATAAAACTCAATAATAAGATGTATCTAAACTTTATCTTTCAGGGGAAAAGTCTTAGCAGCCCCCCCTCCCCCCCCCCCCCCCAAAAAAAAAAAAAAAAAGAAAAAAAAAACTATTTTCCTCTATAAATGACTCCATTTGAACTGTTCATATGTATCAACAAGTATGATATTGTGATGAACGTATTAGAATTGTGGGGCTCAAATCAGCTATATAAATCTTGGTATTACAAAACGAACAGAAAAAAGTACTCTCAAATGTTTTAGTTCTATTACATAAGCACGTACATAGTACATACACATACACTTAATCGTAAATCCACACACACACACAGTGTTAACCTAATGCTTTTATACATTCAAAAGAAGACGATTTTCACATGCCATGCAACAACGTAAAAGCTTACACCTGCCTTTCCCAGGTGTGTTTCGTCACTAGAGTGCGAGTAACTAGCTATATAATCTACACGTAAATCTTTCAACAAGGTAGGGTGGGGAATAACACCACTCGTGTCAATGGTGATATTAGCCATAATTTCTCGTATAGGTGAGAAGTGTGCTTATAGCCTTCATTTTTAATGTTATTGAATTTCCCGTATAGGTGTGAAGAGTGCTAATAACATTTATTCTTTACAGCGTTTGATTTCTTCAGCACAAGTAACAATAGTGTCGATAGCCTTTACTTTGTAAACTTCTTTGTTTTCTTCAGTTTAGGTAACAACAGTGCTAATGGCATTTAAAAGATAAGAGACGATTGCTTTATTGATCCAAATAAGTGGAAATTTGATTTGATTACATAAATTCCGTCTTTCAGCATACTTAAAACAATATTAAATAACCATTTGTACTCAAACATAATAGACATTCGCGTACACTAACATACCATTTATCATACAAGAAAAAAAGTAGGCCTATCATTTAGGCGTCAGCTATGGAGCCATTGTATTTCCTGGCTGAAAGATGATTCTTTTGAAAGAGTCTCACTGATAGTGGAACAAAAGAGTTCCTAAATGTCTCTGTTCTTGCCCTTATTGAAATAAGCCGACCACTTATGTTATCTTATATATTACAGACGCTCTATTTATTCCGTCCTACGCTCATCCGTGGTCCGAGCTTAGTCTTGCACATTTATTAATGTTTGAAATGATGTTAAGTTTCTGGTTTTTATAGTTTGTTCAGGCAACCCATTCCATGCCCGAATGCCACTCGGGAAAAAAGAATAATTATTTGCATTTGTTTTCGCATAATGGATAAGGAAAGTGTTTTTGTCCTTTTGTTTATCTGAGCTTTGCAAGAGGTTGTTATTGGGTTGTATTTCTAAATTAGAGTTTAATGCCTTGTGTATTATTACTACTTTACTCTTTGCCCTTCCGTCCTCTAGTGTTTATTTCTATTCCCTCTGTTCCTGCTAGGTGACGGCACTGGTGGGACGCTGGCCGCCTCTGTGGCCTTGACATTAACCAGAGAGGCATCTGACCTACCTCCGCTCAAGTTCCAGTTGCTGAGCCACCCTAGCCTCCAAGCATTTGACTTCCGGCTACCGTCCTACGTGGACTACAACGTCAGCCTGCCTTTGGTGACCGCTCGGACCATGGCAGCTTTCATTTCTCTCTACATGGGCTTGGGTACGTATCTTATATTGGCTTGAGTGAGAATCATATAATAGATAAATTGATACATACATAGATAGGAATATCTACACAGATACATAGATATTTGTATGGGTGGAAGGATGGTGAATATGTGGATGGGGGGATGGAAAGTTATATGGGTGGATAGATGGATAGATGGGTGGACAGATACAAATTACATATTTTTTATAGCCCTATTCATAACATTTTTAGTCTTCAAATGCGCTTTACATTTACCTTATGTTATTAAAATAAATCTAATAAGTGTGTTTTTAATTTCCTTCACTCCGTGCCTGGAGATCAGATCTGAGATAGACATGATCATACGTGAGAGACGCCCGGGCCATGACCCCCGACCATCGATGGCCTGGAGGACTGAAAGCGCATCTATCATTCGCTTGTTTAATTAATTGTGTTCGGAAGTTCATTGCATCACAGAGGGGCTACGACGATGTATGAGCGAGCTTCAAATCTTTTTCTTTTTTCGCAACTTGAGTTGTTGATGAATTTTGTTTGAACGCAGTCCAGTTTTCTCTGACGTGTGTAGCGCAACCATGGATCTTATGAACTGTGGAGATTGACATGAAGACTTTTATAGAGCATAGTCCGAACTTTGAATTGTATTCTAAGTTTTATAGGTAGCCACTGAGTAGCCAGTGCAATCTCCTCCGACAAGTTGTTGATTTTCCTTCATTGTTCTGAACAATTTTTGCAGCCATGTTTAGGACCCTTTGAATTTTTTTTCAAATCAAACTCTGGCAGTACTATTTACAGACATTTCGCATAGTCTGGAAGATTACCAGGCTTACGATTAATGTCTCAAATGTCTTTTGCTAGAATGTTTCTAATACTTTTTATTCTCTGCAGGTTCCACATTGCAGATTTACATTTTATTTGATCCTTGAGGGTTAAATTTACTCTGAGATATTTTATTTGAGCTTTTTTATTCATATTCTCGTTGTTAACTAGTAGATAATTAGTTTGGCATTTTTGTATTCGTTGTTTTGCTCCGAACAGAACGAATTCAGTGTTTTGATGTGTTCATTTTTAGTCCATTGCTAGCCATCCAGAGTTACATAGATAGGTAAACTTTGTTTTGTTTTTGTTCTTCAGATGAGAGCACTACGGACTACTTCGCCTCAATCATCACAGAGAACAGACACATCTCTCCACAGATGCGGGAATCGAAGTTCGCCGAATACGTCAGCGTAGACCTCTTGCCGAAGATGTTCAGAACGCCGAAGCTGGCAGCGTCCCCGGTGACTTCCCCTTTCGACAGCCACGTCTTCTCCAAGATCAAGAGCATCGTCACCAACCCTCTCTTCTCCCCTCTCATGTCGTCCAACCTCACGGGCCTCCCGGCGACCTTCATCCACTCCAGCGAGATCGACCTGCTCAGGGACGACGCGCTCCTGTACTCCAGGCGGCTCCAGGACTCCGGCGTCAGGGTGAAGATACACTTCGGCCACGGTGGCTTCCATGGCGACACGCTGACCGTTCTGATCGGAAAGTATCTGTGGGTGCAGAGTGGCAAGGTAGCGTTCACTTCCGCGTGTGACTTTGTTAAAACAATTTTGAAGCAGTGACACTGACTCTTTTAACCAGAACAGGGAAAGACCTACCCAGAAACCTGCATGCCTTAGTCGTCAAACATTGGCAAATTATAGAAAAAAACAAGAATGGTAATTCAATATCAATAGACAAGTCAGAATGGCCATGCTATATCAACACAACGAAGATTTTTTCTAAGTTAACAACACATGTTTTATAACCAGTCATAGAACTATACTTTGTGTTGAAAAAACAAAATATGAAGGTTTCTTATTTTATCTGTGGTATATACTATATAATATATGGCGATCGACATAACATGCCTAGCCCAAGGCAGCCTTCAAAGCCAAACCATTTTATTTTGTATAAGTATGCGTGTGATAAAAACAAATTTTTAATATGTTTCAACACATCGACATATTCCAAGGAAATCTACACAGAATGTATGCATGTCTTGTCATTGTTTCGGTTCTCGGGCTAATGACTGAGTAGGGCACACACAAAGCCGTGGAAGCTTGAATGAGCTCGCTCTGCAAGTTAGTGTTTAATTTGTCAGTGGCGGATTCTGTATATTTTACAAATGTGGCTACAGTAACTTACTGGTGATGAGGCTCGATCAGTACATCTTCAATAATATGTACCATGTCAGAATGAATGCCGTGGTTGACAAGGTAGCTCAATAATCAGACTTATGTGACTTCCTTATCTTCTTATCTTATACATTACAGACGCTCCTTTTATAAAGAAGATTATTGCGTCCTATTAGACTATAGGCTAGTGATGACATTTATATTTTTTATGCTTTTGTTATAAAAGCTATACAATTATTTTTTTTATGTTAGAGGGCAAAAACATTAGACAAATGTTAGAGGACTAAATAAGCTTAATGTTACACGGTTCAAATATTTGCCTTAGGCCTATATTATAGAATTAAACCTAAGAATTCTGTTAAAGAGCTAACATAATTAAGCGTTTGTTATAGAGTCAAACAAAACTAGATCTATGTTATAAGCTAAAAAAATATGCTTTTGATTTGGACCTTTAAATAAACGTATGCTATATAAGGCCAAAAACAATAACACTTGTTATAAGACTTAAATCTTTTTCTTTACTATAGAGCTAAAATAAATTTGCATGGACTTATTTATTGGAGCTTATAAAAATTAGACCTATATTCAAATATCAAAAATTATATGTATGTTATTGCGATAAACAAATGTGATTAATCTTAAAAAGCATGTTATAGCATCTATGAATAGACTATATGATTGTGTGCGGTCATAATATTAAAGAGATGACATCGCCAACAATAGTAATGTGCTCAAATCCTTGTTCGCCTGGATACAAACGTCGTAGCCGTTCGTATCCAATGTAAATGATTAAGTACAATGCGTCTTTAATTATATTGACAGCATAGTGTATTCACTTTTTTATGTCTCAGCACTACTGATCTATCTATATGTATATAAATTTCGATGTGTGTGTGGAATCCGCTCCCCATTTGTTAATTTAAAGACATGTGACCTTATTGGCTCATATTTTACTTTTGAGATCTCCTTCCGGCATGTGTCCTGAGTGGTTAGAATATTCGACTGCCATGCAAATGACCTGGTTGCAATTTCCTACTTATATATAATTTATATACTTTTGTTTATTTCCATTTATTTCATTTTTTATAAAGATTGTAAAGACTTTCAGGACTTACAGCTTTCATAAAATGTTTTCAGTAAACATAAGCTAATAATTATATTTTAGACGGGTGACGGGTGTTTGATTCTCAGCCAAAGATAGTTACAATATTTATTTTAATTTAATTGTTCTCAATAAATAAAAATAGTTATATTTTGTAAATTATTATAGCTTTCTGGTTATACAATTTTATCTGTAGCTATAGGAGTATACATATTTCTTTCCCCGGGCAACGCCAGGAAATGGGCCGTTTTGCTGCTGAGAGTTAACACCCTTGCCCCTTATACAAGTCAATCTTATATACCGTAATTGTAAAATGGGCAAGGGTGTTAACTCTCAGCAGCAATACGGCCCATTAAGCTTGTATATTATATAAAAGGCAGTGCTTCTCATTTTGAATTTGAAATTTTTTATTGCGTGATTGAGTTGAATTATCTTATCTTCTTTCTTATCTTATATTTTACTGTAGCTCCTTCTTTACAGTAGAATATTATTGCCGTTTACTTGCTTTCTCCGTTATATCCGATGCTGTCAAACTTACAATTGACTGTATAAGCATTTTGTTCAATTGCGTTCTATTTATTTCATAATCTATTCGTTTTTTTTTTTAGCGTTAGTTTGAGTCTTCAGTCTATAGCCAAAGAGCTAATAGTATGAAAGAATTGTACTTCATATAATGTTTGCTTTGACTTGTAGATAGAGTTACAAAATGTGAACATCGTTATTTGTCACTGTTTTTATGACTATAATTATTGTATTTTTTTTAATGAACATGTTTTAAAGAATATTTTTATATGTGTGTATGTATTTATTTATATATGTACGTGTGTGTGTTTGCACAGACAACTGGAGAAAAAAAAACGAATATGATTTCTGGTATTAGGTACTCATAGGACTCAAGCTGCTTAAGTGCGTAAACCACCGGACCCATTAGGATCAACCGATGGGTTAACGCATGGGCGGCATCCCTCCAAAGACGTGGCTATGGTGCTCATTGCATAGGCCTAGAACTCACCGAGCTTCGGGGAAAGGGGTGGGATGGAAGATACTTTACTGCCTGTCCCAAAGCCTGGAGTAAAAACTGTCAAGATGCCGTAGTACTCGATTAATAAGACCGGTACATGGTCGATCGACACTTGGGTTACTACGGGAAAATAAAGAGTGCAGCCTCGTTAGCGGCCAATGGAGTAGGTGGGGGGGGGAGGGGGATCCGCAACCTTTTGAAGCAAAGTTTTGTCGCTACCGTGTCATAACAAGTGACATGACGGCATATGCCTCTCACAGGAATCCTTCTTCTTCTATTGTTACGCCCGCGTCCAAAAGCGGAGACGCTCGTCCGCAATTAGGAACTCTTAACATCAATATAAAAGGAAAGCAAGAAATGCATGCAATGTGTCATATAAAATACCATTTATTATTTTATCATGGTCTATTTAAAATGCTTGAACAATTTTTGTTTCATGTTTGGGGTATTTTCACTGTGCATTGAGGAAATCTACCTTATTGTAAGTACCGGTACACAACTGATTTTAATTTTAATATAAAGATAAAAAATTCTAAGAACTTTGATACCAATTTTATAAGTGTAGTTAATTTTGAATAAAGTTAAATAGCAAAAATTTATTTGTTTATTTTTTTAGAATAAAACTTCTTTTTCACCTCTTGACATACACTATTCGCCCCCCCCCCCCCCCCCCCACACAAACACAAAGTTGCACAATTCTACCCTATGTTCCCCCTTGTTCCCCTCCCCAACCCTACCATTTTGTTTTTATTTGGTTCAGAGAATAGAGAGGGAATATACATAAAGGCCACGAAGATGGCGATGCAGCATAATCTATGATTTTAATGGCAGGCTGTTAGTGGATGAATGAGTTTGTGTCATTTAAATGCACGACTAATATATATTTAAAATGTATTATATAAAGCGTGCAACCTTGTCTGGCTCTTTGCTATACGCAGGTTGTTCTTTATGAGCTTGAATTTCGAGAAAGATATCTTGCAGTGGGAGGAAATGCAGCCAGATCACAAACTTAGAATGCAGCAAGATGACAAACTTAGAATGCAGCAAAATCACAAACTTAGAATGCAGCAAGATGACAAACTTAGAATGCAGCAAGATGACAAACTTAGAATGCAGCAAAATCACAAACTTAGAATGCAGCAAGATGACAAACTTAGAATGCAGCAAGATGACAAACTTAGAAGCGGAATCTCCAATGTGCTATGTCTGTGTGAAGTTAAAATAAACAAAGGGTCCATCGACATTATCGTCTCATGAAGCTTCCACAAAATACTCTTCCCTTCGGAAATCCATTCCCTCTCTTTTTTTTTATATCCACATCAACTTTGCAAAGCTGATGCACAACCAACAAGTAGGTTTAACGTGTAAGAAAAGCTTATAAGTTAGCAAGAACTCCAGAGCCCACACAAGCCTATGTAGCGCCCCAGGGCAAATGTTTCAGAGACGCCCCCTTGCATACTGTAACTGCTTTGTTTAGTGCTATGTTTAGAGTTTAGACTACAGTGGCCGCCCCTAGAAGTGTCGCCCCCGGGCATATGCCCGCTCTGCCCCCCTCCCGTTATATGAGGTCGCTGGCACTGACAAGAACGTGAAATTACTGAAATCTGCAGGACATCCCTTGAGTCGACCTGTCTATGACATTTTCCATCTCAACTCAGCATCAAATGCCGGCCACACAATCACCTCGGCCGTGGAAACTTGTGAATGCTACGTCACAGGCCCTGTAGGCCTATGTAAAAATAGTATTTTACTTATACTTACTTAAACATTTGCAAACAAACAAGTTAAGCTTGATTCCTGTCTCCACTGTAGTCCTATAATTTTAACTTCCACCTTTCTACATCTACCCACTTCTTTCTACGCCACTGTCTATGTGTGGCCCATTTTATTTTATTGTATTCACGACTTGACAATCTAGGCTACACACACTGATCTTTTGTATAGATCAGTGGTTACACACTACAACACAGTATAGGTCATGTTTACTTTGGAGGAGGGGTCACGTTCCCAAGCCTTTTTACAACTTAAAAGATTATAAAAAATAACAAAAAAAAAATATCCAAAATACGCTATTATTGATGTGTTCGCACTCCTAAATCTGTGTAGTTGGCAGAAAGTGGTCTAATCGACATTTCCACATATTTTGTTTCGACTGTGGATTTACTTAGCCTACAATTGAAGCCAGTGAACTCTGAACTCTAACACCAACTGAACTGACTGAAAGCCGGTAGGTCGATGTGTATATAGGCCTAACTATATAACTAGACTAGGGATGTTAAAACCGGTTTTCGATTCTATAAAACCGGTTTAAAATCGGATTTTGGTGTTCTCCCTCGAGATCCCTACGCGTAATGTCACAAGTCGCAGGCCAGAAAAGCCAAATGTGCGTAGTTTTGTAGGTATATTTGAAAAATAGTTCAAATTTAATTAGTGTTTGCAGTAGGCTACATTCAAGAGGTCGATTTGTTTAAATACAATATGATTTTTACCCTTTTTAAAACCGATAATATAGCTTTCAATAGTGATAATCAAATTTCCGATTATCGTTGAAGAAGCATATGAAGAGGATGACGATGTTAATCCAAGATGCTGAGTCCATCAGCTTAGTCCCAGATGCATACGCAATGCAGTGGTAGGCCTACTGCCACCGCCCCGGCTTATCTGCGCACATCTAAAAGATGAGTCGACAAGTAAAAAGATTCATGTTAATTGTAACTGTAACTTAAAATTAACAATTGATTTGATGTTGTTTTTATCGCAAGCCATAGTTGATATTTTGCACACAAAAAAGAGACACAATATCTAAGACTAAATAGTGTTAGCAAGACATTTCAAGACTAGTTTTGTGCGAATCCAACATTATTTATCAAAAATACATCCATCAGAACAAAAAAAAAAAGAAGGCTGTGCTACTTGAAGTAATTATTAGGCCGACGAATTTCAAACCAATAAACCGAAATCCGGTTTTGAAAATCAAGCAGAGCCTTCTCAAGTCTATTTAATGCAGCGCCCCAATGCAAAAGTTTCAGCGTCGCCACCTTGCATACTGTAAATGCTTTGTTTAGTGCTATATTTAGACATTTAGACTATATTTGCCGCCCCATAGAAGTGTCGCCCCGGGCATATGCCCCCCTCTGCCCTCTCCCTTGACGCCCTTGTGAGGGCACTGCCTATAATAATAAGATAGGCCTATGCCTAATTCGGCTGGTTCTGCGGTACCGTTAGTTCACCTGACTGTCAACTGTCAACCGATACGTCGCGGGTTCTATCCCAGCCGCCGACAGATTATCCTTGTCGCCCTGCAGGAGTTTTGGGCATAGTGGACGTAATGTAGACCCTTAGCTAGTAATAATTAAATCATCTTCTAGAGCGCACTGAGCATGCTAAAATAGCATGGCTAGAAGCGCTAGGCCTATATTATAAATTATAGCTAGACTCTGTATAAGTTACTTCTATATATAGGCCTACTAAATAACCATTATTATTATTAATACAGGCCTATAGATCTAGCTCAAACTATTTAATATTTAATATTTTTGAGATTTACTTTATACTAGCAAAACTATGTATTTATATATAATAGTTAATAGCCTCTAGATCTATATTTAACTCTTTCTTTGATTTGACAGATCGCATTTGTGACAATTTGTCCATAATATCGTCGATTTGGTTTTCATATAGCTTATTTCTTATTTCGTTGCTGCTACCTATTAATTTGATTTTTATATTCTCAAATGAACGACAACTCTTATTCCTACTTTCTTTTGGTTTGTTTTACTTTCGGTTTTGAAATAAAAAATGAAGTTTTATTTCTACCGATCTCTATGTAAACAAAGCAAGCAATAGCCACGCCTACTCAGCTGCTACACGAAGTTTTGCTAGACCTTGTAGTTTGTAGGTTATCAAATTTGCTAGTAAAATAACTTTTATTGCAATTATTGATTTTTATTCATCGAATAATAACTGTCTTTGAATCATTTAAATGATTAAATCTGACTTTGTCGACTTTGAGTTTGAGGACTCGCAGTTTATTAATTTATTAGCCTATTAATTTAATATTACTGTATACTGTATTAGAATTACTAATTAGGCTTTATTTTTAAATTTGGTAATTAGGCCTAAAGATTCCGACATAATTATATGTCTATTTCTATGCTATGTCTGAAAATTGGACTTCGATTAGGCCTATGCCATTCATTATGTATGCCGCAATTATGCCATTTGTATTTATATTGTATTATTAATATATAATTATTATAATATATGTGTTATATTAACTTATATATATAGATCTAGTATTATATAGTAATACAATAAATTATGAAACAAATAAAGTGTACCTTCAGACCAAACTGATCATAGGGCTGGCAAAACAGCGTTCATCAGTTTCTGTGTCCACGGCATACGGGGGATGTGTGGCAGCACAATGCCCAGCCACTTACTTTACTCCAACTAATGTCAGCTACCTATCAGAGCTGGGTAGACTCAGGGGCACACTCATCCCTGGAAAAAACCCTAGCCTGCACCAAGATTCGAACCCAGAACCTTCGGATTGCCATTCGAATGTGCTGTTGCTCGGCCTCCGTGCCCCTTCTTATAAAGCTAATGCATCATCAATACTAGTGACTAAATTAGTCATTATGCATATATAATGTATTACCAGCCCATGGTTATGGTTACAACTAATATAATTTCCTAAATGCCTTTAAACTTTAAATTATTTTAAATGTCATGTATCATTTTTAATTTATAAATTGCATATCTTTCACACTTTCAGTCCTAGAAGGAAATTGTAAACATTACTGCTATTGCTTATAAAATTTAAGAAAAGATAATGTTATTATTGGCCATGGTGGCTGAATGGAAGCATGATTGTCTGACATACTGAAAGTCCTGAGTTTGAATCCTGGTGAGAGCTATATAAGGGTCTGGAGGGTCCCAGTGGGCACACCACGTTGTATCGTTGTCCCGGAGTCTGAGTCAGCTCTGGTGGATACCTGAAGCCGGCTGGTCCCGCGGTTAGTTCACCGGACTGTCAACCAAAAACCAACTAACCCTGCCACTGACCGATCCCTACCGCCCTGCAGACGTTTTGGGACTAGAGGACGTAATAATCTCCTAGAGCGCAATGAGCATGCTAAAATAGCATGGATATAAGCGCTATATAAATAACCATTATTTTTATTATTTTAATTGTGGTAAAGTAAAGGATAGCTGGGGATTGTGCTGGCCACACTATTCCCTAATATGCATGCAATGGGCACAGAAACTGGTGAACACTGCTTCACTGGTCCTGTGGATCAATTTTGTCTTTTCTTTTACTAATGTTATGATATAGACTATAATTTTTTGATATATATCTTCAATAAACTTGGAATACAATTTTTCTAAATTATAAAATTCGAAGTATTTAAATTTTTTGATAAAGAATTAACATAATTTAAAAAAAATATTGTATTAATATACATACACTGATATTAAATTTTAAATATAATTTAAAACAAATCCATATTATTGGCATTTACTGAGTTTGAACCTCATAAAATCCTCATTATTCCACCCGCAAGAAACGATAATGCATATTATCACTAAATAATTTTTTAGCTGTGTGGCTGAAGAGTCCAGCCCTTGAGTGGCAATCATTCTTGCATGGGTATACCCTTGCATGTCCTACACATGTAGTGTCACCAAGGTCTACTCCATTTGTTACTGCCAAGATCTCAGAAAGAAGACTTTATTTAATTTAATACAGAAGATGCACTTTGTAAAATGTTTTACAATCATTCATTGCTGCTTATTGGGAGTCCTGGACAAATATGATTTGTAATACAACAGAGTTTATATTAGTAATGTTGTGAAAGTTAGGGAAAATGGACTTAATTTTTTTTAAAGTTTGGAACAGTGTGGGGAAAATGACAAAGGTATGGGGAAATGTGTGAATATGGCATGAAAAAATATTATTTTAAATGCTAGAAAAAAGTTATTAACAATGTGGTTAAGGTAAGGAGTCCTTAGAACCCATCATGAATTTATTTTATAAATAAATGTATCGGTATTTTAAAATATCAATATATTTTGATATATTTGAACTACCCATATACACTACCAGACTTTAAGGTGTTGCACATACACCAGTATAAATGAACTTGTGAATTTTATATCAAGCTTGGGAATTTTTTAATTATTTTAGAGTAAGAACCCTGATACAAACATTGTAATGTACATACCATAAGTTGTTATTTATTACATATGTAATATATGTAATAGTTTTTTTTGTTGTTGTCTGCAGTTGTGTTCCTTGGCAGCTCGTCCTGAAAGAATGTTGTTAAAGATTCTAGTCCTGACTTTTGCTGCCCTGTTTGCGGGTCTAGCTGTCATTTGCTACACACCTCTGCCATCTGGAATTCATGACCCGGCCAGGACACAGATATTCATGGGTTTAATGAAATTTGTGGATTTTTTGGTCAGTCCTCCATAGGGACATTGATAACATTTTTCTTGTTTGTCTGATTAACTTGATCCGTAGTTTGGTTTTTATAATTTAAAACATTTTCTTTTTCAGATGAAGCTCAGAAGACAATTGGGATACAGCAGTTATGTCAATAATCTAAAATTAATGCAGAATCCTATAAAACTTGAAGGTGTTGTGCCATCCTCAAAGTATGGGGATGTTCAGGTAGGTTATTGTGTTATTTATCAACTGATTTTTTTTATTGTATAGGTTGATTTTTTTTTAAATATTGTTTTAATATATTAGGCTATATTCTTAGCTGTAAGAAAACCAGTAGAATCTTATTCACTAAAAAAATGTTAATAAAGAAAACACACAAAAACATTAAAACCTGTTTTCTATCCATTATCAGTTAGGACTTTTCCTTCAAAACCAGCTTAAATTTCTTTCATATGCTTTGTGAGATCTGGGCCCAATGCTCCATTTAAATCACTTTTATTGCCGGTACCAAATTTTTATCATTTGTACTCACAAAATGAGAGATATATGACATCTCCCAACTTTGCAGCGGGCAAATGAAGCGAAGAGAACAAAATTTCATTTACATAACTTTGTAGTGGGCAAGGTTTAATTTTTTTTAATTACTGGAAACTGCATTGGGTAGTTAACCTACAGTGTATTTAAAAATTATTTTAGCCAGTTGGGAGAACTGGGCACCTATGCTAGTATTGGAATATTTAAGAAAAATGATATCAACAACCCTGAGTTTTTGATAATAGGATTTTTGGTATTATTACATGGTTTTGCTAATTTCATCATCATCATTGCCCGTCACCCCAGCTAGTGTTCGGGCCGCCAATCACAGATCTCCAGAGTCCTCTGTCCTGAGCCATTCTCTTTAATTGGGTCCAGCTGTATCCCATCTTGTCTGTGTCTGCCCAAGGTCGCGTCGCCAGGTATTCCTTGGGCGGCCCCTTTTCCGCTTGCCTTGGGGGGTCCACTTGAGTGCCTGTCTGGTGACGTTGGTTGGCGGCTTGCGCAGGGTGTGCCCTATCCAACCCCATCTTCTTCTTCTTCTGATATCCTCTTCTATAGGACATTGGCAGGTTCTTTGCCAGAGGTCAGTATTGTTTATGGTGTCAGGCCAGCGGATCTGGAGTATCCGAGGCAGCTGTTGATGAAGGTTTGGAATTAGCCGGTAGTGGCTTTTGTCATTCTCCAAGTTTCCGCTCAATAGAACAGGACTGACTTTATATTAGAGTTTAACAGTCCAATTTTTATATCTAGGGACAGCTCTTTGGAGTTCCATATATTCTTGAGTTTGATGAAGGCATATTTCATTTCTAATTTTAGACTTTTTGTAATTGTCTCTTCTCAAGCTCCTTCCACAAACTGCTAACTAAGACCTGACAGAGAAATAATTTGTTAAATCCTATGTTTTTCTTCTGTGGTTTTTATCAAGGTGAAAAGGGATGTAATTGAGAATGTGCCAGTCATAATCTACAGACCGAACACAGCTGCAGTTGTGTCCCCTGCCATGGTGTACTTCCATGGTGGTGGCTGGGTGTTGCTGACTGCTGGTATGTAAATAGATATAATGTGTCCATTGTGAGTGTACATTTTAGACAATCTTCTTAGCCATTTCCCTAAAATCATTCTTTTGGCATTATTTTAGTTTAATGATCATTTTATAAGAGGAAACTTTTTATACATGTATTTTACCACTATTTATTTGTATTGTTTCATTTAATATGAAAATTCAATGAAAAATAATTTTTCATAAGCACTATATGTATATTATTTTGGTGTTTAGAAAAATCAAGTATGTTATTTTGCCTTCTACTTCTTTATTTCCTCCATAATTATCTATTGTAAATTATTTTGTTGCGTTAGATTGTAATGTTTTTTTAAAATTTCACAGATGAGTATGACTATACAACTTACAGCTATGCTAAAGAAACAAATATTGTGGTTGTTAGTGTCGAGTAAGTCTATTGATTTGTCTGGTCGTTGTTAGTTTAAAAACAGTGTTGACTAGCGTTGTGTTTGTTCAAGTTAAGTTAGTCTGATAATTATCTCCCCCTCATCTTCAGCTACCGCAGAGCTCCAGAATTCCCGTTTCCTATCCCCGTACAGGACTGCCTGGCAGTGACACGCTATGTTTTGAAGAATGGCTTGAAGTTGGGCATTGATGTCAGCAAAGTTGGTGTTGGTGGTGAGTTTGGTTGTTTGTATTTTCCACATGGAAAACTTGATGAAATACTTGTGGACAGTAGTAATATGGTCTTCTGCAGTTTGGTGCAATGATTTAACTTTTTATTGTCTTGGATTGTACTGTTCAAACGTCTCTGTGTAAACTCATTTATCATTTGCCAATAGATCTAGTGATAACCTTTTGCCTCTTGTAATACTTATAGGCAGGGGTGAATCCATGGCGGAGGGGAGTGCTAGGGGCTAAGCCCCTCCGTAACATTTAAGAAAAAAATAAAATATTGTTGGAAAGCTGTCTTTTTTTTTAGATCTGTGCTAAATTAAAAGTTGAGCTCCTCCCGCACATTGGCTGACTTGTTTTTATCCCAACACTTCTTTTATTTACTGGAGAAACTGCTCACACAATATACTGGTTGTATTGATTTTTGTATCTAATTGGGAATAGTTTCAAGTTTTTAGGGCTTAAATCAGGGGTCTCCAAACTTTTCAGTCCGATGGCCGCAATATTTATCACACTCGAGGTCCAAATAAAAAAGAATCAAAACATGGATATTATTATTAATTATTTATTTAATAAATGTAAAATTTATTTTATTTTATTCAGTTACTATTTAATACCACATTGATACACTACATAATGAACACATGTATTAGTGGGAATGGTGACGTTGTTTCATGGAAGTAAAAATAGCAGACATTCTGGTAAATAAAAAAGTCTCCAAAGAGCTGGATGAGAGAGCCTCACGGCCCGCGGGCCGAAGTTTGGAGACCCCTAGTTTAAATGATGAAACTGTTAAGCTATTCCTAAATTATGCTAAAGGTTTTTTTTTTTTGTTCACTTTTCTTTGTCTTTGTTTTTTTTTTTTTGTAGGGGACAGCGCCGGTGGTAATCTAGCTGCTGCAGTCGCTCACGCAGTCACAAAAGAGGAGTCAGACTTACCACCACTCAAGTTTCAATTGTTGGTTTTCCCAGTGCTACAAGCTTTTGACTTTAGGCTGCCTTCCTACGTGGATGTGAATGACTCCATGCCCGTCTTGTCCAGCAGAAAAATGGCAGCCTATACCGCACTTTACTTTGGGCTAGGTTGGTGAATTTAGGCAGCAAATATTATACAACATTTTGTTATTATTATTCTTCTATTTATTAGACAATGCTTATTATTTTTTTATTGCCTAACTCTTCTGTCTACCAGACTAAAGAGCTCTATATAAACCCTTTTAGACCCTAAAACCTATAACTCCTCCAATCTCAAAGTCAAGTTGCATAACTTGGTATAATGAACCAAAATGAGACAAAACATATAAGAAAATTCACAGTAAACAAACTTTTAAAGTAACTGAATTCTATTTTTCAGAGTTAAAAATATAAAGGGATAAAGTTTAATTCAAAAAAACAGATAAGATAAAAATAAAAGTGAAAATTAAATATAAAAAATCTCTGAGCATACATTGATCGGCTGCGATTGTTGTTTTATGGAACTCAGACTCTGATCCTCCTATTCGAAACCTATTCAACATCTGCAGTGCTTTAAGTATCACTATTATCTTGGCATTCTCAAAATAATATATCCTTGCCCTCATTAGCCTATGCCAATGCATCCTTAAATATTTACACAACGCCATTCTTTTTTTTTTTTTGGTCAAATTAGCGCTAGAAAATGCCTATTTTAAAAAAAAATCACTAAAATTCCATTGATCAAGCTGAAAATTCCAAATCAAAATGTGAAAATAGCAACATTATCGCTCTCTTTTGTCAGAGTTTACAAAGGTTTAAATAGGCATTTAATACCTCGTACCACCAGAAACGAAACAACCCAGAATCGGGGGATGCACTGCAACAAACGTTTTCTACCAGTTGAGGTAACACGCTTTGACTGTAGTAGCGAAACGGTTACATCTTGATGTCATTGCCAAGCAGACATATTGTTGTCTTTTTTTTTTACTGTTCTGTGTTGTTTCAGCGTGTGTTGGTTATTGTATTTTGTGCTGGGGGGATATAATATATATCTGAGATTGGCTAGTTTGGGACTTTCATGCAAACATTTTGTTTGTATAGCTAATGCATGTTTTGTGTTTTTTTAGATGAGAATAAAGTAGAATACTTCTCGTGGATCATGAGCGAAAATCAACACATTCCACCAGAAATGAGAACATCAAAGTACGCTGAATATGTCAGTGTTAAAAACCTGCCGAAGATGTTCCGAAAACCAAACAGAACAGCCAGCCAGGTTAAAGTCCCTTATGAAAGCAGCATGTACGACAAGATCAAGCATATAATTGTCGACCCTCTGTTTTCACCTCTGATGTCACCTGACCTGACAGGGCTGCCGCCGGCCTTCATACATGCCTGTGAGTTTGATGTTCTTCGTGATGATGCCCTGCTGTATTCTAAAAGGCTTCAAGATGCAGGGGTAAAGGTCAAAGTTCACTTTGGTCATGGTGGTTTCCATGCTGATAGTCTGAGGATGTTTCCAGATTTCCTGTGGGCTGATAGTGGACGGGTAGCTTTTGCGTCAGCCTGTGAATTCATAAAGTCTGTCCTAACACAGTAACTAACACAGTGTTTGATTTAAATTTTTGTTAGAACCAGATATTTTTTGTAATTCCAAGAAACACTCAGTTTCACACTTTGATAATACATTTACACTTGGTTTCATTTTTACCTTTGTTGTATTAGATTGTAATGGCACAATCGTTAACATTTTTCTTCATGATTATCTTCCATTTAATAACAAATCCATTCCATTCAATCAATTGACGATTCCATTTCCCAAATAGACGTGCAACCAGGGATACATGACATTGAATTCTATAATTACCTTGCACCAGGCTGAACTATGTTCCTTTTCATAAATAACAAGTTAAAAACATTGACTTTGTGTTATATGTTTCTTTTAAATATATTTTTTGGTATCCGTATATTATTTGTTACTTTCCTTTACTTTTATGGTAATCAGAGAAACTTATTTTAACTGTAAATATTTAGTCAAACTTTGAATATTAGTAAGAAAATACAATAATACTAAATTATAATGTATATGAAAATAAGGAATGTTTAAAACCACAAATAAGCATAAAACACAACAATCCTTGAAAGGAAAGGAGCAATGCTACATATTAAATTAAAAAGTACCTTGTTGTTTTTTATCGCATAATTATTCTTAGCATATTTCCAGGCCTGTATATTGTTATATGAATATGTATTATATTGTAGAGACGTAATATTAATAGTTCATGTAGCATATGAATATGTGTTACATTGCAGTGGCATAATATTAATAGTTCATGTAGTATATGAATATGTATGGCATTGTAGTGGCATAATATTAATAGTTCATGTAGTATATGAATATGTATTACATTGCAGTGGCATAGTATTAATAGTTCATGTAGCATTGTTTAGTGACATTTAATTTTGGTGGGATGGTATGTGATTTTTTATTTTTTTAAAGATATTTATAATGACGTCATAGAATTATGCCTTCTCTTAGATTCTCCCGAATTCTAGTTCTAGAAGGCAATTTCTTTTGCATTCGGAAAGCTTCGGGGAAATCTGTTTGAGGTACTTTGTACACCAAAATCTATATAAGTAGATAAACGCTCAATCTTTTGTTGTTGTTGAATGCTTCTTGAATTCAGCTGAGTTTATTTGTGTAGCGACAAGCAGGAGCAAAGCGCATGGTGGTGGTGGTGGGGGGGGGGGGGTTGAGGGGGGCCAGAAGAAATATTTTTTTTTAGTTTTCACAGTTTTTTTCAAGTATATACTAAATTAGCTAACAAATTTTGTAAGTGTTGGTCACCCAAAAGTCCCCCCTCCCTCAGAAATTTGGTAAGTATTTGTCATGGAAAATTTCAGCCCCCTTCCCTACAATGAAAACACTTTCTGGCTTTTTATACTGTTTATAAGTTCACGAGTTTAATTATTTTTTCAATTATTAACCAAGTGGCTTGAGTGATTTTATTAATATTGTGAACAAGTACCTGAACGGAATCATACCCTGCTGGACATCACAGTTTGCTGCAACATTTTGCTTAACAGTCACTTTCCCTGCTGCACCATCTTACCAATCCACATACCTAGTAAACATTAATGCAGAAAGTCAATTTTCTAAACTTTTGAACAATTTATACGACAATAAAATGTGCTTTCACTATTTCTTTTTCCATTGAAGCTATTTTTGAAGTTTATTTATAATATGTTTATACTGTTCTTTAAAACCCATAAATTGGCCAACATAGCTCAAATATTTACTTTCTGTAGGTAATTTATTTTGTTTTTGTTTTTTTAATAATAAATCAGTTTTATTTTTTATAAATGTTGTTTTTTGTCTCTGTTTAATATTGTGTTATTGTATGTGTAGTTGATCATAAGTGTACATTTTGATGATTGTATACAACTGTCACCTTTTTTATTTGATAAGTTCAATTTTTATTAAGACTGCATTTTTTAATGTTGAGAATTGTCTTGTGTTTTGCCCTTCATTAATATTTTCTTTACGTTAAAAAAGAATTAATTGATACCATTAATAATACACAGTTGTCCCGTTATCAGGGTTACAAAAGTCGTTACATAATATGATAAAGTATTACTAGACTTATACTTATTTAATAAATGAGCTTAAGTTATTTTAAAATAGATTTCATGACAATCTTATAATGGGCGTGTGGCGTTATATTTTATGGATGACTAATTACATAAATTATTTATTGTTTTTTTTTGGGGGGGGGGGGGGTTGTACGTAGGAGAAAAGATTTGATTGACTGTGGCATGAAATATGATAAAGGGTTTATATTGAACACATTTGACAGTTTTTTGTCTTTTTTTTAAAAATCCTACTGTTCCCCTTCCAGCAAGACTACAAATTTAAGTAAACATTGGAAGAAAAAAAAAGGTTGGGCGGGGGCGGTGTGATTTGTTAAAGTGGATTAGTGGAAAATAGCTCTCACCCTGTTCTCCTTTAGATTGTTTTAAATTAAGGAAATTTTTTTTTTTAATTCTAAAATAAAAATCAAAGTATAATAGAAATGCTTGGGAAAAACAATTAAGTGAGTATCATTTTAATTTTTAAAAATTATATCGTTACTACTACAATATATATTTTTTTTATTATAAATTTATTTTTTAAGGGAAATAACAATGTTAGAGCTTGAGGATCTGTTAATATTTAATCATCTTTATTCTGTCTCAGAGATTACAAAAGGTATGCAATTCCAGAAAATTATGTGCAATATATTTAATTAGATCGTTAGAATGATTTTGTTATTAGGGTGCGATAAAAAATTTTAACGTGAAGATATTATGTTGAAATTTTATAATAGTGTAAGGTGAAGAATCTTTAACTAACAAAATAGTATAGTTGAAAAAAATAAAATATGAAATTTAATAAAATTAAGGGAAGTGATAATGTTTAAGCTTAAAGGATCTTTTAATACCGAATATTCTCCCCTATAACTTTAAACTTTCTTTAAAGTGATAATTAAAATTTAAGGAAAACTACTTTAACAAATAAATTACAATATATTAAATTGTAAAAACAAACTTACTTTAATTTAAAAATGTTAAAGCACCTTTAAAGGAAAAAAATAATATTAACAAGTACATTCAAATATTTTATTTTATTTACTTTTTTACTCTTACAATATAATTATAATAATTTATTAAAAAAAACACATATAAAGTATAAATAGCTTAATATATTAATTTCTATTGAAATATAAAACACACGTTTAAGGGGACTTGTTACAAAATATTGCTTGCAAATAACGATATATTATTTGAAAGGTCTAGGGGTCAGCAGGAGGTGCAGACTTCTGACTTTTGGCGTCTGTCGGCCGACGAGGGAAGAGAAGGCGTGGAAAGTCACTACCGGAAAATCTACATATGTTCTAAATACTTCTCATTCCCTCGTTATCCCTAGCAGTTCATGCCGAAAGGGGAACGGCTAAACGCTGCCCAGGAACTCTATCTTAAATAAACTATTCTCTCAAATCCTTAATCTGTTCCCTCACTAAGAGGTTTTTCTCTTCTTTCGACATCCCTTATTTTCGATGGCCCCTGCCATAAGGGGAAGTCACGTGGCTTTCGAATTTCTCCGTCCCTTATTTTTCAGTACCAAATTTGCTATTGTTTTGTTTTTTTCAATCCTTTAGTCTTAGTCTGTACCCGAGTTAAAGGGGCAGAACCATGTAAATAATTTGTCCCTACTGCAATTCCCTGCCGTTATTTTTCAAATGTAAATAATTATACCTTGTTAGCTCTTATTTCCCTGTTAAAAAAGGGACTAAACCCTGTAATACAACTTGTACATAAAACACCAATGTTTGTCTCCCCTCGCACCCAAACGGGCCAACGTGTAAATAATTTCCTAAAATTAAAATATGTTATAACAATGTAAATAAAATATTACTCTGGAATATAGGCCTACCGTATGAATGAGAACGAATGAGAAAATGCTGCAACAGATCAGACTTGAAAAATGAATGTATAGAACAACGATGTAAACTAAATGTAGCGAATGAAAAGGCTGGATGGCACAAGTAAAGAAATAACCTAATTGAATGGGATAAATGGTCTTCTGTATACAACATTATGGTAGTATAGTATGTCTTCTGTATACAACATTATGGTAGTATAGTATGTCTTCTGTATACAACATTATGGTAGTATAGTATGTCTTCTGTATACAACATTATGGTAGTATAGTATGTCTTCTGTATACAACATTATGGTAGTATAGTATGTCTTCTGTATACAACATTATGGTAGTATAGTAGGTCTTCTGTATACAACATTATGGTAGTATAGTAGGTCTTCTGTATACAACATTATGGTAGTATAGTAGGTCTTCTGTATACAACATTATGGTAGTATAGTAGGTCTTCTGTATACAACATTATGGTAGTATAGTAGGTCTTCTGTATACAACATTATGGTAGTATAGTATGTCTTCTGTATACAACATTATGGTAGTATAGTATGTCTTCTGTATACAACATTATGGTAGTATAGTATGTCTTCTGTATACAACATTATGGTAGTATAGTATGTCTTCTGTATACAACATTATGGTAGTATAGTATGTCTTCTGTATACAACATTATGGTAGTATAGTATGTCTTCTGTATACAACATTATGGTAGTATAGTATGTCTTCTGTATACAACATTATGGTAGTATAGTATGTCTTCTGTATACAACATTATGGTAGTATAGTATGTCTTCTGTATACAACATTATGGTAGTATAGTATGTCTTCTGTATACAACATTATGGTAGTATAGTATGTCTTCTGTATACAACATTATGGTAGTATAGTATGTCTTCTGTATACAACATTATGGTAGTATAGTATGTCTTCTGTATACAACATTATGGTAGTATAGTATGTCTTCTGTATACAACATTATGGTAGTATAGTATGTCTTCTGCATACAACATTATGGTAGTATAGTATGTCTTCTGTATACAACATTATGGTAGTATAGTATGTCTTCTGTATACAACATTATGGTAGTATAGTATGTCTTCTGTATACAACATTATGGTAGTATAGTATGTCTTCTGTATACAACATTATGGTAGTATAGTATGTCTTCTGTATACAACATTATGGTAGTATAGTATGTCTTCTGTATACAACATTATGGTAGTATAGTAGGTCTTCTATCCTTTAGTTTTGTAATTTGAAATAAATGTCTTCTATCCATTTTCTCCATAGTAATATAATATTATAATGTATATAACTGGCATTGTCAATGCAATTTGATTGAATAAACATTTGTGAAAACTCTATATAACTAGACCCTAATTAATAACATTTGGTAATTAAAATGGATGTCCGTTATATATGTATGTGCTTTTTTTGTGACGGTACGCACCGGTACGGCGTACCGGCACCTTTTTCAATGTGGAGAAAAAATTATAACTTTTCTTGTATTTTAACGTTTATTATTAATTTGTTTGAAATTGAATTATTTTAAAATTGCGCGCAATAAGAATTAAAATATAAAATGCGAAACTGCTTTAAAAGTTAGGCAATCAATCACTGAGTACCGGCACCTATTATTTTTACAAAAAAAGCACTATGTATATATATGGGTGTAAAACTATTGCGTAGGTTTATTTGTGCATATATTTACTAGTTTATACTTAGTATATAAACTACTGACTACAAACGATATTTTCTTATCCATGGTTTATGTAATTCCTGTTTCCCCCACTTATACCCTTATTATGTACAAATAAGCATGTTACGTTGCGTGTATACGATTGTGTGTATGTGCGAGTGTGTACATGCACCTGTTTATGTACATGCATGATACGCCTCCAGCCTAAGTCCATATAAATTATCATTGTTTTGTAATTTGTCCCCTTTTATAAACCTTTTCATCTACAAGTAAGGGCGATAATCTAAGAATTATAATACCTTTTTTCTACTCGTGCACGACTAGCGATCTATCAATAAACGTTTTGACCTCACAGCCAAGCGTCTTCAGATGTCACCAGATGGAGGTCAGGTGATTCTGGGGACGAGAATGCTGACACGGGTAAAAATGAGGGAAGTCGCTTTGCCAAGCACTTGATTACGATCATGTATCTAATCGAAATAAGGCTTCAGAAATCGTACCGACAGTTAGCGTAGTATAGGCCTAGAAGAGAGATAATCAGGTCTACGACTAATGTCTCACATGCCTCTTTTGTTAGAATGTTTCTTATACTTTTTATTCTCTTCAGATTCCACATTGCAGATTTAATAATGATGATGGTGATTACATGGCGCATATCCCGTTGATAACAGTTCTATGCGTTGAAACGACAGTTACATAATACAGCCAACGAACAACAGACGAAAATGAAAATATGTATACGCAAATATTGCGAACGAAAATAGGTGAGTCTTCAGTCGGCTTCTGAAGGTGACGAAGCTAGGGCTTTGGCGAAGCTGGAGTGGTACGGGATTCCAGGCAAACAGGCCCGCGTAGAAGAATGCACGTTGGCCAGCGGACACTAGCTTTGCGCGAGGAATCCGTAGGTGGATTTACGGTATCCTATTTTTGGGACTAGGCGGGCACCGGAGTTCTGGACACGTTAGAGGCCCTAAAAGGCGAAGGCCGAGAGGCCAGCCAAGAGTGAATTTCAATAATCCAAGCGGGAGAAAAGGACAGAGATGGCAAGCGTCACGCATGCTTCCTGTGTGAGATAGTGACGGATGGCGGCAATACGAAGCAGGTGGAAGAAGCTGTTTTTTTGTGATGTAGGGAGATGTGGGACTGCATGGACAGAGTGGAGTCCAGATAGACGCTGATGTTCTTGACAGTTGGGAAGATCAGTCGCAGTGGGGGAAGGGACCTTCTGTCTCGTTCCGACGACAAGAGCTTCAGTCTTCTCACTGTTCAGCTTGAACTTGTTTTCAGTCATCCAGTTCTTAATAGGCTAGATCTAATTAAAACGAATTCATTACAAGGATTAAATTAGATATATTATTGTACATAATTTTCTAGAGTTGCCTCCCCCCTTACATAATCTGAAATAGAATAAAAGCTGTAGGGGTGACGATTAAATATTAACAGATCCTCAAGCCCTAACAATTTTTTTTCCATTTTTTATATAAAAAGTTTTTTTTATATTTTGGTAGTAACAATATGATTTTTTTTACATTCTAAATATCTGTCGATCATTTGAACTGTATACTCTAACATTATACCCTCACACTATTTAATTATTTTTTTCAAGCAATTCTATTATGTTTTAATTTTTATTTTAGAATTTGAAAAAAAACTTCTTTATGTAAAACAATATAGGCCTAAAGAAGAACAGGTGAGAGCTATTATAAACTAATCACACTTTTGTATTAAAAAGAAAAGAAAAAAGAAAACACATCTGGATAAAAAAAACTGCTTATATAATTATTATTGTATTACAATTACTTTGAATAGGTTTGTATTTTTTATTTAATGAAAAATTATGTTTTAGTTTATCATTGTTATATCGCCCCCTTGTTAAGTCGATTTTTTTCACTTCCCGCCCCTGTCTGTAGACATGGATGTGTGTATATCATTGGATCCAGTAAAAAATAACAGTCTTTTTTATATTAATCTTGTGGTTTCAAGTATAGATCTAACTACTTTATGAAGTAAAAAAGGAAAATTTAGAAAGTGATACACTTTTTTTAATTCCGTAATTTGAGAAGGTACATGAACGTGATCAAGTGCTTGGCAAAGCGACTTCCCTCGTTCCCCCCTCCCCTCCTCCCCCCCCCCCCCCGTGTCGGCATTCTTGACCTTCATCTGGTGACATCTGTAGACGCGTGGCTGTGGGGGTCAAAACGGTTATTTTTATACCGCTCGCTGTGGACGAGTAGAAAAGGTATTAGAATTCTTGAGGTATCTCCCTTACTTGTAGACGAAAAGGTTTAAAATAGGAGGGGGGCGGGGGGGGGACTGGAATTACAAGACGATACAGGAATGACAATTTGTATGGACTTAGGCTGGAGGCGTATCATGCGTGTACATAAACATATGCATGTACACACTCGCACACACACAAGCGTATACCCGTAACATACCTGCTTTTTTGTACATAAAAGGTTAAAAGGGGGGAGGGGAACAAAAATGACTTAAAAGATGAATAATTTAATATCATTTGTACTCAGTAGTCAATAGACTATATACTAAGTATAAACTAGTAAATGTATGTACAAATTAACATTAGTTTTACACCCATATATATATATATATATGTTACGGCCAAAGCCCGAAGTCGGCCAGATCGGGATCTGGCCGGCCAGATCGCGAAGTGGCCAATATCACCTCACATTTGACCGGCCAAAGCCCGATCTGTTCTTGATTTCGGACCTTGGCCGGCCAGATCGCGAAATGGCCAGGGGCGATCGGCCAAAGCCCGATTAAGAAGGTCTTGAGGAGATTTCGAGTGTTTATATACCGTAATTATCACATTAGGCCTATATTGATTATTAATTATACTAAATTACATAATCAGTCAAAATAGTTTATTATATAGTAAATTATCAATCTTTAATTAAAATAAATTAAAAAAACAGTCAAATTAGTTTATTATAGTAAATTATCAATCTTTAATTAGAATAAATTAAAAAATCAGTCTAATTAGTTTATTATAGTACATTTTCAATCTCTATCATCAGTTGTCTTACAATACTAAAATCCAAAAGGAAATAAGTGCGTACAGTCGTGTTTGGGGCGTTTTTAAAACAAGGAAGATCTACCCACATAATATAACATGGACCAATGAGAAAAGAGTGGGTGGACTTTAAAGTCACATGTCTGTCTCCGATCCCTTTGTCCAAACATTCCGGTCGCTTGTGGCTTCGAGGGTCCGTCAATGGGGTGGGGCTGGGAGGGAGTTTTCGAGGTCGTCGATGTGGGTAACGAGATCAATGGTGGCCCTGTCCTGTATAGTATTGACACTCCCTCTCTATCTATTATCATAAAATTAAACAAGCTCTTTGTCATTGCGACTGGCGGCCCCACCCATGTTTATATAACACATGAAACTATACTTAGACCGCGCGGACAATGGCTAGATAAAAAATACGGTCGCTCCTGCCTGACCTAACCACCTTTGTGGATTATCAAAAGTCAATCTTCTAATCACAGACACCAACAGTCAATTTATGACGCAAATGGTGTTTTTATCCAGGTAGATAGTTTACTAAATCGTGTGATAATTAATTTCCTTGATAATTAGTGACCACTTCGGCAGGACTTTCTCTGAAAAGCAGAAGATGAACAGAAAATTATCTTCACAGCGTATGTATCACTGTCCTTGCTACCCTATGCAAGCCGCCATCACACGTGTGCCGCCTACCGAACATTCTTGTATCAGCACATCGGACATTGGCCAGGGATTGCCAGCCACATCGCGAAGTGGCCGGCCAAAGTAGCGTAAACACTAGCAATTTCAAGCACATCGGACATTGGCCAAGCGCGTCGGCCAAAGCGCGATCTGGCCGGCCAGATCGCGATCTGGCCGCACTTCGGGCTTTGGCCGTAACATATACATAGCCTAATGACATTTACAATATTTAAGTTAATAGGCCTTAAGCCTTAAGGTCTTAAGCATTAAATGCATAGACAATGATTTAATAGAATAGAAAGAAAAAAAAATAAACAACGCATCAAAACTGTATACAATCACATCTTGAAGTTTTGTATTTTAAAATCTGTGCTAAGTTTAAACAGGTTTGCTACAACGCTAGGTGTGGTTGATTTTCATTCTCACCACATTAAATAATTCTTTCTGTATTGTTAGTGACTAACAAAAAGTTTACACCGATAATACAAGTAATCTTCTTCTTCTTCTGCCTTCTCGTCCCTGATGAACAGGCGCCGATTATCGACGTATGTGGTCCTTCCTAGGACATAGGCCGCCAACAAGGGTCCTCCAAGCATCTCTATCCTAGGCCAGTCTCTCCAGCTTCCCCCAAGTAAGGCCTAACTCCTTGGCATCTGCTTTCACATCTCCTCGGCCGGCCTCTTTTCCGTTTTCCCTGAGGGTTCCAGTTCAGAGCATGCCTTGTTGTGCTAGAAGCAGGTTTTCGGAGTGTATGGCCAATCCATCGCCATCGTCTCTGGAGGATCTCTTGTTCCACTGGTTTTTGCTTTGTCCGCTGCCACAGTTGCAGGTTGCTTATCCTGTCTGGCCAATGAATCCCAAGAATCCTTCTTAAACAGTTATTTATAAAGGACTGGAGTTTCTTTATATTCGTGGCCGTGTTTCTCCAGGTTTCGGCTCCAAACAGCAGCACCGGTTTCACCATGGTGTTGAAGATCCTGATCTTTAGGTTGTTTCTCAGGTGTCTGGAGACCCAGACATTCCTGAGTTGTTGGAAGGCCGTTCGTGCCTTTCCAACCCTTGTTTTTATATCAGCATCTGTCCCAGCTTGCTTGTCCACAATGATGCCAAGATAGACAAAACTCAACTTCTTCTTGTGCTTCCTCTAGTGAACTAGTGTTTCAGTTATCAGTTATAACGTGTGGTCTATAAATAGCTATTTTGAAAAAAAAGGTTTTGGTCTTGCATTAATATAAAGTCAGTTCTAAGCGTAGAAGTGACGTTTCTTATGTCATGTATTTGAAAACGTTCTGTTTGCCCAAGTCCATAACAAGGGGAGGTGGGCTTAAGTCAAAAGAGGCGTTTATTATGAGATCTTGTCGGCGTCTAGGTCTATCTCAAGGGGTGGGGGGTTTATGTCAAGTCCTTAGGGTCTCTTGTGTGGTCTCTGGTGGATTGGGTGAAACCGACACAAAAACGCCTGTCTTTATCTGGGGTGGGTGTGGAACTAGTTGGCATCAAAGGCCGATGTGGTTAGTTTGTCCGCATTTTCTTGGGCGATCGTACACTAGTCGGGGATACTTGGGGAAGTAGGGGTTAAGGAGAAGGGGAGGGAGGGGGGTCCGCCAACCAGTGGGGCGGGAGGAACGACGGGAGGTGGGAGAGGAAGTTTGCTCTTCTGGAGGGTGAGAGCGAAACGAGAGGTAGAGGGGTTGTCCAGCCAGGTGGGCGGGACTTTGTGAGGGGGGAGGGGGGTAGCAAGACTTAAGTGTACCAAGTTGGGATGTTAAACGAAAACCGGAATACCGGTTTTTAAACCGAAAACCAGTTTTGATTTTCAAAACCGGATTTTGGTTTGTTGGCTAGAAGCTGAAAGGTAATCATTTATTCAAGTAGAAAACCCTTTTTTGGGGTTATTTTGATGGAAATATTTTTTATAAATAATGTTGGATTCGCACAAAAGAATTCTTGAAATGCTTTAAGCGTTCCAGTCCAACCAAGCTAAGCGCACATACAATTAATGATTTTACAACAGACCTTTCTGCAACAGTCAGTACTATTCTAATGGACAAAAAAAAAAAAAAAAAAAAAAAAATTCGGGGGGCGGGGGGGGGAGTTCCTTTTGTGTGGATTTGGATTTGTCGGTTTTTTTTGTTATTGTCTGCGTCCATGTCTATCTGGGGGGAAGGGGTCTTGTTGGAATCTACCTAGCTTGGAGTGTTTCGGGGTTGTAAATTTCTTCTTGGCCTGGAGGTTTCCTTCCGGTCACCTGTTCATAAAGCCTGTACTTGAGTATATTAGGATCATCGTTCTCAAGGTATACATAGTAGGCGATATCAGGGTCTGCCCTTTCTCCATCGCACTGGCTATAGGGTTTCCCCGTATTCGTCTATGTACGCCGGCTTACGGGGTTCTAAAGGGGAGTCAATTTTCCGGAAGGAGCGCTTTACTGCCTGTTGATTGGTTTCAGTAGGGGTTCGCTTCCTCGGGTGGGGGGCGGTCCTGCTGGTCAGGTTCTTGGTATGTGGACCAATCTAATTTAAGGCGTTTCTTCTGGGGTGGTCGTGTGGCCAGTGGAGTTTCGGTGGGTTCTTCTGTTGTGAAGTCTGTTGATCGGGGGGTGGGGGAGTCTGAGGGTAGGGAGGAAGCAGGTTCGGGGGGGGGTGCCTGCTCGTTGGGGGGTTGTGGCGGTACGCGAAGAGGGTCCTCCTGTTGGCTGATGGGAGGTGGGGGTGAAGCTGGTGTATATCTATCTGGAGGGGGGATGTTGATGAACATCAGTGGTCGGAGGGGGGCTCTGCGGCGGGCTGCCGCCGTTGCATAGGTCATTCTGGCTGCCTGATTGGGCCAGTGGATGTCCAGTCCACACCGGTAGCACTTCTGGCGTCTACCGGGGACTGTGACAAGGACTCTATACATCCGGAAGGGGGGGTCCCCTTCGTATTCCACTTGTCCACTTATCTGCTGGCCCTGTTGGCCTCTCTACCTTGACCTCTGTAAAGATCGAGCTGTTCTACAAAACAGCTTTAAATGCGGGTCGTCAGTCATTGTAAGGTTACTCTTATATCTCCGTTTGTTTTGTTTATTAGTTGGGTTCTCACATCCGGTGTGGTCTTGATTGTGCGACTACTTCAGGAGTCTTAATGCCTAGAATATTTTGAATGTTTATCATTGTGCTTTTTTTTTGTCGCCTCCGGGCCGCTTAGATCTATTCTTAACGTGTCCGGGCCATGGATCTGCCCTTCTACGAGTTCAGTTTTTGGGACAATGTAGTGGTAAGTAACGGGCGGGTCTATGACGGTTGCCATTGCGCGCACGGGAAAAAAACAAGAACACACTTACCCTCCACTACTGTAGTGTTTTGCCCAAAGTGGCTCTTGGTGGTTGGCGTTTCTCGGTCATCGGCTGGCGGTGACGTCACCGGATGGTGACCTTTGCCCTCGGGAAGGTGTTGCTCGACTTCTAGAAGGTCAGCTTGGATTGGCCGATGGTCACCGTGTGGGTGCTTCTGGTGGCCTGGCTGGGCCTCTGGTCACCGGTCTGGAGCTACCAGGGTTAGCCACGGGCTACAGTGCAAAAGCGTCTCACGGGGACGGCCAGGGGGTTGCCACTGGCAGGTGCTAACCAGCCGACTGCGTAAGATAGAGGGCAGCTGTGGTCTCGTGCGTGTGGACAAACTGACTAGGTCACAGGTAGGCTACGTGGAAATCTTGGTTGTCGTGTGTACGTAAAAGTGTACGTGACGGAGAGTAATTTAGGTACTCATCTGCCCTCCTCAACACATCGGCAAAAACGAGATTTACACATGGTGTAGAGCTGGGGTCGGCAACCTACGACACGCATGCCAGACTTGGCACGCGAAGCCCTTTTCAGTGGCACGCGGAGGACTTCCGAAAAAATTGTGTTTTTTAATCATATCATTTTTATTTTCGTAAGCTGTCGCTGGCCAGACTCTGATTATAATTTAATTTAAAAGAAGTATAATTTCTTTTAAATAAATCAATTGCCCAACCATTTCATTCTGTCGTTTGCCTGTTCTAAAGCGTTTAGTTTCAGCGGATAAATCTAGTCTTTGCGTCTCCTGTGCGTACATCAAAGGATGCTTACATCAAAATAATGTGTACATTTGGTTGCTTGTGTTTGTATTATATCGCAAGCCGAAAAAATATCGAATTGAAATAATAAGTAAGTATCTGCAAACCATTTACTGAATTTTTTGGGTAGATTCCAGCAATGTTATTTTTAAGTATTTTCTTCTATTTAACGTAAAAAAAAAATTGTGCCACCGCAATAAAAAGCTGGATCAAAGTCCATTTCAAGAAATTTTGACAAAAGAATATGGATTCATCAAACAAAAGGATCAAATGTATGTTATTTCTGTTGTGAGAGTGTTGTAGGCTATGTCGTATGTGCGGTGTAGCTCGTATGTGCGGTGTAGGTCGTATGTGCGGTGTAGCTCGTATGTGCGGTGTATGCAGGCCTGGATTAACCATTAGGCACACAAGGCACGAGCCTAGGGCACCAAGTGTTTTGGGGGCACCACAAGGCCTCAAGAAAAATATGTAGGCCTATATTGTAAAAGCTAAGAGCAGAAAATTAACGAATTATTTAATTTCAGTTAAGCAACAGGTGAAAAAGGATTTTACTGACACCATCAATCCTCTTGATAAGTCTACTATAGGCAGAGGCGTATTTAAGCATGTTTCACATGTTCCTATGGAACAGGGTTACACACAAAAAGGGGCCCACACACATTCCAAAATAAAAATGTTAGTATTTTCTTTCGGCAATTAGAACAGTGCTGTTGTAGAAGCGCACAATGAACAAATACCGTGAATGAGAAATCACAAAATTTGATTGTTAAGTGACACTGGCAGGGTCGAGTCCACGAGGGAAGCCCAGATAAATTTGGCCCTTTGGAACAGGGCCCCCACAATCTTAAATACGGCCCTCACTATAGGCTGTTCTTCAAATCCAGACACTGCATTAGTGCTTGAAAATGAAATTTGTTGAGACCCATTTCGGTCTGCTGAAGATGATGATAAAAATGAAGATGATAAGATGAAGATGATAAAATAAATCAAGCAGTAGATCTAGGACTGTGGATTGACGTCTAGGCTGATGTTGTGGCTTACGGGGTCGACTGTGGGCCCACTGTCAGCATTATTATGGTCCCTTTGATAAATCTTGCCGTATTTTTTTGCTGGAGGAAAAATAACACGATATTGTTCTCAAAAACTCTTCTATTGCACAAAAGCAAATGGTGAGCAGTACAGGAGAGAGTTGTTATTGTATTCACCATCCACGGGATCTGTGTACCGGTACTGCTTTGTTTGTAAACTTTTTGCGTCTAAACGTTCCACAAGTTTGGCTGATAAAAATGGGTTCAGTGACTGGAAAATAACATTAAAGTTGATAATCATGAACAAAGTCTGTCATTAAGACTGCATGTTATATACATAGCACGTCGACTACAAAAGCTAGAAGAGCAAATAAATGAAAACAACAGTTACCGGGTACTGAGATCATGTTTTGAGGCGAGCAGTAGCGGTTATTTGTGCAATAGATGAGCTTGGTCTAGCTTTTAGAGGGACAAGTGAAAAATTTGTATCTTTACAAAATTGAGTAGGTCAGTCAGTTTGATCCATTTTTAGCATCAAACATTACGAAATATGGAAATTAAGAAAAAGGAAATCATTCTAATGTATCCAAAGCTATATGTGAAGAACTGATTGAAATAATGTCCCAAACAAAAAAACATGAAGTAATTGTAGATGAAGTTAAGGCATCGGGTTATTTCAGCTTGTCGGTAGACTCAACACCCGATATTTCACATATAGATCAGTTGTGAGCTGCTCTTCGATATGATGTAGACGGATCATTGAGCGCTTTTTTACTTTCTTGGACCTGCAAAGTCACACCGGTGAAGGTATGGAGGAAGTGAAGTTTACAATATAGATTTTGCGAAATGCAGAGGTCAGTAATACGATAATGCAGCTAATATGTCTGTGTGCTACAATGGTAAGCAGAAAAAAAATTCTAGAGGAAAATGAGTGTTCTTTTTACATACCCAGTGCTTCCCATTCACTAAATCTGGTAGGCAGAAGTGCCGTTGACTCTTGTTTAGAGGAAGTAAACTTCCTCCATACTGTGCAACTGATCTATACTTTTTTTCTCAACTTAAACAAACAGATTGAAGATTCTGAAAGGATGCCTTGTGAATGAAACGCTGGTAAAGTATCTTTCCGACAGCAGATAGGAAGCACATGCTGTTGCAACTGAAGCTATTCTAAAGTTTCATCCTCAGATTATAGAAGCGTTAGAATGTTAACAAGAAAAACAGTCACAGAAGGTGGACTCCAGAAGAGAAACAAAAAACATTGAAAAGAAGATGCACGAATTAGAATTTGCTCTCATGCTTGTCTTTTGGGAAGAAGTAATACAACATTTTGACAGGGTTAGTCAAGCTCTACAAAATGAGCACGTGAACTTGAAAACGTGAGCTGATTTATATTCTTCACTAGCATATCACTTGCATGAATGTAGGAATGAGCTTGAAAGATTTGAAGAAGATGCAAAAGAAATAACACTAGGTGTGGATTATAAGTCTACGAAAGTCAACAGTAAACAAAAGACAGTGGTCATTGATGGTGATGCCCCTGAGGTATCTCTGAATGCCAGAGACAAATTTCGTATATCTGCTTTCTACACCATTGTTGACAAACTTGAGACAGAGATAAGTAGACAAGGACAGGTATACAATGATATAGCAGTTCGATTTTCCTGTTTGGTCGATGCATCACAATCATCTCAGTGTTGTGAAGGACTAATAAAGGCTTATCCTGAAGATCTGAACAATAATTTATATATTGAAATTCAACATTACCACTCATATATCCGCCACAAGTTAGGTGCATCAAAATCTGAAAACAACACGAGAAGTTAAGCAACCCAATAACAACCTGTTGCAAAGTTCAGATAAACATAAAGACACTTTCATTAGGCCTATCCTTTATGCGAGAGCAAATGCATTTAAGTACTATTTCTTCCCGAGTGGCATTCGGGCGCGGAATGTGTTGCCTGAACAAACCAGGACAACCAGTAAATTAACATCATTTAAAACATTAATAAAAATGCAAGACTAGACTCGGAGCACAGATGAGCGTAGGGCACAATTATCTTCTTTATAGAAGGAGCGTCTGTAATGTATAGGCCTAAGATAAGATAAGATAATAATTAGAGACAACATCGAGTGTGCTTTTCCAAATGTAGAAATTGCCTTGCACATATTTTTAACATTAATGGCTACAAACCACTCAACTGAGCGCTCTTTTTCTAAGTCGAAACGTACAAAAAATCCAAGTAGAACGACAATGAAACAAAAAAGGCTTGATTCCTTATCTCTGCTGACAGGACCGGCTCCAGGGTTTTTGACGCCCTAGGCGAAAACAAATTATGCGCCTCATTAAAGTGCCTTCGGCGGGAAGAAACTTGGTATGCCTAGTGTTAGGTCATACTTTCCTATTTACTAAGACAACTTAAATAAAATACCCTTCGCCTTTCACTACCAAGATCTAGTAATTTGTCTGCTTATCATAGTACTAAACTTTAATTTAGTTTACATTTTTACATCCCCTAAAAAATATAAAAAATCTTCAATTATGCGCCCCCCTCCACCTAATTTTGCGCCCTAGGCGGCCGCCTAGGTTGTCTATATGCATAGGCCGGCAGTGTCTGCTGAATATTGAGGCATACCTATTGCGCAAAATAATTAACTTTTATTATGTACTCAAAAACTTTGCCAGATCTTAATCTCGAAAAAAAATCTTTAAAATGTAAATGTGTGCTCTCTCTGATTATCTCATCTATTAAAAATTACAGTATTTTTGTGTATTATTATTACACAATTAATCATTAATCAACATATATAATTACCGTGAGTTTGTTTATATGTTTGTTTATATATATATATATATATATATTTATATATATGTTTGTTCGCTATAGGCTCCTAAGCCGTTTGACTTTTCGGGCCAAAAATTAAATGTATAAATTGGAAACGTCCTCCAAAAGATAATTTTATTTTATCACTTATAATCATAAATGTGTTGATTTAAAAAATCCAAAATGTCATATCCATCTATGCAAATAAATATAACGGTACATAGCAAATGGCCATTTCCGTTCATTTACTATATTGAACGCGACATTCACTATGTTGAACGCGAGGGTCTTTCCGGGTTTTCCCAATTCTACTGTTGTTTTTTTTAATGTGGCGAGACCTTTTTTAAAAGCTACGCACTGCAATTTGGCTTAGAGTTTCAATGGTTTACTTTAAACAAAATACTAGCGTATGACGTAATGTCTATGAAATTATTTTTTCATTATTGATGTTTGCATTATCCTTTTAAGTAAAAGTAACCAAATGTTTTAATTATTTAATGGATTTACGTTGTTATTGGAGAATTATCCTTTAAAAGGCGACTTTATACACCCTATAAATTAAATGATACGAATTATAAAAAAACAAGTTAGGCTTATAAATGATTACTTTCAAATACCGGGTACCGTAAGCTTGACAGCAACAATATAAAATAAAAACTAAATACCGAAAGAAACATTATCAATACTGTTTTATTGATACAATAAGCAAGAACAAAATTTAAATACCGAAAAAATATTTCTCACTTTAATTTTTATTTCATTGAAATATTATTTTCTATTTTTTTAAAATATTTTTTACCTTTTTTATTGTTTTGTATTTATGTTTTTTTATCTTTCAGATTGTATATTATTTTTAATTTAATATTATTAATAACAAGTCAAGTCAACACAACTGTTCGCTACATTTTAATATCGAATTTAAAAGTCTCTTTAAAAAACCCGGACTAGCCTTTCGGCTCTTGTGTCCAGGGTGTAACGCTTAGGATTGAGCAATCTCTGTCCAGGCTCCAGCCACCCAACGACACGCCCAAGGCGTGGCGTGCCGTGTAACGGGGAAGGTTTCCGCAGCCCAGCGATCGTTCACTGCGGTTCCCCTAAGGATCATTATCGTAGTGGCTCGCCCGTATACCTGCACTGTCACCCGGTAGCACAAATCCTATACTATAGGTACATGCATCCAGGCACCGGGTGGTTCTCGAGACGGGATTGCAGCGTCCATTGCTTCCTCCCCCTGTGCCCCATGCGTTCGCCCGCCAGTGTATTCTTAATGGGAATGTATCGGCGGTTTACACACTACGCCAGTCCTTGAGGCCACAATTCTTATGCATATGTCAGGTTCAGGTCGACCAGAAACAAAAAAAAAAAATAACAAAAACTAAATACCGAAAGAAACATTCTCAACACTGTTTTATTAATACAATAAGCAAGAACAAAAATTAAATACCGAAAAAATCGTTATCACTTTAGTTTGTATTGTATTGAAATATTATTTTCTACGCTTTTTTTTATTATTTACCTTCTATTGTTTGGTATTGTGGTTTTTTTTTCTTTTAGATAGTATATTATTGTTAATTTAATAGGCTATTTTTAATAACAAGTCAAGTCAACACAACTGTTTGCTACGTTATAATACCAGACGCTTGACAGTAACAATTATTATGCATATGCCAGGGTCAGAAACAATTAAAAAGAACAAAAACTAAATACCGAAAAGAAACGTTCATTGTAATAGTCTCTTTTCTTTCTCTCTTAACATTAATATTAACTTAACTTAACTAATATTGTAATATTGTAGTCGTTCGTTTCTCCGTCATTTTGACGGGCATAACCACTAGTTAACTAATAATTTTAATACAGAAATGCCTTATTGTAGGTTTTATATGAGTGATAGTAGTACAAACATATGTGTTAGGTTCTTCTTTGTTAATTTTTTTTTTTGCATAATATTGAACATACCAGCGGTCAGTTGAGTATCGGGGGCCCGGGGCAGAAGAGAGCACCCATGTGGGTTTGTGCCTAGGGCACCAAGATGGCTTGATCCGGCCCTGGGTGCATGTCGTATGTGTGGTGTATGTCGTATGTGCGGTGTATGTCGTATGTGCGGTGTATGTCGTATGTGCGGTGTATGTCGTATGTGCGTTGTATGTCGTATGTGCGGTGTATGTCATATGTGCGGTGTATGTCGTATGTGCGGTGTATGTCGTATGTGCGGTGTATGTCGTATGTGCGGTGTATGTCGTATGTGCATTGTATGTCATATGTGCGGTGTATGTCGTATGTCGTATGTGCGGTGTATGTCGTATGTGCGGTGTATGTCGTATGTGCGGTGTATGTCGTATGTGCGGTGTATGTCGTATGTGCATTGTATGTCATATGTGCGGTGTATGTCGTATGTCGTATGTGCGGTGTATGTCGTATGTGCGGTGTATGTCGTATGTGCGTTGTATGTCGTATGTGCGGTGTATGTCATATGTGCGGTGTATGTCGTATGTGCGGTGTATGTCGTATGTGCGGTGTATGTCGTATGTGCGGTGTATGTCGTATGTGCATTGTATGTCATATGTGCGGTGTATGTCGTATGTCGTATGTGCGGTGTATGTCGTATGTGCGGTGTATGTCGTATGTGCGGTGTATGTCGTATGTGCGGTGTATGTCGTATGTGCATTGTATGTCTTATGTGTGGTGTATGTCGTATGTGCGGTGTATGTCGTATGTGCATTGTATGTCTTATGTGCGGTGTATGTCGTATGTGCGGTGTACAAAGAAACAAAACAAATCAAAATGTACCGCCCCCACTCCCCCAAATAAATAAACATTGAAGCCATCAAAATGTCTCCTTCGGGATTCAAATAGCAAAAAAAAGTATTTTGGGTCTTTCTGTTGGAATGAAGAGTTAGGGTCACGGACTGTAATTACAAAACTAAAAATTGCTCAGTGTGTGGCGTTAAAAGATAAGCCTTTTATTGCATACATAGATTTTCTCAAAGATACATTTATAAGCAGTGCTGAAATTATTTTCAGTGATTTACCAAATAAAGAAACTATTTACTCTAGAATTCAAGAAGTAACAGCTTCTGCACGATTAAATTAAAAGTAACAGCTTCTGCATGATTAAATTGATTCGGATGACGATTTAACAATTAAACAAACGTCAGGATAACAAGCTGCTGTATTTAGTGTCGCTCTTGATGAAAGCATTGACGTAAATGAATTTGCACGTTTAGTCTAGCTATCGTTGTACGATATTTTAAAGAAAAAAAAAGTGATGATGAAGAGTTGTGTTGCTTGGTTTAATATTTAAAGTCTAATAATATAGACCGTTCAAAAAATGATTTACTCAACAACTCTAATAATGATATTCAAATATCAGTATAGACCTACAATAAAACGCGTACTTTATATTTCCATAAAGAATAAAACATTAAGGCATTTGCACTTTAAATGTTTATTTTTTTTTAATTATTATTTTTATCAAATTATGAAATCAAAAATAAATAAATTAATAATTGAATGTACTTTTTAATTTTGCTTTTTCATTTAGATTCTTTTAAAGATTATTTAAATAAGTAAGGTTGTTTTTACAATGAAATATATTGTATATCATTTTTAAAAGTAGTCTCCCTTACATTTTCCTATAAAATGTTTTTACGTTACAGGGGAGACTATTCAGTATTAAAAAGATCTTTTAAGGTTTAACTTTATCACTTCCCTTCATTTTATTCAATTTCATATATAATTTTATTCAAGTATATTATATAGTATTTTGTTAGTTAAAGATTACAGTAATATAACATTTCCACATTATATCTTCACGTTATAAAATTTATTTATTTATTTTTTCCCAACATTTATATCGAACGCTAATTTTAACAAAATTCATTTTCAATGATTAAATCAAATATATTGTGCATAATATTAAAGAGTTGTATCCCTTACGTAATCTCTAAAACATACAATAAATGAACTGTTAACTCAATTTTTATAAAAAAATAAAGATCTTCAGTTGGTCTTTAACCACCCAAGGAAATAAAAGCATAGCCGTAAGGCTATGTTCAAGCGGAAACTGTGCGCGTCACAATCCACTGGATGACAGGCAACATCAAGCAGCCTTTCGTGGACAAAAATTTCCAAGAATTGGCTGTACCCGGTACTGAAGTGTGCGCGACAAGACCATCCGGCCTCCATGATAAATGGACTGCTTTGATCAAACCTAAGAAAGGTCAGGACATCCCCCACTACTTATCTGTAGAGTACGAGGGGGACCGCCGCCATTATAAACTGCTAGTCACCGTCCCTGGTAGACGTCAATGCTGCTATAGATGCGGCATTGACACACACTGGCCGAACCAGTGTCGGAAATTCAATTTGACCCACATACACCACCAAAAGGGCAGGGCCTTGGGCCAACCCCCAACGCCCTCATGCCAACCGTGTCACCTCAAACACACTATCACAGCACTACTATCTCCTATCAAACACACTATCACAGCACTACTATCTCCTATCAAACACACTATCACAGCACTACTATCTCCTATCAAACACACTATCACAGCACTACTATCTCCTATCAAACACACTATCACAGCACTACTATCTCCTATCAAACACACTATCACAGCACTACTATCTCCTATCAAACACACTATCACACCACTACTATCTCCTATCAAACACACTATCACACCGCTACTATCTCCTATCAAACACACTATCACACCACTACTATCTCCTATCAAACACACTATCACACCACTACTATCTCCTATCAAACACACTATCACACCACTACTATCTCCTATCAAACACACTATCACACCTCTACTATCTCCTATCAAACACACTATCACACCACTACTATCTCCTATCAAACACACTATCACACCACTACTATCTCCTATCAAACACACTATCACACCTCTACTATCTCCTATCAAACACACTATCACACCTCTACTATCTCCTATCAAACACACTATCACATAACTACTATCTCCTATCAAACACACTATCACACCATTACTATCTCCTATCAAACACACTATCACACCACTACTATCTCCTATCAAACACACTATCACACCACTACTATCTCCTATCAAACAAAGTCCCCCCCCCCCCAAGCCCCAGAAAGACTGGAGCAAAGGCGGGATCCGAAACCACGACCTCTCCCATTAAGAGTATGCCCCCCCCCCCCTCCCGTAGTAGAACCACGGGCCTCTACTAAACGCGATTGAGATAGCCCATCGCCAAACCCAAACTCCCCCACAAAACGATCTAAACCAGATGAGATAGGGTCAGAGAGTGGGATAGACAGTGACTCTTCCGCTATCATAGAGTCCCCCGACCACTCAACCTTTTCACACAACCTACCATCACAGCCAACTCTTAATATACGATATGGAGACTCAGAATCCTCTTCGGGTTCCACTAGACTCACGATAGACGAGACGCAGACAAACTCCCCTGACAATACAAACAAATAAATAAGGAACACACACACAGGAAGATGGCGGACTTAGTTTTAGTGACCCTCAACATTAGGAGTATTAGGAACAAACTAAACTACATTATACACCTTGTAAGGAAACACAAACTGGATTTCCTCTTCTTACAAGAGACCAACATAAACACACACTACACAGCGCAACGCATCACAGCAGACATGGAATTCAAACACAGCATTTTTAGCTTAGGGACATTCGCCAGAGGCGTGTCCATCATACAAACCTCTGATAAATACACAATCACTCACAAACACACAGACGATAAGGGTGGAATAGCAATCATTAGGGTAGAAAACGACACAAACAAATACACACTAGTGAACATATACGCCCCTGTATAATTCGCAGACAAACCCGCCTTCTTCCAAGAACTAGAGCATAGGTTCTCAACGGGGGCGATATCGCCCCCCGGGGGGCGGTGAGAAGCTTTAGGGGAGCGCTGACATTCCGGGGTGATTGGGGGGCGATGAAGGGCAAGTGGGCGGTACAAACGTACCTGATATATTTTAACACCTCAGCTATTTGAATCGATTAGTTTTTGGAGGATGATATGTGATGTAAACGCAAGTGCTGCTAAATATCTGATATCCCCCAACAGTATGCCCACATATTATTATATTTAATAAGAAATAGGAATCGCAGTGACTTTTCGATGAAGTAGGGGTCAGTATTTGGCAAATATAGTATGTGGCCAGCTGGTCCTGTGGTTGGTTCACCGGACTGTTAACCTTGCTGATCGATCACTGTCGCCCTAAGATCTGCTAATATTAATGATATTTTGATCTCTAATTAACCGAGATGTCCTTAATGTGTTGTAACAATGTAATACAAAGTATGCAATATAGTTAGGCGGTATAGATAAGTGGTAATCGTACAAACTGGGTAGTTATTGTAATGCTTGAAAATATACATATAAATTCTTTATTCATATAATATTTATATAATTTTCAAATACCTTTTACAGTTTGATCATTTCAAAGTTATAAGTGTAACCCATTTATTTTTTATAAAAGAAAGAAAAAAAACAAAAATATTAGATCAAATAAAACGGGCTAATTATCTCCCTTTAACTAAAAAATGTTTCCACATTTGATTCAATATTGCTGCCGAACAAGTTCTGTTTTGTAATATAACAAATATTACTGATGATTAGACCTAAGGCTTTTGCAACCAAAATTGAAACAAAAATAGACAAATAGCTAGCAACACACCAGGCAAAGGATTCGCATTAATATTGATTTATTTGTTAAGGCAATTTTTTTATCTATTAATTCGTACAATTGAATATGTTTCCTTTTCAGTTTTTTTTTAAAGATAATTAATCACACAAAAAGTCTAGTCCGCCTAAAAAAAAAGCGGAAACTATAGGCCAGATGGGCGGAAGGGGGGGGGGGCGGTGAGCGGAAAAAATATTGTAAAAGGGGGCGGTGAGCCGAAAAAGGTTGAGAACCTATGAACTAGAGGATACACTACACACAAAATATCAACACGACACTCTAGTACTTGGGGTAGACTTCAACTTCACCCAAGGAAGTATTGACAGATAAGACGTTAACATAAACAATCGAAACAAACAATGGTTAGATAACACTCTCCACAACTTTCACTTAGTCGGCGAGTACCGAAATATTTACCCACTAGGAAGGGACATAACTTTCGTTCATACCACGTACCGGTCACGCTTGGACAGATTCTATGTACCCCCAGAGAAAACCATTGCCATGGTGTGCCACTTGGAGGAAACATTCGAGTATACAGACCACAAAGCCGTGTGCGTACGTCTCACTGACAGTGAGTATTCGCGGCAGCGTGGTTCCCCTCATTGTAAACTGAACAACTCGCTGTTAGGGAGCGAGTTATACTTTAAAACTATACAAACACTTATAGATAGTACATTAGACACCCAAAACATAGATATGCAAGTAGACACTAGGGACATATGGGTAATATTAAAACGTACAATCAAACAACTAACAAGAGGAATAGCAAAACACACAGCGCAGACTGACAGAACAACACTTAATACAGCAATTAGAACACACCGCGGAAGACACACCAGAGGCATACACTATTAGGGCACAGTTAGAGGATATAAACAATCATAAATATAGAGGAGCACAGACGCGGTGCAGAGCTGCAGGCCTAACCGAAGGGCCCAATAGAGGATTTTTAGGAATAGAACAAAACATACAACGTAGACGAACAATAACACAGATCATAGACGCACAAGGCAACACGCATACAGACAATAAAGATATCGCCAACACCTTTCGCGAGCATTTTCAACACATTTACACACAAGAACCGATAGACACTGCAGAACAACACAACATGCTACAATGTTGTAAACCACTCACAGAACAGGATAGGGATTTGATAGACACACCCATATCAATCCAAGACATAAAAACTGCAATAAACGCAATCACCGCAGAGCAGCCTGGTGGTAAATCAGACCCTGCCTCCAACCTTTTCCTGTGCATAGGTCGGTTAGACAGGGCTGCCCCCTCTACCCGCTGCTGTACGTCCTCTGTTTTGAACCCCTGCTAGAGGCCAAACGGAGAGACGCCAAAGTGCAAGGGCTACGCATCCCTAGACAGGCGGAAACCCTGAAAGCGCTCGCCTACGCTGATGATACCACTTTCGCACCAACCAATGATAAGGACATAGAATGCATACTAAAACATTTTGTGAGCTTCGGGAAGGCAAGCGGAGCCAAGATAAACATGACTAAATCCGCCATTATGGGCATAAGGAAGTGGAGAAATAAACTTTCTTTCCCAGGAGGACTACAAAGTAAAACTCAAATTAACAGGCATAAAATGGAAAAACCACCCACACGCATACAACACACAACAATACAACGACATTCTACAACACACAGACAACACTATAAAACTGTACAAACATATCTCACATAAAATATTCGGTCGGTCCATAAGTATTAACACTCTTATCCTTCCTAAACTCCTCTATCTAGCAACTGTCACTGAGCCACCTCCTAACTTTGTCCCTAAAATACGCAAACAAACTCATCGTTTTATCGTTAAAAACACACTACAACGCATACAACACAACACTCTTATCCAACTTAAAACCGAAGGTGGCATTGCTCTACAAGATTTCACATCTATAATACAGGCAGTCAGACTCAAATACATTGGACAAATAATTAACGCACCACACAACTATCCTCTCTCTATCTACCTCTACGGCCTTCGACCTTCTAACCTCACAACTTTCAACAACAGTGCACCGCATTTCTTTGGAACCCTCTCCTCTCCGTTCTATAGGTCTATCACGCGCATCCTACCAAACAATCACCACCTCATACATAGCAAAACAAAAAACATATACATAGCTCTCATCACACGCAAAAAAAAACCTTTATTCAACAGAATAAGGTGGGGGAAACAGTTAGGCATCACCAATTTCAATAGCACTTTCATTAACCTGCATAACAAAAACATGACACCACAAGAAAAAAACAGATATAATACAAACTCATATATAACATGACACCCATCATAAACACAAAACATGCGAAAACAACAACAACACTGTAAACTTTGCACTACAAACACACAAGAAAACGAGGAGCACATCTTCCTAAGATGCACAACATTTACACCTACCAGGCAGGCACACACCTAAATTCTTATTAGACACAAAAACAAACACAGATACAGACATAGATTTAGCCATCACACTACTTAGAATTCCACGACACCCAAACAAACATACACACGAGCTTAACCTCCTCACACTGTCTGTCTATCTTCAACACGTCTGGTCTTTCTGTCTACAAACACGGACCGACCAATACACCCCACCAACCCCACATTTTGCAGAAACACTATACAGACATAAACTAGATTTCCTCATTTAGCCATAAATAAATAATGTCTATATTATTTTAAAATACATTGTATTATGCCACCTGTGAACGGCGAATATTTTGTATTGTATTTTCCTCCTTTGTAACCCTTTGTAACAGCCTATACGTTTATACATGCAGAACAATATGACGATACGATATAAGGCGAAACTAAACTGTCTTCCTTTTGGTTGTAACTCTATATAGTGCCAGTGTACGGCAACAGATATTATCCTTTTTATAAAATGTTTTAAAACAATTGAAATGTTTTCCTAATAAGATTTTATTATATAAAAGTCTCTATGGGCTGGCTACATGCCCTTTTTGTAATTTTTGTTTTCTGGGGGTTTTTTTTGGTTCTGCGTTTTTTTATTTTTTCAATGCCTTCTATTTCCAATAATATTGTCGTTTATTATTGCAGAAATGTACTTTATAGTAGAATTGAGAGTGTGAGTGTGCGCGTGTATGTGGATAAAAAAAAGGGGGTTGGGTGTCAGTACAGCACGAAATTGACATTCTTAACCCTTCCTGTACCGACCTACTTCTATCTATGCTGCCTTCAGTTCCGCTATATACGCGTATATACAAGTATAATCTATCAAAACACAGCATAATTGTTTAAATATGACTTTACAGAAAGGTATATGGCAACATACGGTTAAAGCAGTGTGTGCAAGGGAGTGCAACAAGCGGCCCGCGGGCCACAAAACTGCCCGCCAGCCGTTTAGTGTGACCCCCGTAGAGCATCTAATGGCATTTGTTTTTATTTAATTCGTTGCATTGATAATTAATGCAAATAAATTTCAGAGTGTGTTGTCTAAAATCCTGGTCTAATGCAATAGACCGTTCAAAAATAATCCTATTGAAATATCAATAGTGAAACACATTCAGTATTAACATAAAGGTGTTTCTTATATTTCAATAAAACTTAATAAATTAAGGTCTTTGTACTTTAAATGTATATTTCTTTTAAGACTTTTATTAATCATATTATAAAAGCAAAAAAAAATCACAAAAATAATAATTAAATGCGCTTTTAATTTTGTTTTTTTCTTTTATATCTGCTTTAAGATTTTTTAATTACGTAAAGTTGTATTTAGATTTAGTATATTGTACATTTTTTTAATGTAGTCTCCCTTAAATTAGCCCATAAACAATTTAAAGTTCTAAGGGAGACTATTCAGTATTAAAAGATCCTTAAGCTTTAACATTATTACCGGTACTTAATTTTATTAAATTTCATATTTAATTTTTATTGAAAAATACTATTTTGTTAGTTAAAGATTCTTCATCGTACAGTAATATAACAATTATATCTACAAGTTATTAAAATTTTTAGACATTTTTTTTCTCAACATTTTTATCGAACGCCAATAACGAATTCAGTTTAACGATTAAATTAAATATATTGTACATAATTTTCTGGAGTTGCATCCCTTCCGTAATCTCTGAAACAGAATAAATGCTGTAGGGAAGACGATTAAATATTAACCGATCCTCAAGCACTAACATAATTTCTTTCATTTTTAAAATAATAATAAATATATATTTTTGTAGTAGTAACAGTAACAATATGATTTTTTTTTTATTATAATGATCCTCACATTATTTTTTTTCCTAAGCATTTCTAGTACGGTATGTTTTGATTTTTATTTTAGAATTTAAAAAAAATCTCTTTCAGTTAAAACAATCTAAAGGAGAACAGGAGATAGCTATTTTCCATTAATCACAGTTTTGAAAAAAAAAATATATAATAGACAACTCATCAGGATGTAAGAACTGATAATAATAAATATAATTATTATAGTATTACAATTATTTTGAATAAGTTTTTTTGTATTTTTTAGTATATGGGAACCATTTGAAGGGATGGTCGCTGATTTTGCTTTCAATTGAAAACTTTGAAAGATAAGGACGTTATACAAAATTATCCTTGCGTCGAGAAACTTCCTGTATAATATAACCATATCAGTATTTGATAGTTTCTCAGGTCTTGACATTGGATAGTTTCTCGTGTCTTGTCATTAGATAGTTTCTCGTGACTTGGCTATTATATAGTTGCTCGTGTTTGACATTAGATAATTTCTCGTGTCTTGCCATTAGGTAGCTTCACGTGTCTTGCCTTTAGGTAATTTATTGTGTCTTGCCATTTAAGGCTTTCGTTTAATAGAGTTGTAAAAGTTGAATCAATAGGCCTCCACAAAATATAGTCAAAGCACTAGCTGAAAAAATATGTTGAAATTTAATCACACACCTCTTAGAGATTAATGAGTCTACTCGGGGTAAAATCAAATAGAAGAAAATATTTCATTGAATTATATAAGAATAGGTCTTAGCAAGAATTATGTAAAAAAAAAAAGGTGAACAATAACATGCAAGTCAGAACTTAATGAAAGACAATTTTAAAATTAGGGATGTTAAACGAAAACAGGAATTCCGGATTTCGGTTTTGAAACCGAAAAGGGTTTTGATCTTCAAAGCCTGATTTTGGTTTGACAACGTTTTGTTGGTTAGAAAGTAATCATTTACTTCAAATAGCACACACTTTTTTGGTTCTGATGGAAAAAATTTCAATTTTGTGGCTCACACTAATTAGTAGGCCTATTTTATTATAAATCCAAATCCTAAATAGCCTATGGCTTGGGATAAGGTAAAAACAACATCAAACCACATGTAAAGTTACAATTAACAGGAATGTTCGGCAGATTCTTTTAGTGTGTGCTCCACTTTGACAAATTGAAGTTAGGCCTATACTAGAATAGGTCTATGCAGCATCTGTATGGGACCCTTCAACTAAGGAAAACATTTAAAAAAATTAGAACAAATTCAAAAAAGAGCTGCAAGGTTCATAACTAGTGAATATTCCCAATTAACAAGAGTAACACCATTAGTAAAATCACTAAACCTAGAAACACTAGAAGACAGAAGGGCAAAGAGTAAAGTAGTAATAATACATAAGGCATTAAACTCTAATTATTTAGAAATACAACACAATAACAACCTGTTGCAAAGCTCAGATAACCATAAAGACAAAAACACCTTCCTTGTCCCTTATGCGAGAACAAATGCATATAAGTAGGCATACTCTTTCTTCCCGAGTGACATTCGGGCATGGAATGGGTTGCTTGAACAAACCAGGAAAACCAATAACCTAACATCATTTAAAACATTAATAAAAATGCAAGACTAGACTCGGACCACGGATGAGCGTAGGACGCAATAATCTTCCTTTAGTGACGAATGAGAGTGATTGCTTATTTGCTACTCAATTGTAACTAATGTTGACGATACCATTTTTGCATTATAAATAGCTAATATGATTAGGGCCTACAATATTTTACATTTAGGCCTACCCTTTTTTTAAAATCATTACGTGAAAACAAGGAATTATAATAGCTTAAATTAAAAAACAAAAGTTTAATTATAATTAGTTTATTAGCCTACAACTAGACAATTGAGAATAAATAATTATTTTTTAAATACCAAAACTTCAAGTGAATGGATTAGTCATCATTAGGCCTAAGGCCTAGGCTTCCTTTTAAAATTAAAGAATGGGAAAATGTGTCTGTGTGTGTGTGTGTGGGGGGGGGGGGGAAATCACAAAGGGATCCGTGATCGATTTAAAGGGTTCGGATCTTTTTAGTGAGCGCTTCATTGAGCGGCGATCAGTATAGTGAACCGTTTGGCCTTTGTATTCTCTAGGAATGTTAGCTTTTTCAATAAACGGAACTGGAGCATTTTGTGTCAAAATGGCTGACACGTATCCAAATTTTAAACCAGTAGACTTAAGAGTAATTCATGATAGAGTATCGTTATGGGAAGCTAAAATTGACCCCAAAGCACCACTCTCTTCTGAGCAGAAAAATCTTATTCATGATTTAGGTTGCATTGCAGCACAAAGACCACGACCTAAAAATGTAAGTAAATTGCCTAACACTTAGACCCTAGTTGACTAGTTCACTTAGATCTAGTCTAGATCTAGAGACTTTACTTTAGTTTTAGACTTAGACACTGACTAGTCTAGATCTAGGTCTTCTAGGCTAGGGCTAGGGCCAAGAGTCATTTAAGTTTGTATTTAAGTCATTAGCCATTAGTCGGCTTACCCATTAGACTAGACTCATTAGTCACCGAGCCAGGGTCTGAGCTGAATAGTGAAGTTGTGTAGGCCTAAGTCTAAGTCCTAACCTAAGTATAGCTGTAGCCTACTTAACTTGTACTGTTAGAGTTAGACTGTGTGTGTTCGAGTTAAACCCGAGTTACTAACTGTTAGTTATTAGTAGGCTACACTGTTACTAACTAAACTAAGACTAGGGCTAAGCCACTACCGTGACTAGGGCCTACTTCTACTTACTTAGACCTAGGTTTAGAGTCTAGCTAGACTTAACTTAAATACACCTAAACTCCTAACTCCTAAACATTAGCTTTATAAATAGGCCTACTGCCCAGGCCTACTTATCAGACTGATGCCATTTCACAATTTTTGTAGGCCTAGACTCTATAGCTTAAAATATAGCCTACATTTGAAAATTACTTAGGCCTAACCAGGAATTGAACAAAAAAAGCCAAAACATCCATAATAACGGAAGGTAATTCAGTAGCATCCATTATCATTAGGCATTAGGACTGTAGGCCTACTTTCAATATAAAAAAAAAGAATCAGTAATTGGTCAGTTTTCTTAATTTAAAAAGCAAAATAAAATTCAACTAGGCTACTCAGCTATTGAATAAATATTATACCCGAGACTATTGTGAAAGGTCAAATCCTTTTTTTTGTTCTTTAAATAGACACTCTTCCTTGAGGAATATATAAGCGAATGGGCTCCAGGAAGTTTTGTATTTTGATGACAATATACATGCCTGGGTCTGAGAAAAAGGAGTAGGTTGATGACTATATGTGCGCCCTAGACTGTAAGGGTTAAGAGACCCAAAAATGTTTATCTTTTGACAAAAATAATTTTAAAGGCCCTTAACCCTTTGAGCCCTCCCCTCCGGTTGCCTAATTTACCCTACCGCTAGGGCTCCTGCGCATTTTATGCCTATTTCGCAATATATCATGATTGAGCGACCAAGGAGGAAAAATAAACCGTCAAAGATAACAACATGAAATTGAACTTGCAAGTAAAGAAAAGGCCTACCTGAACTATAGCGCCAAAATTCAACTTTAGTATGACAAATCTTCAAAAAAATCAATAATTTCTTGTGTTGAGAACAAGGAAGTACGTTATCCTTTTGTCCAATGGACCAGGTTGAGGCTTGTCACAATTCATGATAAAAAAAATTTACAATTTTTGTCACAAACTCAATGTAAACAAGGAATGAGACATCTTTGATAAACTTTAACCTACGCACTCTACAACAAAACATCTGATTGGCTGTTATGGCAAGACTAAACCAATCCACGTAGCTGTACTATCGCAATCCCACTTTAGCGGGGGCTAGGTCTATTAAAAGATTAATGCTACACCGCTTTAGCGGGGGCAAGGGCTCAAAGGGTTAAAAGACTTTTTTTTTAGATGCAAAGTCTAGAACAACATCAAAAAATAGATTTATCTGTGTAGATTTGATAAAACTCTCTTATTTTAGACCTTTAAAAAAAATATTTAGTAGAATTCCTTTTATAATCAATTAAAAATCAGATATATAGCAAGTCTTTATTGTAAACAATTATATTAACAAAATCCCTTCAGCCCAACATTAAGAATAACGCCCTTTTATTTTTTTTTATCTTTGACAAAAAAATGTTCTGTATTTCAAACACACGGGATGCAGTTCCGGTTTAAATCATGCATAGACATATTCGACATAACTCATTCCCAGTTCCTTACAGCAATGTTTGGTCTCAACTTTGATGTGTAATTTGACTTGTAAAGTAAAAGCCTGTATGGCTGGCTCTTGCATCTAAAGACCGCTGTATCTGTTTCACTCTGCTTCACTAGACAAAAAAGACTATCAACATCTACAAATAGGAATTTTAAGTGCAAAAGATTTTTTTATTTTTTTAACCCTTTACTGGGCAGAAGTTTTTCAATTTTTTAGCTCTGTGCGGGCAAGATTTTAAAGGATTTTTTCAATGTGCATGTTTATTTGTTTGAGAAGCTTTTTGTATCCATTGTTACTTCTTCAAACAATTGATTAAAAGTAACTTAACTGAGGCTGATCAGCCACAGGCCGATTGGGGCCAGTTTGTTCCCTAAATTATTCTATTTTTATTTCATTTTGTTACATTTTCCATCCATGAGGGGGGTGGGGGGGGGGGGTTTGATGGTCCCTCTCGTCTACTTCAATATCAGACGCACAACTTTCGATGTCTCTTTTTTCACTGTCGGAAAGATCAAAAGTAGGCCACTACTGATGTCACTATCAAACTTAACTTCACCCGATTAATAAATTCCCCCAACTTAAATGCCCATTAAACTAAACCCGAAGAATGCCTAACTAAGATTCGACGGCTCCATCACACCACTTTGCGGAAAAAAAATGTTTAAAATATAAACAAATAAACTTACAGTGATGAAAAATTTACTAGAGATGCTTCAGACATTAAATAAACCAAAAATAAACAATCGGAAAGTTCCTGAGATCTCGAACCAAATGAGAAAGTAGCCTGAACTATATAAATTGTTACAAACGGTTTCGGACATTTAGCCCATATCAGCAACGGGCGCTTTCGGCCGTAATGCCCGGTAAATAGTTAAGTTGACATTCTTATTTCTTACTTAGCTTCCAGAGGATGACGTTCAGTCAATGGCACCTACAAGAACATCTCCACTAGACAAAGACAGAATGGAAGACGCATCCTGCTTATCCAGCTTCATGAAAGAATCCAAGCTTCCTTACACCAACAAGATAGAGAATGCTCAGCAGGTTTTTTTAATTTAATATTTTTCTTGAATTCTTTAGATCAAAGAAGTAACTCTCTCTTTCTCTCTCTGTCTTTCTCTCTCTGTCTTTCTCTCTCTGTGTCTTTCTCTCTCTCTGTCTTTCTCTCTCTCTCTGTCTTTTTCTCTCTCTCTGTCTTTCTCTCTCTCTCTGTCTTTCTCTCTCTCTCTGTCTTTCTCTCTCTCTCTGTCTTTCTCTCTGTCTTTCTCTCTCTCTCTGTCTTTCTCTCTCTCTCTGTCTTTCTCTCTCTGTCTTTCTCTCTGTGTCTTTCTCTCTCTCTGTCTTTCTCTCTCTTTCTCTCTCTTTCTGTCTTTTTCTCTCTCTCTGTCTTTCTCTCTCTCTCTGTCTTTCTCTCTCTGTCTTTCTCTCTCTCTGTCTTTCTCTCTCTTTCTGTCTTTTTCTCTCTCTCTGTCTTTCTCTCTCTGACTTTCTCTCTCTGTCTTTCTCTCTCTGTCTTTCTCTTTCTCTCTGTCTTTCTCTCTCTCTGTCTTTCTCTCTCTGTCTTTCTCTCTCTCTCTGTCTTTCTCTTTCTCTCTCTCTGTCTTTCTCTCTCTCTCTGTCTTTCTCTCTCTCTCTCTGTCTTTCTCTCTCTCTCTCTGTCTTTCTCTCTCTCTCTGTCTTTCTCTCTCTCTGTCTTTCTCTTTCTCTCTCTCTGTCTTTCTCTCTCTCTCTGTCTTTCTCTCTCTCTCTCTGTCTTTCTCTCTCTCCTTCTGTCTTTCTCATTATAACTAAATGGCCGAGGGTCGGCAATCTAACCCAAGCGTGCCTAAAAAATGATTAATTATCAATTTGTTAAAAGATTTTTGTACGTCTCACTGTTCTGCAGTTTTTCTTCTGGTTTTCGGAGCTTGAAGAGTCACTTGAGCGAGATGATGGAGGCCTGTACAGGTAATTTTCCAATTGTTAATAAAGTTTGATTCCGTGTGTTGGAGCCAGGGGCAATTGTATGGCTGCATTGAAAAAGACGGGTTAAAATCCCAGTGCATGGCAATTATACTTTGCCCTTGGTCGGCAGGGTGCTTCTCTGGAACTTGGTCTGGTATTAAATCCATGGATAATCGTTAATTTGTACTGCACTATTTATATTAGTATGTGTTATCTACTTGACCATATTTATATATAGCATCAACTTTTCTTTTTCCAAGTTGAGAGAATCCCAGTGTAAGCCCACTAAACATCATAAGGGAATCAAAAGTAAAGTAAAGTACCTTCGGACCAAACTGATCATAGGGCTGGCAAAGCAGCGTTCACCAGTTTCTGTGCCCTCAGCATACTAGGGGATGTGTGGCTAGCACAATGCTCAGCCGCCTTTACTTTACCCCAACTAATGTCAGGTACCCATCAGAGCTGGGTAGACTCATGGACACCCTCAAGTCCAAGGGAAAAACCTAGCCTCCACCAGGATTCCAACCCAGGACCTTCGGATCGCCAGTAAACGCGCTGCCGCTCGGCTACCGTGTCCCATTAGTGAATCAAAGGTTTACTCAAAGAAATGAATTGTTGTATTCTCTCCCTTGTTTTGCTTGCAGACAATACACAGATGAACTGATCCAATACAAGGACCAGTGCAGCAGTGTTCTTGCTGAGGTGAGCAAAGCTCTGGAGTACTTGCAGCAACTGAATGGTCAGTATGTCCATGTGGCTACAAAGACGAATGCCCTGCACGAAGAATGTGAGCATCTCCTGGCCGAGCAGGTAGTTTTTCTTAATTATTGTTTTTCTGAATAATTCAAAAGAATATTTTGTTCTACTTGTTATTACTCACCTGTTCCAGTAGCGTACATATATACATTTTTATCTGTTCTTTGTGTTTGTACTCTGTAGCTGTCGTCAGCGCATAGAACTGTCCTCAACAGGATATGCGCTATATAAGCTGCAAAGCATTATTATTATTTATATTATTATTATTACTTCTAGTATAAATTGTAGGCCAACTTGATCCATACTGCCGCTGAAGCAGCATTCATCAGTTTCTGTGGCCATGGCATACTAGGAGAATAAGTGGCCAGCACTATGCCCAGCTGCCTTCACTTTGCTAAAAATAATGTCAGGTACCCATCAGAGCTGGATGGTGGACACTGGAACACTCTTCAGACCACAGGGAAGTACTTAGCCTTCATCAGGATCTGAACCCAGGAGCTTTGGCACGCCAGCTGAAGGTGCTCACGTTTGACCGCCGTGCCTCTTGATCCTAGTATATAGGCCAACATTTTTTTCCTGGATACGGTGTGTTACTTTACCTACCAAGCTCCTTTTGTTAGTTGGGAAAAAGTTTTAACTTTCCTGGCAGTGGGCTGCTCATGCACAGATACTGGTGAATGCTGCTCGTCTTTGAACCAAAATGGTACAAAAAGGAAACTTGTTATCAAAATGATGGTTAGAACTGTAGTTATTTATTTAAATGTTTAAGACATTTGTACAAAAATAGAAATTTTTGTTTATTTTATTTTTTTAAAGACTAATAAGTGTATGAGTACATGCACATAAGTTAGACAGAATTGCATGTCACTTTCCACTTGACCCATGCTGTTTTTTATGTGGCTTAAATTGACCTTAGACTTTTTCTTTGTCTCATTCTTTCCAGACTCACCTGATGGATTTGGCAGAGAATATCAGCAACAAGTTATCTTATTTCAATGAACTGGACAGTATATCTGCAGTAAGTTACCTTATTTAAATGAACTACTGGACAGTATATCTACAGTAAGTTAACTTATTTTAATGAAATGGACAGTACATGTGCAGTAAGTTATCTCATTTCAATGAAGTGGACAGTATATCTGCAGTAAGTTATCTTATTTCAATGAACTACTGGACAGTAAATCTGCAGTAAGTTTCACCAACAGTTTGATTATATAAAGTGTAACTCATGGCAAATATGAGATTGTTAAAGAAAAGTTAATTCATTAAATACATTTTTGTCTTTTGATTGGAAAGTTCACATAGAAAATCTATTGGACGATAGCGCAAGCAATTTTTAGACATCATGTGGGGTTGCCTAGGGACGTTTTTATTTTTAATTTATGTCTTGCTAGTATCTATATATTTCAGTGATACGTGTTCAGATTGTTTGTTTTTTCACCGAAAAAAAAGTTAAATCTTCCTCAATTAGTCCTTTGTATTTTCAACGTCACCCTGGAGGTTCCTAATTTTGGTCATTAGGATGTGTGCGAATCTGGCACAGGGAAATATGGATTGAGTGAGGAAAAAAAAAGAGAAATAATTTAAAACATTAACCATTAACCCTTTCATAGAGCCAGCATAATTCCTAAATAAAGTAAACAGTAAAACATTTTGTATTAATGAGCGTATTTATCTTACTTTATACATTGCAGATGCTTCATCTGTGGTTTGAGTGTAGTCCTGCAGTTTCTGTTAGTGTTTTAAATGATGTTACTGGTTTTCCTGGTTTGTTCAGGCAACCCATTCCATACCCGGTTTTTTTTTTGCTTGTTGACATTGTGTAATTTTCTCTGCTTTAAGAAACTGAGTCGTCCCAATTTGAACGTGACCGGTGAAACATTTATTCCCCTTCTGTCTCGTATGGATGAGTGCATTCTTTACCTGAAGAGCAATGTGAGTATTTATTTAGGTCAGTGATCTTTTAAAATTTGCCAGCCCCAGCCATTGAAAAAAAAAACATCTATAGAAATACTAAAACATTCATAAAATTTAAGGGAATTCCATAAAAAATCATTTGGAATGCCACTGATCCAAGTGGTCGGGAGGCAAGTTGTTGTTTTTTTTATAGAAATAATAACAGTTTTAATTTTTTTTAAACACTACATTTAAAAAGGTTTTTATTTAGTTACATTATTTAGTTTAATAATAATAATATTTGTATAGCGCTGCCAAATTAGCTGTCACCAGACATGTATTTAAGTCTTGACTAATTTAACTTCAAAGAATCAGAAAAAAATAATTATCAAAGACACATCGGTCAAATTTTTATGGGGTGCGGTGGCCGAACAGCAGCGCGTTCAGCAGGCATTCCGAAGGTTCTAGGTTCAAATCCTGGATACGGCTAGGATTTGTTCCCGGGTCTGGTGGGTGTCCCTGAGTCTACCCAGCTCTTATGGGTACCTGACTTTAGTTGGGGTAAAAGTAAAGGCCGCTGGGCATCATACTGGCCACACAATCCCCTAATATGTTATGGCCACAGAGACTGGTGAACGCTGCTTCACGACTGGTGATTGCTGCTTCACATATGGTGAACGCTGCTTCACCGGCCCTTTGGATCAATTCGTTCCGACGAGAAAATTTACATTTGTTTTTTTACTTCAGGCAAGTTTAATCTGAGTCGTTTTTTTTTTAGGGCAATTGATAATTGTTATAGCTAGAGCAAAAAGCATAATAGTTACAGGCAAACTAGAAAAGATACATTGTAACATACTCTATTTTCATGTTGTTTCTTTGTGTCGTTCCAGCCTCGCTACAAAGAGTGTGATGTGTACCTAGCCCGTTTCCGCCAGTGCCTAAACAAAGCTTTGAGTCTAATTAAAAACCATGTCAATAACATCTTGTTGACAGCCACCCAACAGATTCAACCCAAAAAGGTAAACGACGGTCTTCCTGTTTTAAATAGCGCATAGAGGGTTTTGTTTGCGTTTATTTTTGTTTTTGACATTTTGTTGACGGCCACATTCAACCACATTCAAACCCAAAAACAGTAAAAACGACTTCCTATTTTAATAATGCATAATGCTTGCATAAATTTAACATGCGTTTATTTTTTTTTAACAAATTCTGTTCTAGATCGCATTGTTTTTTTTTTTAACATCTTTTAGTGTTCCTTGATGTATATATAGTGTAATATCACTAGCAAGCTTAACAAAGGTATTAGTATTGTTTCTCTGTAGGACTCCCCCAACATGGCAGACAATGCCTTCACTTTGTTTTATGGGAAATTCCGTGCCAATGCCCCGAGGGTTAAGGCTTTGACAGAGCAGTTGGAATTGAGAACAGAAAAGGATAATGAGTAAGTTACTGTTTAATTTTGATGTTCTTTTTATTCCTGTCGTGATGTTTTTCTATTGCTAAGCTGTCCAACTTTTTTATTGAAAAATAATATTTATAATTTGTTCTACGTCTACTTTTTATGTATTACTTGCAACATTTCTGACAATTTATCATCGCCTGCTCTAGGTACGCTAATGCTCTGGCAGATTGCCAGACGTTCTACTTCACCCAGAGAGAAACACTCCTAGGGCCTAGCATCTCGACCACAATCAACGACCTTGCTGCCAAGCACATCAGGGACCACTGCGCTCTGGTGAGTGGATCTTGCTCTTGCCGCCAGGGAAAAGATCGCCCTTTGCTGCCTTTTAAAATGCGTACATTGTTTCAACTGGGCAGGTCTACTTTCACTTTTGACGGGCAATTTTAATGCCCTCAGCAGTTGTGACATTAGTCTCGGGACGAAAAATAAAAAGATTTGCCCTGCACAACTGGATATGTGCGTCCCAAGACCCCAGCTTGGTGGGGACAGCTCTTGTCTCCGGGTTTTCCCATGGAAGTCCTGCTAATTCAATCCCCAAGATGTGAGCATAGGATTTCATCACTGTAGATAATACTGAATCCTCATCTTACAGTGATTGAAAGCCGTCCATCTGGCCTAGTAAAAGGTCAGCCATTTTGTGCTGTAGCTCTGGGCACCAATTGAGATATCTCTGCCTCAGCCAGTGGGAGATTCTAATGGCTGGAGTATCCTCTTTAACTTTAATGTTTTGATGACTAAATGTTGTGCACGTTTCATGTCATTTTTTGTGTCACTCTGACAGATGAGAAGCGGCTGTGCATTTATGGTGCATGTCTGTGAGGATGAATACCAGTTGTACTTCAATTTCTTCTCCAAAGCCACGCCACTATTAGAGTAAGTTTCTCATTGTGTCAAAGTTAATGTGTGCACATCAGCTGCTTCTTAGGATACGGGTTACAGGGGGGGTGGAGAGGGGGATGAAGAGGTGGGTTGCTTTACATAACCTACATTACATCTATGTTGGCTCCTGATTTAGGAGATAAATTTCATCTTCTAGCGGACTGCCCTGGTTTAAAGTATTTAAAATACATTTTCTGTTATATCAAAAAAACAACAACATATATCTGGCCTAGAAAGAGATCAAGAAATTCTTATTCATTTACTTTTGGCTGGCTATAAGAAATGGGGTCAGAGAGTGAAATGATCCCAGTTTGGCTTGGTGTGTGCCACACAGGGATGCCAGTTTTCCGGCTAAAGCCGGGTTTCAGGCTTTTAGAAAATCTCCGGCTATGGTTTGTGTCACTATACGTCTTGTCGCGCGTTTCAAGCTTGCATATTTGTTTTTGGAGAGAAAAATTTTTTCTGGCTTTTTTGTCTAGGCCTGCTGGCATCCCTGGCCACATTATGCCTGACTCGTGATGCCTAATTATGAGCTGTTTTGTTGTTTGTTGACAGTGCCATGTTGGAGAGGATCTGTAACAACCTGTACGATGTATTCAGGCCGCTCATCATCCACGTCAACCATCTGGAGACACTGTCTGAGCTGTGCAGCATAATCAAAGTGGAAATGATGGAGGAGCATGTCAAGCAGAACCGTGAGTTGAAGCCTCTTATAAAGTCATCAATAGACAAAGGGTCTATAATGTCTAACCCCTGCATAGAAAAAGTATGGAAAACAAAAATGTTGGCAAATTCTGTGGATAAATTACATAAATTAAACTAAGTACCTTTTGTAGCAAGATTTTGTGATCAAAGTGTATGTGAGAATGGTGTGGCCAGAATAGTGTTTAATCCTTCTTTTCCCCAAACTAATTGATTGTGCTATTTGGTGCTTTGACCTAGGCAAGCTTAAAAATTGACACCTTAACCCTTACAGTCCTGGGCACGTATATAATATTCATCAACCTGTTTCTTCCCCTCCAACCCAGGCACATATATTGTCATCAAAACACAAAATTCCCTCAGCCCCAAGCACATATATTTTCATCAAGGAAGGGTATCTATTTAAAGAACAAAATAAAGGATTTGAACTTTCACCATAGTCTCAGGCAGAATATTTATTCAATAGCTGAATAGTTCAATTTTATTTAGCTTTTTAAATTATGAAAATTTGCCAATTAGTTTTTTTTTTTAATTGAAAGTGGGGTCCTAATGGATGCTACCGAATTACCTTCCGTTATTATGGACGTACTTGTTGATTAAACTTTTCTTATGAATTGATATTACAAATGAACACAATTATTTTATGAATTAGATTATTCTAAAAAGGTAAGTTATTATGTTTCTAGCAATTTACTCTCTACGTGCTATTATAAATTTTTAGCAACAAAATGTTAACAAAAAATAATTTTGGAACCCTATCCACGTTTCAGCCATTCTGAAATAAAGTCTGGGCCGTAGGGAATAATCAGTAAAATAATGGTAGGGACTGAAGGTATACATCACAGAAAAGTAGGTCGGCATGGGAAGGGTTAATACAAGCCTCAACAACACCACAAATAATAGAAAAGTTGTCTTGGTGGCTTTGCAAAATTTTCTTTGCATGCAAGATGCTCTTCAATGAAAAGTTGTTTTTGATATCTCAACATCTTTCACATTCCTTCAGCTCAAGAACTTGCAGCCTTCGAGTCCATTTGCCAGCAGCTGCTGATGGACATCCAGGAGAGGCTTGTGTACAGGACTTACATCTACATCAAGTCAGACATCCTGCAGTACAACGCGGCACCTGGAGACCTGGCCTACCCTGAGAAGCTGGAGATGATGGAGGTACAAGGAGTGACCGTTTACATGTGCTGACTTTGGAAAAAAAGTGTTTTTTATATAGTTTCTCAATTGTTTACTCTCTCTTTGTAAGTTTTGATCCAATTTTCTTTGAGTTTGCTTACCCAAACTTTAGTGACTGTTTATGTGTGCCGACCTTGGGTAATAGTTTATTTACTTGTCACTCACTTGTTTTCTCACCATTTCAAAGTTTTGATTCAATTTTTGTTTATTCTGCATCCCAAACTTACATTGTGGTATTTAGTTTCATGAAGTTAGCTTTGGGACAGCTGGATCTTCCCAGACCTGCCTACTCTCCCGCATTGTGCGGGAGTTCTACGCATTTGAACCCTGTTTTACGCACACCTTTAAAATTCTTCCGCTTTTTTGTTCCCCGCCTATGGATTTTTTTTTCCGAAAATTGTAAATTTTTTTTTTTCGATCGATATTTTTCCGACACTTGCAAAAAATGCGAATCTTTTTCTGTCGAAAATCGGAAGTCGGAACTAAAATTTATTTGCATGGACATGCGCAGTATACACATTTCCCTTTATTTTACCATCAAATCGGCCAAAAAATGGCGGCACTTTCACTTTCTGGTCTGTGCGGCCCAAAAAATCGGCAGATAAAAACTACGATAAAATAAAATAGCGATTTCCAATCCAATGTCTTATAATAAATATAGTTACTTCCTTTTACTAATAAATAATCTTCCGTTTTTCGCTCTTCTGTTCTTTTTTTTTAAAATTTATTTTTACAACGATGGTTGTCGAACTTGTTGCTAGCAATGCAATGCCTAGGCCTAGGCTAATGCTATTACTATTGTATTGAAATGGAATAAGCTAGGTCATCTGGCTTACGTTATAAATCAGTTAGGAACCTTTTTAAGTCGTGTTAATGCTATGTGACTCAGAATATAATTTTGCATCTACATATGAAAGACTGTTAGTTTAAAGTTTAGATTTTGAGTGGGAAAGCTTCAGCCATTGACTACGTCATACTCAAACACTGTTATTTTGCCATTAAGTTAGGCTATATCGGGAGAATTATTTTTTTCAAAAGCCCTAAATAACTGAAACCTCTATGTAAATATAATAATAAATAGTAAGTTTTTTATAAGATAAATAAAATATAAAATGGCTATTATTAAATTCCATTATAATTATTTTTTTATGAAAATTAATATGTGCCTTTGAAAAGTGGAGTTTGGGGCAGGGGTGCCACTTTTCCGGATTATCCCGGAAATCCGGATTCGCGAGGCTAAATATTTTTTGGCTCCGGATTCGCGAGATTCAATTTACTTTGGTTCCGGATTCGTGGGTTTACCAACAAAAAAAATGTACGGGTCCGAAATCGGGGTACGAAACCCGGTTCGGTGAGAATCGGATCCGCTATAAATAGACTTAATAGACCTGGTAGGCGTACTGTAAACCATACCTAGATAGGCCTACAGTATTAGCCGATAAGCGTAGTTTAGTGAAATGTCACGCTATGTGGTTGGATTTTTTTAAAATTCACTACAAAAATTTTTATGATCGGAAAATAAGGTAGGCTACCTAAATTTTCCAGCCGCCTAGATTTTTATCGTCATATCGGTAATTGGTAATTCCCGACTCGGCGACTGTTTCACACCTCCGTGTAGGCTATACTATTAGTAGGCCTATATTAGGCTAGGCCTAACTATAAGCTTGTAATATGAAAGATTATTGTAATTTCAATGGAAAGATTAAAACTGCTTTTTTTTTCCTCCATTAAAAATGAGTTTTTTTATCAGCCCGCTATAATGAAGGCGACGAAATATGAATAAATTAATCTATTGGAGCAATGTCACAGTTAGGCCTACTGTTTAATATTAATATAGCATATATACGTTGCAGTCATATTTATTAGGCCTAATGAATGGAGTAAAACTGTCGGTGTAATGTTTAGAACTAGGCCTAGTCCTAGCAGTCACTTATGCTGGTGCATATTTTTTTCTAACAATATCGGACATTACAAGAAAATCATAAAATAATGTTGATTTAAATTAATTTCAAAACAAAGTTTTAAATTGTTAGTGACGCGCATTCGCGAATTTGCTCATTTTCATAACAAAATAAAAATACGTCATTTCACTGAACTATATAGCCTATCGTAAAAAAAATGTGTATTATACCTTCAGTTTTTATTTTTTCCCTCTTTTCACTTATTGACAGGAATTAATGAGACGTGAACTTTTGAACCCATATGTTCGTGAACTTCCTGTTCTATTTTTAAACTATTAAACAAAAAAAAACATGCTTTTGCTGGTGTTTGACAATTGATTTCAACCTCGACGGCCAGCTCTAGTCTTTTAGAATTATACAAAGGATACAATATTAGTTATGAGGAATCCGTTTTTAACATCAAAAGGGAGTAGGCGATAACTAATACTCAAGTGTTGGTCGTGTGAAGTTAAATATTTATTTGTTTACAAAATAAATGAGTCAAGAGTTGCGTTTTCTTGGTTATTGAAAAACAAAATGCGTAAATTCATAAAAACGAATAACAAAAATTCCTTTGCATTTAGCAATAAGTTTGATATTTTAAAAAGGTGATTTTTCACTTCTGACTTTCACAATACATAGTTTTGTTTTGTAAACATCTTTTGGAAATGAAATACATTTTAATCCCCAACAAATTTGAGTACAACCAGTAAAGTAGCACACAGACATGTTTCGAAACAAATGATTGAATTCGACCGGAAATGTTTTTTATTTGTCGACCTTTTATGCATGCATACATGTTAAGACTTGTCAATTAGGCATTTGAAGTTACAGTCTAGATTCAATAGTTTACTAGTTATTGTAAAAACAACATTGCTTATTGGTGTAGCCTATATTATATTAAATTATATATATATACCGGTATATTCAATATGGTAAAAATAATATAAATTTTAGGACTTGCGATAAATTTCAGGGTTTGTAAAATTTTGGAAAGTAGGTTTCAGGGTTCAATAAATTTTAAGAAAAGGATTTCAGGGTTCACTGCTTCAAGTGAGTGGCACCCACGGTTTGTGGTTAGGGCCTAATCAAAAATTAAAACGACTTTTTCTGTCATATGCCCCTCCTTCTATAAACTTAGAGAGGAGACAATTTCTGAGTTTTACAAGTCTGTAAGACTTTATTTTTGTAAAGTCTGTGAATACTTGGTGCAAAACCTGCCCTTGGATGACCAAGTCCTTGTCAATTCAGTTGTAGTCAACCTTCATGAAAGAAAGAACATATCGTCTTCCCATCTAAATTACTTCTTAGATAGGTTTCCCATGCTGATGGGGGATGCTGACATGGATGTTATCCTTGAGCAGTTCGCCAAGCTGCAGAGTACTGACTTGGATCTGCCAGTAAATGAACGGGTTGATCACAGCTGGACAAAGTTGTCCTCCGAGTATCCCCAACTCTCTAGTCATGAAGGGGATACTCACAATTCCCCACTCTAGCGCGCCTTGTGAGCGTATTTTTTCAATGGTCAGGAATACCTGCACTGACCATTGCATTTGGAATGATGTTATTTCATGTAGATTAAATATTATCATATATTATGCTGCAAACCTGTGTTTCTTTATAACTATGATAAAATAGTTTGTGTATAATTATAATTATTTTATTATGTATTTTTGTTATGCTGCTCTAAATCTCCCTCATCAGTTGGAAAATCTCCCACATAACTAGCCTCTGTCTCCCTCATGGGTCCAGTGGGGGGTAGGCAGGTCTGTCTTCCTGAGTTTAGTTGCTAACACTTTAATCTGTATTGTTTTAGCCCCACTTTGTTGCCTGTTGTATCAATTTTCTGCTATCTTATTTCCAGTGCTGAATTTATTGGTGTGAACATTAAATTCATCTGAATAAACCACTTAGATCATGAGGTCGTTATAAATATCTCTTTGTTTCAATTTAGGCTTGGCCTGTTATATTTTGTCTTTATCTTCAATCGTTACTAACTTGCTCAATATTTCCTAGCCAGAAATTATAGGTGACTTTCTTTTGGCTTTCATGACCCTCGTTGTAACAAATGTCAGCTGATTAGATTAATATCGTTAATTCTTACTCCCTTGATCTTTGATTGGTGAAACTTTTTTTACGCTTTTGTACTCTAATGTTGAAATGTCCTATCATCACAGAGTATCGCAGAGAGCATAAAGAAAGGCAAACCAACAAAGAAGGCGGCTCATTCCCGCACCCCGTCCAATGCATCCAGCACCTCTCACGAGGTGGCCATGCTGACCGGAGCTGCGGATGGTGGCAACGATTCTTCTCTCGCCTCCAATGGCTCCCTGAAAGACGGGGAGGAAGAAGAAGAGCTGCAGGAAGTTCCGCTAGATAGAAGTAATCAACAAATATTTTATTTTCAATTGAGAAATTATGGGAGAGCGAGCTTGTAAAACCAATATTGGCAACCTTAAAAAAATGTTGTTTGTCGCTGTGACTTACATTGATATAAAATACATTTTTACATACAATACAAGATATATCTTTTTTATTAGATTTTTTAAAAACTATTGATGTCCATAATATGTAGATCTTTTTTATTAGGTTTAATTTTTTTCAAAACTATAGACAACTATTGAAGTAGAAGAAATGGTTTTTTTTTTTCTCCCTTAATTTGAAAGGTCTGGATGAACCAGGAAGTAATATGCCCATGTCACCTGCTGACTTTCACGGGATGTGGTACCCAACAGTTCGCAGAGCCCTGGTCACCTTATCCAAGCTGTACAGGTGTATTGATGTAGGTTTTTTTTTGTTTATTGATTGGTTTTATCATTTTCTTACTAATAGAGACAAATTCATGTTTGACAAAAAAAGTTCTTATCTGTTTGCCATAAGGCAGTTTACTGAAACTTCTAAGCAAAGGAAAGTCCATAAATAGCTATTGGCTTCTGTGTCTCAGACTATGGGATTACAAGGAAATCAATTCAGAAATCAATATTTTACCCTTTGTTATTTTTGCTTTACTTCTTCCTTCTTATTTTGGTTACTTGTAACTTTGTACTTATTACTCAGTTTTGATTTCTTTGATGTTTTCCACATTTGAAAAAAAAAATTTTTGAAATTTTTTTTCCAGAAAAACACATTCCAAGGTTTGTCCCAGGAAGCCCTTCAGGCTTGTATTGCTTCCCTAAGGAACGCCAAGGATGGGATAATCAAAAGAAAAGTAAGGAACGCCTTATTTTGTGATCTTTTAACATTTTTTTTTAGCCATTCACCAGTTCTTGTAACTTGTAGCTTTGAATTTAAAAGACAAAGTAGATTCAATCAAAGCTGTGAACAGAAAATGTTACATTGATTCAATGAGTCACCAGCCAATGAATTTTTTTTTTAGACAGAAATTATTTGAAAATAGTCAGGGGTTTGAGATTCTGAAATTCATGTATCAGTGATTGGAGTTATTCAGAAACCCTTGCTATAAATAAGGCTCACACCCGCTAGATTCTTAATTGAAACTTTGTGCTATATCCCTAGGTATTGAAATGGATATTTATAAAGACCACACAGGGAAAAAACGGCAGACTCACATTTTGTGATTTTTTTTAAGCTACCACCTTTTTTTTATATATAGTTATACATAGTATGTTCTGAACTACTTTTCAACTAGAAAAAAATACCCGGCAATAACTAAAGGAAAATTAGATAGCAAAAAAGATTTGTACAATAGAAAATATCAAGGCTGTGGAGTTGGAGTCGAGGAGTCTGGGGGACATTTTGGGTACCTGGAGTCCGCACCCAATGCACCAACCCCTACTAAATTTAGATTTTTTAAAAAGCAAGTTTAAATTGACCAAGTCACAAAAAGTTATAATTAATGACTTCTCTACTGTAAGAATAAAGACCAATACATGCAGTGCCTCACGTAACCGTAATACGAACACGTTAAGTGACCGTAAAGAAGCATGCTTTACATGTGCCTCACTATATGGCAATACATTTGCATATTAATATAGAGGAGCCGGGAGTCGGAAGTACACAAAACTGAGGAGTTGTATTCGGAACATTTATCTGCCCACTCCACAGCCCTGGAAAATATAGTCATAGTACTTTGTTAAAAGTGGAATAACTCTCAACTATAAAAGTGTGAATCTGCTGGTTTTTTTTTCTCTGTGTGGTCTTTATATTTATATAAGTATAATATGGTGTGCTTGTGTTTTCAAAAGCAAAGCTCTTTGGATGGGGAACTCTTCCTAATAAAGCACCTACTGATCCTGAGAGAGCAGATAGCACCTTTCCATGCAGATTTCTCTATCCGAGAAACTCACCTAGACTTTAGTAAATTTAAAGGTAAACTTGCTTAGACGCCTCGTCTTTTTATCTTTGTTTTGTTATATTTTTTTATTTATATTTGTTGTTAGTTTTTAAAACATTTTGTTTAAGAAGGTATTATACCAACATTTGAATTTTTACTCCATGTCAATTTTCATTTTATTGTATCGTAAGCATGGCTTAGTAGTAATTTAGAATGATTATATATAAATATTATTATATATTTATTGCTTAATAATGGATTAGCTAATAGAGTTTTAGCTTTAAAAAATCTTTGCTTTTAAGTCTTCAGATAAATAACATTTATTTGTCTAGAATTACTATTTATCTTGTATTTATTTGTTGAATAATTAGTTTAATTTCTTTTTTTTTACTTCTATAACCATGGTTTTAAGATTAAAATGTTGTATGAGCCAAAATATAGATTTGTAATACTCATTACAACTCAATCGCAACTCATATTTAAATGCTGTTTACATTGGGCATATGCATTGAGTGGGCATAATTTTTTTTTTCTCATTTTCATATCCACTTGGGAACCTAATCCTAACCATGAACCTGACCCTGTTTCTTTTTTTTTTTATTATTATGTTTGTTTTGTTGAAAAGTAAATAGACCATGTCAGCACCTTAAATAAAACACAAAGTCTTTTTGAGTACGGTAGTTTCAGTGAGTTTTTGACTTACAATAAAAAAAAAAATTTAAATGCTCATCAGAAATAAATGAACTAAATAATTTATAGACTGGGACTGTATATATACTAGTGTAAAATAAAGTCAAGAAATTTTATTCTTTTCATTTTTTATTTCTTGCTCAGTTTTCTAAGGCTTGTAGAAACTTACAGCAGTGCACTGTGTGCCTCATTTGTTTCTATCACAATATTTACTGTATACCTTTCAAAACAAAGGCCTTAAAATAATTCACTTGCTTCTTCTGCAAATTCTTTTTTTAAAATTAATTTGTGAATGGAATTATAACGTCAAAACCTTGAATAATCAACATGAATAGCATAAGGCACTGTAAATGCAGCTTGTTGCCAGTAGCGAGTGAAAAACAAATTTCATGGTTGTACCTCTTTTTCTAGCACTCATTTCAATATTGAAAACAAATTTAGTGATTGTATCTCTTTCTCTAGCACTCATTTCAAAATTGAAACGTTTTCCTGTCATCTGACTGCAAACAAATACATTGGCTTTTTTGGTTGTGTGTGTCTTTTTTTTTTAAAGCATAATATATATTTTATTTTTTTCAACCAGTGATATGAACAAACATTTAGAAAAAGAAAACAATTACAAAAAGTATTCCTAAAAGTGTGAAAGCAATAGTTTTGTTTTGTTTTAAATTTCAGGGGTTTATTTCATTTTTCATTGGCACTTCAAACCATTTGATTTTCCGTGTGACAATATTTGGGTAAACGCCATAACTTCAAGTTGGCATCAACACATTTAAAAAAAAAATACAAAGTAAATTTAATTGAAAGAATAACCATAGACTACATTATAAATGCTCAACTTAAAAAATATTTCACTTCAAAGCCATTGTTGAAACGATAATCAATTTAAAAAATGTCTCCAAACTTGATTGGGATTTACTTATTCATTCATTTTAAAGTAAATATTACTGTGAACCCTCGCTACTTCGCGGTTCGACATTCATGTATTCACGACTTTGCAGATTGTTTTCATTATATTATAAGAAAAAATATATTGCTGATTTTCCAGAAATTTCAAAAAAAGTCACGATATATGAAGACCCAAAATAAACATTTGTGCCTGTATACTCTATGTACATACTGTAGATATCTGTACATTAATGTAAAGGGTGGTTTGTTAAAAGTACGTAAAGGGAAGGTTTTAAAAGTCTGAATACACGTTAAATAAATACTGTAAATATGGTGTCCCTTCTTCGAGGATTTTCAGCTGTCGCGTCCGGTCTCGGAACCTTTCTACCGCGATAAACGAGGGCTCACTGTACTTGTTTTATTTTTACTTATTACCTCCTTGATTCTTATTGTGAACCTCTTATTATACTTACCAAGAAATGGTAGAAAATGTAGTTCATTTACTGAACCCTCTATATATTTTATATCGTGAGCAAAAAACCTATTCTAAGAGTCATAATGACAGGTTCTCAATCCTTCATTCAAAACCCCGCCACAAGAAAAACTTGTGTTTTTTTTTTTTGTTTTTTTTTTGTTAATCACAACAGACATGACGGGGTTAAGAGAAGGGAGCCTTGGCTTTCATACTTTTGTAGGTATGGTCAACATTTTTTAAATATTTTTTTTACAAATGAATTGCAGGTATTAGATTTTCTGAAACAAAGCTAAAATAAAACAAATATCTGCTAGATTGTTGTGCTGTAATTGTGAAGAAATGTATTAGTCGGGTGAGGTTGATGTGAATTCCGTTTTTTTTTTTAAATCCTTAACGGTCAAAGGAACATGGGTGGTGAATTTCTCATTTTTTTCATCAACACACGTTTTGTTTAGGAGAAATAGTTGAACTACTAGTTTTTTTTAAAAAAAGAGATTGTTTCTTTATTTCAATTTGGAATCATCTTTTTATCTCTTTTTATTAGTATTATTAGCTTGTTGTCAACTCTGCCCTTCTTGCTTGGCTTTTGATATAATTTTTTTTTACACCTATTCTACATTTTTCCTGTGTGTGTGTTATTATTATTTAAAAAAAAAATGTAAAAATCTAAAGTAGTTAGTGTAGAAGCAATGTAGATTGATGTCAAGCAAATATTGAACTTGAGTTGCCTTCTTTTCTAAACCCTTTAATTTTGTATTGGCCAGATTTTTAACCCTGCTTTGGGAATAATGTGTGATTTTGTTTCTTATTGTTATAATATATATATATATATATTTTAACTCACAAGCAATAAGCTTTGGCTTCAGTTATGTAGCATGGCATCTGCTTCCTTTACCTCATTTTAATTTTTAAATAATTTTTTGGGGGGGCTGCATAACAAAGTATTTTAAAATGTTAGGTAAAGCAATTCTTTCTTTTTTGTTTCGGTTTAGATATAAATATAATGTTGTTGTTTTTTTTTTTTTTTTTTTTTTTTTTTTTACTCTTTGTTTGGTGATGAAAACCAGACCTTTATTTTGGGCATTGTAGTCCTTGTTTTAAAAGATGATTTTTTTTATCTCCCTTTTGTTTTTTTCAGATGCAGCCTACTCCCTGTTTAATAAGAAATCTCAGTTTTTTTCTCTTAGCAGTAACAATGCACTGCTGCAGTTCATACTTGAGGTAATTAATTACTCCACAATTTCTCCAATAGGATGTTACACATTCCTTGTCAGATTTTTGGGTGATTACATTTTTAAAAATAAAATTTTTCACAGAATAAAAGGATAATTTCTAAAATTATTTTTGTGCTGACTGTTTATAAATCTACTAAACCAAGGGTCGGCAACCTTTCGATAACAGTGTGCCAAAGTATGATTTCTCAACAGCCTAAAAGTCATCCTGCTGTAGCACTAAAGCTCTTGTAGATCAGACTTGAAATTGACTTTTAAGGTCTCTTCCGCATGTTATTTCAAAATAAATTAAAAAATAAAAACAAGTCTTTTTCAATGTTCAATGGAAGCCACATTTTATTATTCTATGGGTACTTAAAAAAACACCCGCAAACTTTTTAAAAATAAATTTTGACGCACTATATACACTATCAGATATTATTATTACAATATTTAACGTGTACCAGAATAAATTTTTTTGTGAAATTTAGGAAAAGTTTGGGAATTTTTAAAATCATTTTAGAGTAAAAGCCATCTAAATTTAAGTATTTAAATGCAAATCTCTGAAAATGTTGACAATGTTACCGTAACAAAAATTAGTAAAAAAAAATCGACAAGAAATTATTTTTTTTTCAGATTTATTATTTGGCCTCTATTGCGTGGAATGACACTTATACTTGAAGTCATCACAACACTTGAATTAGCGTCTGGGGGAATGTGTTTTAAAATAATGTTATACGTTAATGCTTTGAAGTGCAAGTTGAGTTAGGGGAAATATTTCAACAATAGCGATAATTCTGTCTGTCTATTCTAGGGAACACCACAAGTGACTGAACTGTTTGTTGACTCCAAGCGTGACGTAGACCAGCAGCTGAAGACCAGCTGTGAGGACTTTATACACCACGTGACGGAATTGTTTGTTGCCCCGCTTCAGTCTTTCATGTCTAGAGTAAGTATATCTTTACCCAATAACTGTACCTGACTTTATACACCACATGTAACATACCGTATATACTCGCGGATAAGTCGCACCCCTAGCTTAAGATTTTTTTTCTTATATGTTGTCATTGACCCGTGCAATTTTAATATATTATAGTATTTATAGCTGGGATTTTTTTTTTCACACTTTTGTTTGTGTGTTTTTACCAAAATATTCTAAACAGTTTTAAAAAGAATTTATTTGTCTAGTTAAAAACTAAAAAAAAAAAAGAATTTTGGTTCAATCTTGTCATCTATTTGATGGCATGTGTATTTTGATTTGAGATTGACTGTCTATAATTTTTGCTATAACATTAGCATAATCTGTCATTTTGTTACTTTGTAGACTTGGTCATAAGACTAATTAATTATATTGCTGTGTTGCAGGCCTCTGTTATAACGAGTATGAAGAAGGAAGATGCCGGAAGTAAAATTACACTTAGACAGCAGCCGTTCGCTTCCCCGGAGAAGGTGCACGACGTGGTCACTGAAACGTATCGGAACATAAAGACAAAACTGCCCATCGTCCAGAGGAGCATGTCCCTGTACCTGGCCAATAAGGACACAGAAGCCATCCTGTTTCGACCAATCAAAGTAAAGCTACGGTTAAACTAAAATATTAACTAGACTTGGACGCCCAGAGGAGTAAAGGGCAGCAATCACACCTCTACTGTGGATTCAATTGTGGGCAGCTTACTCTAAACGGGGCCCTTGTATGTCTGACAGCCCCTTGTCTCACTTACAATCAACCTCTTTCATGTCTGCGTTGGCCTGCCTACTTTTTCTCTTTCTCTGGTGGTTCCAGTCAAGGGCTCGTCTGGACAAATTATCCTCTGAGATGTGACTAATCCGCCTTTGCTCTTTTTTTTAAACCTTTTTACCAATAAGTGTTGTTGTTTTTCCCCTGGGGTCCTGCAGGATTAAGTTGAGCGTATTTATCTCTGTTTAAAAAATTCCATTATATTGTAAATGTTTTAATTTTTTAATGCCCTTTCATGACTGCTTGTTTATTCACTTGTGAGTGCATGTATCTGACTGTCTTGTCTCGTCTTGTGCCAGGTGAATGTTCAACAAAGCTTCCACAAATTTCATGAGCTGATCTCGCTGGAGTATTCTGAGGAAGACGTCCAGATCATTGCATGTCCTAGCACTGAGCAGGTAAAACTCATGATTCGACTACTCAAATTTTAATGTACGGTGGCCGAGCGACAGCACATTCAACTGGCAATATTAAGATTATGGGTTCAAACCCTGGTGCAGGCTAGGGATTTTTTCCCGGGACTTGAGGGTGCCCCCTGAGTCCACCCAGCTCTGATGGCTACCTGACACTAGTTGGAGTAAAGTAAAGGCAGCTGGGCATTGTGCTGGCCACTCATCCACTCGTATGCCTTGGCCACAGAAACTAGTGAACGCTGCTTCACCAGCCCTATGATCAGTTTGGTCTGAAGGATACTTTTAAATAGTCAATTTTTCATAATTTATTGTATCTTTCAAAAAGGTTTACTATGGTGGCAGCAGTGAGCTGGACGCCCAATCTGTGTGGAGTTTTACTTCAAATCATTCTAAAAACAAATCCAACTGGATTATTTCTGGGGGGGGGGGGGGGGGCATGGTGGTCTAGCACCTAGTGGCGTGTACTGATTTTCATGGTCTTTGGGTTTAAATCCAGATGGTGCTCCCTGCCAGGCCTGGAGGATCTCAATGAATCTAAATAGCTTGATGGGTTCCTGGCATTAGTTAGGTAATGGTTGTTGTGGCTGGGCATTGTGCCGGCCATACTTTCCCCTCGTGTGTGGTTGCCATGGGCACTGGTGAAGACTGCCTCAACATGTTCTGACTTTACTTTTGTACATATCAAATCTTTGTGTATTGAACTAGTGTATCTTCTCTTGGCAGGTCAACCTTCTTGTATCCACACGGATGACATCCACGCCTAAAAAGTAATTCATCCAGTCATCCCACGATGAGCCAGCAAAAAGGACGGTCATGCTTCAACTTTGAGAGACAATTCTTTCATGTCTGTTTCCCCCAATGAGTTGCGAGCAGAGTGAGCTAGTGGCTGCTGGATAGGACAGATGTTTTCAAATTTTAGTTTAAGAGACTAAGGCCTTGGCAGTGCTGGGCAGTGAACATTTTTCCTCAATAATTGAAAAAGTTAATGATTTAGTCAGCTGCATAATCGATTCCTCGTGACCACAAGAAAGGAAAAGATAGTTTCCAATTGTTTCAATAACACATTCTATTTTTTTCCCATTTCAGTATGTGTGTGTATATTTGTATGATAATGTATGTGAATTTCTACTAAACTAAAGCATATGCAGAATAAATTCACTAGATCTATATATATTTCTATATATATATTTCTCCATATTGTGATATAAACAAAGGTGTCCTTAAATAAATACGGCTTTTAGTAGAATTGACCTGGCCCTTGTTAACTCCAGACCAATTTTATGATTTCTTTGTGTTACTTCCCTTGCAATATGTCTGCCAGGCAGATATGGTTTGTAGTTTGTTTTTTTTATTGTTTTGTTATATTTTCCAGCATTTGCTGAATTCATTCTATTAATTTGATAATGTTCAATTGTTTATCTAAGGCTGTAAATATAGCAAAATTAAGTTAATAATAACATTTTTATTATTATTCATTTATTTATCATTTTATTTTATTTTTGGCGAATAATTTGAGGGATTTTCATGGTGCTAAACAAGGTTTATAATGACTATTTAGTCTAGATCATTTTCACTATTCTGTAATTGGTAATTGACTACATGTAGGGACTATTTATAATCATTGGTTTATGGCATCGGGGGGGACCTTGGGTCCCAAATAATTTATTTCCCTGTTGTTTACACATGTACACAGGTTATAGTTGGTCTGATAGTTGGTAGAATATTGAAATAAATTTACATACATTGCCTGCTTCGTATCTTTTGCCTAGTGAATCAGTGGATGAGGAGCGGCAGGGCATGGGGGGGGGGGAGTTGTTTTCCTTATCATACAACAAAAACTGTCCCACCGGTAGTTTGCTAGGATGCTGACTCCGAAATTCCCAGGTGTCAAATCCTAGCTGAGTTTTGTTCTGTTGTCTCAATGATGTGTATGGCCACCATACAGAAGCAATGTAACAGAGTTGGGTTCTTTTTTTGTCTTGCTCAGGACACACTCTCCAGCCTGGGGCCCCAGAAGAAAAAACTTTTATAATAATACTGTCAGCTAGGAAAAAATTAAAAGCCACATATTAAGAAATATTTTCTTTGGCCTTAAAATTGTCTTCAAGTCAATGATGTGATTAGCAGGGACGAAGCCAGACATTTTTTAAGAGTGGGCTGAACTTTCACGTGACAAACATTTAAGAAATTGGCGAATTTAGTACACATTTAAAAAAAAACTGTTGAAAAAATTATTTTTCACAAATTTTAGGAGGGGGGTGGGGGCTTAGCCCCCCTTGTGGCCTGGTGATTAGTCAATAGAAGCTTTATAAGTCACACAATCTTGCTCATATGAAACTGAAGTTAGCAGGCTTATGAAACGGAATTGTTTACAGCTGAGTAGCATGATGTAAATACATTTGTACCCTCTCTATCCATGTTTCCCTGATTAGACTAAATCACTGGGACTGTAATATGCATATCCCATATACAAGAACAAATGCATATATGTTCTTTTTCTTACCGAGTGGCATCCTGGCATGGAATGGGTTGCCTGAACAAACCAGAAAAACCGGCAACAAACATCATTTAAAACACTGATCAAACTGCAAGACTAGACTAAAACCACTGATAAGCGTAGGACACATTAATCTTCTGCTTAGAAGGAGCATCTGTAACATTTAAGCTTAACATAAGTAATGCCTTTAAGAAAACTGAATTTGTTTTTACAAATTATTAGTTAGCAATCGTTTGTTCTACTCTATTGTTGATGCATTTTTTCTGACTTATTGTGTGGGGACATATTACAATGTACATACATAAACTGCTTGGGCAATATTGTACAAATATTTAATTTATTCAAACCCATGCTTTGCTATTTAACAAGCTGCACTGTCTATATATATATATATATATATATATATATATATATATATATATATGAAAAGCTCTGTGTGTGTGTGTTTAACCAATCAAATTGGTTTATTTAAAGACACATGACCTTATTGCTTCATATTTTACCTTTGCAATTTTACCTAGCACATGTTTCCTCGCTAGCTTAGTGGATACCTGGGTTTGATTCTCCAGTTAGTCTATTATTCTATACCTTTTTTTTTCTTAAACTTTTTCTTTTCCAATTAATATAACAATATTACTTTTTTTTAAAGATTGTAAATCCATGGGCAACACCGGGCAATTTAGATTTTTGTTAAATAAAAAGACTTGCCTATTTTTAACCCGATTACAATTTAATTTTTTTAAATTACTTTCCTAAATGTCTTCAGTAAAAAATAATTATTTGTTGAATTATTAGAGCTATAGCTTTCTGGGCATTGTAGTATATAACATTTGCATCTGTAGCTAATACAGGTCTGGTTTACTTTCTCCTGGGCAACGCCGGGGAATTTAGTTTGTTTATATATTATATTCTCAACTTGATGTAAATACTTTCATTATATGAACTCAAGTAATATGGAATGGGTTGCCTGAACAAAGCAGGAAAAACCAGTAACTTATAATCATTTAAAACAACCAATCAAAATGCAAGACTAGATTCAGACCACTGATGATCATGATATGCAATAATCTTATTTATAGAAGGAGCATCTGTAACATATAAGATAAGATTAAATTTTATAGAAGGAGCATCTGTAACACATGAGATAAGATTAAATTTTATAGAAGGAGCATCTGTAACATATAAGATAAGATTAAATTTTATAGAAGGAGCGTCTGTAACATATAAGATAAGATTAAATTTTATAGAAGGAGCATCTGTAACATATAAGATAAGATTAAATTTTATAGAAGGAGCATCTGTAACATATGAGATAAGATTAAATTTTATAGAAGGAGCATCTGTAACATATAAGATAAGATTAAATTTTATAGAAGGAGCATCTGTAACATATAAGATAAGATTAAATTTTATAGAAGGAGCATCTGTAACATATGAGATAAGATTAAATTTTATAGGAGCATCTGTAACATATAAGATACGATTAAATTTTATAGAAGGAGCATCTGTAACATATGAGATAAGATTAAATTTTATAGAAGGAGCATCTGTAACATATAAGATAAGATTAAATTTTATAGAAGGAGCATCTGTAACATATAAGATAAGATTAAATTTTATAGAAGGAGCATCTGTAACATATAAGATAAGATTAAATTTTCGGACTGACCACCATAATAAATTTTTCTATTAAAAATGTTTAGCAGTAAATCTATTCTAAAAGTATTCTTCTGGAAACTGGTGAACGCTGTTTCACCATCACAGACCTATATGGATCAAATTGTTCAGACAAGGTTTACCTTTTTTTTTAAATTTGTGTGGTAACTATCAGCTTGTGGTATTAATTGAAGCACTCAAGCGTAAAGTATCAATGTTATCTTTTAATTGCTTCTCCAAGAACGTAAAGTGTTATATATATAGATTGTATACAAGATTGTATATTATCTGCCTTCAATGGCACAAAGAATCATAATACACTTATACTCAGCAGTTAACATTCCAGCTTTTGAAGAAATAAAACAATTGCTTTTTTAAATATGTTAAATAAAATACATTTGGTGAACTAAACAACTTGTTGTTTTTTTCAAATATAGTTCTGATATCTTATTTTAAAATTTATTGAGTTATTAACTTATTATTGAGTAAGAGTTAAGGTTAATTTTGCTGCTTATATTTTTTTTTTACTCAGTAGTGTTGTTGATGTGGTTTTTGTTTTTTTTCAATGCTGATGTTGATCAAATAATTAATCTAGAATATTTTGTTTCAAAGTTTCAGGTTATGTGCTTTGAAAAATGGTTTGAAAGAAATAAATGTTGAATGATAATGTTCATGAATCGTGTTATGATTGTATGTGTGTTCATATATAAATGGTGTGATTGTTTATTATATGTATGTTTGCGTTATGATTGTATTAATTTGTATGTTGGTTAATATATAAATGGTATGATTGTTTATTGTATGTATGTTTGTGTTATGATTGTATGTTCGTTAATATATAAATGGTGTGATTGTTTATTTTACGCTATGTATTTTTATGAATGAATCGTGTCTGTGTTGATGCATATATTATTTTTTATGGTGCGTCATTGTTGATTGGCTCTATTGACATATTGCTCTAAATGGTTCTATTTATGAATGCCACTGTTGATGTATAAATTGTAATTCTTTATTGTATATATGTTGATGGTCTTGATTGCTGTCAGCTACTGCAAATCTATGAATTGTGATGTTGATTTTATATAAATACTTTGTTTTTAAATTGTGTTTTTTTTATATCATTGAAATATAACTTTGAGGGAAACTAATGAACTTTACATATTTTTGTTTGTTTGCGTATACCTGGTTTCTGAAAGTCATATGTGTTTAAGACTGCACTGCCTTGCATGGACATAGACAAAGATGGCGACGGTCAACTCCTTGCACCAAACCTATTATCCTATATGGTGACTTGGCTACATTATCTATAGATAGATATATATATATATATTTAGATAGATATATAGATAGATAGATAGATAGATAGATAGATAGATAAATAGATAGATAGATAAATAGATAGATAGATAGATAAATAGATAGATATATATATAGATAGATAGATAGATAGATAGATAAATAGATAGATAGATAGATAGATAAATAGATAGATAGATAGATAAATAGATAGATAGATAGATAGATAAATAGATAGATAGATAAATAGATAAATAGATAGATAGATAAATAGATAGATAGATAGATAAATAGATAGATATATATATAGATAGATAGATAGATAGATAAATAGATAGATAGATAAATAGATAGATAGATAGATAGATAGATAGATAGATAGATAGATAAATAGATAGATAGATAAATAGATAGATAGATAGATTGACTGATTGATTGATGATAGATAGATATATATATATATATTTAGATAGATAGATTGACTGATTGATTGATTGATGATAGATAGATATTATATATATATATCTTGGTCTCTCTTTTTTTTTTCTTCTCTCTTTTAACTGAGTGTGCACCTGTGCGTATATATATATATGTTTAACACTTCCTGGTTGCTGTGTATTGCTTATAGGTAGGCCTACCATAGTTTTTGTTTCATTAGTAATAGCAAAGAGAAAGGGGGGGGGATAGATCGGATATTTATCTTGGCTTTGCTTTTAGCATCCACGAGTATAATTGTAGAAGATCCAACCCCACTACCCATCCACTTCCCCTTCTGCTCCATCAGAAGCCAGTGAGTTCTCCTCCCCTCCTCTGTATACCTCCTTGGCCCAATAACCAGCGCTCCATTACTCACGCCAGAGTGAGCGATTCGACTATTATAACCTATAATCTTTTTTTTTTGTTTGTAAGCGTGATCCTCGTTCTACTCCCTCGGGGAACAAAATATAGAGGGGGCGTAGGGATGTGAGTTTAGTTTGGGGGGGGGGCGGTGAGAGAAATGGGAGGGGATACGTTTTTACTACTCGTGAGAGACCCAAATGGGGTAGAAAATGTGTCGAGGAATAACAATGTCATAGGACACCCCCTTATTTAGATCTCACACACAAATGAATTAGCCACAATAAAGACCGGGGAGTGGGGGGCGCTCAACTTGTAACGCCCCTTGTCCCATGTAGCTCACACCTCCTTAAATCCTGCAGACTCCATGACACGGAGAAGGCATTGCTTGCTTTTTTTTTGTTTTTGTTGTATTTCTCTATAACCATCTTCTCCTATCCTTGTCTTCAGAAATTGTATTTCGTTTTTCTTCTGAAAGACAAGGGGGGGGGGAGGCTAAAAACGGGCTTGTACTTTTGAAAAACATGATAATCTCTGCGGATGAATATCTTAACGAGGTTGTCACGTGGAAGTGTTGAGTGATTTGTCAATGCGGAGTGACGGGACTATATTCATGAGGCAAAAAAAAGGGGGTGGAGGAGGGAGAGGGGGCAGCCGACAGTTGGGAACGGGAGGTATCGGTTACAGACGACATCTGTTCGTTTTTTTTTCTAGTTTTGGGTGTTTTTTAGCGCCGGTAAGGCTATGGTCGAAAAAAAGGGGGAGTTCATGGCGAGAACACAAGAGGTTTTGCAGACGTGGGAAGATAGCTTGATAGATGTTGGCAAATTGACCGTGCCGGACCGGACACGCTGAAACAGGAAAAAAGGGGTTGGGTGGACAATAGCAAATTTGTTGCATGCTAAGGAGACTTGCACTCTTAAGGGCAGATGTAGCAAGAGGGATGATAAAATTGATTGTAGGCCCAGATGTTTAGAATTTTAGTCCAGTGGCTTTCCAAATGCTGGTCCTGTTATTTCAATATATCTCATAAAGGAATCCCTAAAAAAAAATGTGTATCTCAACCTTTCTAAAAAAATATGTAACAAGAAAAATTTTTTATTCTTAGCGTTAACACATTATGACTCCAAATCTATATGCCTTTGTTATAGATAATGTCATAACATTACAAAATAGACGTAGGGGCCTACCGGTAGTTTAACTCAGATTTCTTGGCCGAATAAAACAAGATTTATCAATTGCCGAATACTGAATCTTTACTTTAAGTTTAAGCGTTAGATTTGTCAATGTTACCCTCTGGTAAGCACCTGTATTTTCTGATGGCATGGAAAAAATCACCAAATTCCATGAAACATCGATCTAATGGTTTCATAACAAACAAACAAAAAAGCCATAATCTCAACACAATGGATGAAAGCAAAATAGTCTAACAGTTTTCTGCAACTTGTTTCCCAAATACAAAATTTAAGAGAAAACACTTTGGGATGAATCTCACCCAATCCTTGGACCTGGAAGTCATTTACGATCTGCACGCAGTAGAACTGGTGAACGCTGCTTCAACGGCCCTATGATCAGTTAGGTCCGAATGGTACTTTACTTACGCAGTAGTTGATTGTCTTTTGTCACTGAAAGTTAGAACTGCAAGATGTTAAAAATGTGTGAATTTATTTATTTCTCTATATTTATCAATATATAATTATGCAATGTACATAACTCTTATTATAGTAGTTCATGTATGTAAGTAAAAATTAACAGAAGCTTTTTGTTCCGAATTAGTATTCGGGAATGGTATGGGTTGCCTGTAAGTAAACTACCCGTCTGATGAAATTGGTCATATGTCCGGTGAAGCAGCGTTCACCAGTTTTCAGTGGCCAGATTCACCAAAAATGTATAATTTGTAGCAAAAAAAAAAAAAATTAATGTAAAATAAAACTTGGATCTGAAAGTAAAATTCATGTCTTGCACTTAAATTGTAAAAATGTGTCATTATCGGCTGAAAGCTTGCAGCCTCAATTATAAAGTTCTATATAGATTATCTCTTTGGGCATAATTTGAATTTGGATAAAAAGTAAAAAGTTTTTTTTAATTTTATAAAAACATACAAGTGTAGGCTTGCAAAATTGCTCTAATGGTTATTCTTATCATATCTTATATATTACAGACGCTCCTTCTATAAAGAAGATTATTGTGTCCTACGCTCATCCGTGGTCCTAGTCTAGTCTTACATTTTTATTAATGTTTTAAATGATGTTAAGCTACTGGTTTTCCAGGTTTGTTCAGGCAACCCATTCTATGCCCGAATGCCACTCGGGAGAAAGGGTACATATATGCATTTGTTCTCGCATAAGGGACAAGGAAAGTGTTTTTGTCTTTATGTTTATCTCAACTTTGCAACAGGTTGTTATTGTGTTGTATTTCTAAATTAGAGTTTAATGCCTTATGTATTATTACTACTTTACTATTTGCCCTTCTGTCCTCTAGTGTTTCTAGGTTTAGTGATTTGACTAATGGTGTCACTCTTGTTAATTGGCAATATTCACTAGTTATGAACCTTGCAGCTCTTTTTTAAATTTGTTCTAATTTTTTAATGTTTTTTTTAGTTGATGGGTCCCATACGGATGCTGCACATTCTAGTGTAGGCCTAACTAATGTGAGATAGCATTTTAGCTTTATATTCTTATTACATTTGTAAAAGTTCCTTTTTATGAATCATAATGTTTTGTTTGATGTTTGAGTTGTCTTTGAAAAAATAAAACACTGCCTAAACATGTATATAAATGTGAGTGAAACTAATTAACAACTTTAGACAAAATAACGTAGATCAGCAGTTTATAAATGTACAGTGTGTGTTGCCTATATCAGGATAACGTAGATCAGCAGTTTATAAAAGTACAGTGTGTGTTGCCTATATCAGGATAACGTAGATCAGCAGTTTATAAATGTACAGTGTGTGTTGCCTACATCAGGATAACGTAGATCAGCAGTTTATAAATGTACAGTGTGTGTTGCCTATATCAGGATAACGTAGATCAGCAGTTTATAAATGTACAGTGTGTGTTGCCTACATCAGGATAACGTAGATCAGCAGTTTATAAATGTACAGTGTGTGTTGCCTATATCAGGATAACGTAGATCAGCAGTTTATAAATGTACAGTGTGTGTTGCCTATATCAGGATAACGTAGATCAGCAGTTTATAAATGTACAGTGTGTGTTGCCTATATCAGGATAACGTAGATCAGCAGTTTATAAATGTACAGTGTGTGTTGCCTATATCAGGAGTCGGCAAACTTTTGCTAATAATGTGCCAAACTAGGGTTTCTGAATCAATCAGTGTGCCAACAGCCTAAAAGTAAACCTGCTCTATTATACTTTTAAAAAAAAATTATTATAGGACAATTAATTTAACTCCGTAACAAGACCAAAGCCAAAAGCTAAACATGTTTATAGAGAAAATAGTTAAAGCTTTTTATTAATAATTAATATGTTTGTGATTGTCATCCTTTTTTTGTTTGGATTTATATTAAATACAATATTTTATTAGTATTCTAAACTTTCACATTCATGGTAATTATTGTCTAAACATTATAATTTGATACTCAATTTGAAGATCTAACACTTACTAATACTTATATTGCGATCTCAGTTTACTGAGATGTTCTTTAACTGTGTTATATTTAATATGGAAATAGAAATCATGAGGTTATTATCATTAAGCGGAATGAATACGTCGTAATCATACAAACTGGGTAGTTATTGTAATGTTTGAAAATATACTTATAAATTCTTTAAACATAGAATATTTATATAATATTCAAACACATTAACAGTTTGATCATTTCATAGTTATAAATTATAATTTATTTTATTCTTTTATAACATAAAAGAAAAGAAACTTACTAAAAATATTAGCGCAAATAAAATGCGTTGTCTCCCTTTAATTAAAAACCGTTTCCACATTTAACTTTGATTGCAAAACAAGTTTTGTTTTGTAATGTAAAAATATTACTGACTTAGGCTATTTGTATTTATTTATAAGTCTAAGTTGAACCAAAAGCTGAAAGTAGAAGAACGAATGCCTATCAGTTGATAATAGCAGATGACTTTCCTAAGCTAAGCAGCTTTCTTCCAGATTTTTTCAGCAAATGAGCACATTTGCATGCCCATTTTCGAAATGTTTAAAATTCAACTTGCTGCATTTTAAAATCGCCAATATCCCTCCACTTTAAAAAGATCTACCTCTAAGAAGGTTGTAGTAAGATCAAGCTAGTGAGGCTTGATGCGGTATGGACAAATAAGTCCATGAATTTGAAAGTCTTGTCGTTGGTTAGAAAAGTCCTCTTTGAGTACTTCGATGTACTTCTGAAACAGCCCTAAATATCTTTCTAAATATATGCCTTAATATAGGGATGTCTTCTTCTTCGCCATTATCAACTCCTAGTGGAGCATTGGCAAATCAAATTTTTTCCATGTCTTCCAGTCTCCGGCTATCTTCTCTAACTCTTTCCAGCTTTTCCCGATCAGCTGCACATCCTTGTCCACTTCTCTCCGTCAGGTGTTATTGGGTCTACCTCTTCGCCTTGCACCCTGTGGATTCCATGCAAGAGCTTGTCTAGTCAAATTTGTAGTCGGTGAAATTGATTTCACGGCACAATATGTCCAGTTTCATTTCAAATCCATTCCAGTTGTCCTTGTAAATGCGTTCAACTCACTGAAATGTGTTGCTATGTCGTTCAGACACACGTCTGCTTCAACAGTCAGTTTTCCTCATTCAGAACCTGAAAATGTTGTTAGTCTTTTTTTTAATCTCTCGCGTGCCATTGAAAATTGCTCTGCGTGCCAAGTTTGGCACGCTTGGGTTAGATTGCCGACCCTCGGCCATTTAGTTATAATGGGCCAACGTTTTTTGGGGAGTAGACCTAGTTCTTAACACGTAATAATTAATTAAACTTATAGTAAAGAACCATTATAGTGCTTTTAATGGTGAAGATTTATGTTCCCGGCTCTGGAATGTGTCCCTGAGTCTACCCCATTCGATGGGGCAAAATAAAATGGGCTGGGCATTGCGCTGGCCACACAATTCCCTAGTATAATATATTCCGTAATCACCAAAAACTGGTGAACGCTGCTTCACCAGCCCTATGAATCTGGATTACTTTAAGTAACTCGAGTGATTATGGGCCAAGCTACAATATTTGTTGCATGTAATTAAGATTTTAAAAAATAATTTTAAGTAGGCAGATTCAATAGCTGTAAAAAAAAAAACAAATGGGTCCCAGTATCAGAGATAGGCCTCAAGTAGGGATATATTGTCATTGGATTATACAAGTAGATAACTATAATTTGACTATAGATTTTTGTGAACCAATAGGCCTACAGATTCTGGAGCCTCGCCTACTTTTGGGATTGTGTAGTCAACCAAATGCCCATACCTCTTTCTTCATTCTAATATTTCGGTAGGCTACTCTTCAGAGAATGGACTATAGGCAGCGAGCTCAGATCTCATTAGCGAAGGTCCAGCAGTTGTTCCCCGGGTCTGCAAGGCGTCCCTGTTTTCTCCCTGAAAGGGGTCAAGGCATTAGTTAGAGAAAACTCAACAAGCGGTCGAGAATTGTGCTGGCCACACGAATCCCAATGGATCTGTGCAGCAGCATTCACAAGTTTCTGTAGCACAATCAAACAAAAGCATTGGCTTTAGAAAAGGAACATTTACAAATATAATAAGAACATTAAGCTTAAGTGCTGCCTCACAATAGTTAAACTAGACCTATACTAGAATATGCCTCATCTGTAAGGGATCCAGCAACTAAAGAAAACATTTATTTTAAAACTACAAAATATCCAGAAAAGAGCTGCAAGGTTTATTACTAGTGAATATTCACAACTGACAAGTGTTACGTCGACAATCCCCTTGTGGCCAGAGCTGTGTAGATCTTGCTGATAATTCTCGTTAGTCCTAGGGGAGACTTTAATTATTAGTATTTATGTTTCAGTATTACACGAACTCTTCTTATAGTCCTGGGCACAAACTCAGTATTTGTGTTCCAACATTTCCTTTCTTGGACATTAGAGTAGTAGATAAATCTTATAGTAATGTATACAACACAATAGAATAGTAACTTGACAAGGAAGCTTCAGTGTAACTGTTGTTGATAGTTTATTTCAGGTGATATGTTCAATATATACAATATATCTATTATGTACAGTTAGAATAAAATAGTGCAAACACAAACGTTCTCAAAGGAACATATTTTGAAACTCTATCTTTCATACAAAACAAATCATTAAATACCATCCGAGTGGTGCAAAGGACAGACCCATTACCAGTAGGGGTGAAAATCATGGTATCATTACAAAACTCATAACAAAACGATAGGAACTTCCCCTATTAAATAATGAGTCGTTCCCAGACCCTGAGAATTGGAGATCAACACAGAATCCCAACATTAAGTAGAATCATTTGTCTTCCCACTAAACGCTAGGCGATCGGAAGCCTAAGCCCCGCCCACAAAATCCTGTTTTAATGAGAAAAAGAGGGGGAAGAAGAATAAACATTGCGTGTTCCAATTCTTGGAAAAACAATATATATGACACGCCCCCACCCAATGAAAGAAATAATGTACCATAATTACCCAAGTAATACTCAACATGGTACATTTTTCGTACTTAACACTATCGTTTTAACAACCATCAATCAATGGAAGATTATAAGACAATTTAAGCAAACATGGCTCGCTGGCACAACTAAATTATAAAAAGTGTCACTACCCAATGGTGATTGTGATTATAACGTGATGGACAAATATTTCCCCGTTAATTTTAATATTAACTAATGTCTCAACAAGTACAAATAATTCAAAAATATTCTAGTCATTCTTATTTTAACTATGTACAGTTGTGTGGATTTCCACCAAAAATTTGCAAAAAGTTTTAATCTATTTAAACAAATATAACATTGCTCAAACTCTGTCAATTTTCAACAGTTTACTTCTAATATACAAACCAAAAGATAAGTAATACGTAACTCGAATCAAACTATAGGTTACTTCCCCTTTAAATTACAGTGTCAACTTGACATTAACAGGGTTCATACCTAAGATGATAATACTTCCCCTTTTCTCAAATATGAGGAGAAAATACGCTCTAGTTACGATTACTACAGTAATCTAAATATTAAAATGTAATCCACTATTATGCGTTTTTGGCAAATTTGAAAGTTTAATATAAAAGTTTGTTCAGGGTTGAATGAGTGCACACCTTTAGGTACCTTTGTTTCCCTCCGTTCCTGGATATATGGAATATATAACAACCTATACAACATAGTGAATGTCCACTAGTTTTTCCCATTCTATTACCATGATATAACAATTTAGCAATAGATTTCCAATATTAGGCCCCTTTCTATTAATTTATACCAATTGATATTACATCTCTTTCTAAGATAAAAATTGTACATATTATTATTTAGTTCCATTCATTAACTAAAATAAAACAGGATAATAAATCAACTAGCTCAAAGTTTTCCCACTTAATTGCATGTGATGACAATTACTTTTATCCATCCATATCAAGTAAATACGTGCATATTTATATATTTATTGCAGCATGCATCAACATTTAAATGGAATTTCTTTTCCATAATCAAATGAATTTAAAATATATCAGAACATCAATATTATTCATGATTATAAAAATTATTATAACTTTCAAAAGACTTGACTTCTGTATGATACAAGTATTCTATAGGTATTCCATAATCAAAATTCAAACGAATGATAGGTTATCATGACACATTCTTAATGAATAAGTGAGATGATCTGAAAAAGAAGCATTGGTTTATTCAGTCAATCATGTAGCACCCGAGATAGAGTATCAGCTGTGAAGTTGTCTCTAGTCTCTATCTTGTCGATGATACGGGAATGGGATACCAGTCGGTCTTTGTCAAATTACTTAATTTCCCAAAGTCTCTATAAAACTGCAGTGTGTGGTCGGCTTTTGGTACCATCACAAAGGGTGTAGACCATTTGCTATCACATTTTTCTCCTATGTCATCTAATCTTTACCTCTGCTCTAATATGTTCAAGTCTGATGGGGTTAACTCTATATGGATGCTGTTTAATTGGCCTGGCACCCTCAGTTAATACTACATCGTGTTCTATTAGATGTGTCCTCCTGGGAACATCTGTAAACAGTGACTTATATTCATGTACGAGCTCAATAATCTTCTCCTTATCTTCTACCGGAAGATGTTCCAGCCTTGTATCTAAACTCTTAAGGGCTTCTGTATTATTAAGTTTACTTTCTGCAAACTTATATTCTATCCTAGATAAGTCCGTCGGGACTCTAGCTAATGAAATCATGGGGACCTCCCGTGGTTTACTCTTTTCCCTGGAAACATAGGGCTTAAGAAAATTAATATGGCATACCCTCTGCTTTTGTCTCCGGTCAGGAGTCTTTATCAAATAATTGACCTCGCCAAGCTTTGACTCTATCTCATAGGGTCCACTAAACTTTGCACTTAAAGGCTGATTTTGCAAAGGTAGAAACACAAGAACTTTGTCACCTGGTGCAAAAGTTCTAGCTGTAGCTTTACGGTCATAGTTCTGTCTCATACGCTCCTGCATCTGTGGAAAATGAATCTTCACATGGTTAAAAGCATGATAAAGCCTATTTTTAAATTTATCTACATATGACAAAAGTCCAATCGGTTCACTGTCCGTTAGCCAAGTTTCATGTAGAAGTTTCAACGGACCTCTGACTGAGTGTTCATACACAAGTTCGAATGGGCTAAACCCCAGGGATTCCTGAGTGGCCTCCCTTGCAGCGAACAGTACATAAGGCACACCCTTATCCCAGTCTTTCTCGTTTTCATAACAGTACTTTTTAAGCATCGATTTTAATGTCTGATGAAACCTTTCCAGAGCTCCCTGGCTCTCAGGATGATAGGCACTTGATAGCCTATGGCTTATCCCTAATTGTTCCATGACTTGTTTGAAAATGTTCGAAGTAAAGTTAGTCCCCTGGTCGGACTGTACTGTCTTCGGTAGGCCATAACGTGTGAAGAAATTTGTCAGGGCGTCTACCACCTTCACTGTTGTTATGTTCCGCAACGGAATGGCTTCCGGGAAGCGAGTGGATGAACACATGACTGTGAGCAGGTATTGAAAACCGGCTTTTGTTTTCGGCAACGGGCCCACGCAATCAATGAGTATATGACTGAATGGTTCGTCGAACGCTGGTATCGGCTGGAGTGGAGCGACAGGAATTCGTTGGTTAGAACGTCCTACCATTTGGCATACGTGGCAAGTCTTGCAGTATTGTTCGACATCTCTTCTCAGTCCTGGCCAGTAGAAGTAAGGGAGGATACGGTGGTGCGTTTTCCGGACTCCCATGTGACCAGCGAAAGGAAGATCATGCGCCATACGCAGTATATCTTGACGATAGCACTTAGGTATTACAATCTGGTGAATACTGTCCCACTCGTTTGTACCTGAGTTGAGCGGTTTCGACTTTCTTATCAACACTTCATCTTTCATGTAGAAACATTCCGCCATTGCATCTGCAGTCTTTTCATCAACAGCTTTCATTCTGAGTTGCATTATTACTTCGTCATTCAATTGTTCTTTCACCAATTTCTGCTTTGGTGACAAAATGTTATCGTTCTCTGTTGCAACTCCAGTTGTTAGTTCAGCAAAGAACGTAACACTTAAATCGATGTCAGGTGTTTCTGTTATCACTGTTTCATTCGCAGGTGTGTCTTCAGAACAGACAAACACATCTTTCGTTGCACTACACGGCGTAGCAGGAGTCTTTACCGACTTCTTTTCCTGCATTGCTCTTGTCAGTGCACATGTTGGGCGTTCATTGGCAGGACGTAGGTTTTTGTCCTCCGCCATCTTTGTCTCCAACACTTTAACCATGGGCTCGACAGTGACTCAGCCGCCCATAATGTCATTTCTTAATATCATGGAAACGCCTTTGACGGGTAGTGCGCGCCACACTCCCACTACGATGTTACCTGTAAAAATATCCGACTCGAGTTTTATTCTGTGCAGTGGAGCTTCCACAGCCTCCATACTAGCACCTCTCAGCACAACAGACTCACCGGTACTGGTGGCATCTGTTAACGGCACACTGCCCTCCAGGATCACGCTGACAGCAGAGCCCGTGTCACGTAATATCTGTATTTTCTTCTTGCTGAGTACATCGACTTCTGTCGACACTGTCCCCTCGTAGACAAAGGGTCGAAAATCGGATAAGTCGTCCTCTTCCGGGACTTCAGGAACCATCTGTTCCTCACGGCCTTCTGAAAGCATAATAGATTGAGTACAGCTATTCTCTTTTACCTTAGATAGACTGTTCTCAAAAACCATCGACTCCACAAATATGGGCGATGCCGGCCGCATTTCTTTTGAGTTTCTTGACCCTGTGTTGCACACTTCTTCTGTCTGCTTGCTGTCTTTCTGCACTCTGGCACAGTGTAGAATAGCACCTTGCTTCTTGGTAAGGATCCAACAATCTTTCTTCATGTGGCCCTCTTTCTTGCAATTGAAACATACCACCTTTGCTTTATTTACATCTGTCTGCTTCCTGAAATGAACTAAGTTACTATTATTATTTACACCACTGTTCTTATTATTGTTTTCACTTGTCTCTTTTGGTTTACTAGCCTCCTTGGGCTCTGGTTTGTGCACTTTGGGTTTGTCAGCATAATATGGCTTTATGCTGGCGTGAATTATGGCATAGTTATCTGCCAATCTAGCAGCTTCATGCACATCTTCAACCCCTCGGTCTGAGATGTGGGTTTTAATATCCACTCGAATACAATCATTGAATTCCTCAAACAATATTAGGTTCTTGAGTTTATCAAACTCACTTACATTCTGTGACCTTAGCCACTGTTCTAACATTTTCTCCTTTTGTCTCAAAAAGTCTACTTGAGTTTGATCATATGCCTTCTTTCTGTCTCTAAATAGCTTTCTATATTTTTCTGGTGTCAGGGAATAACTTTTTAGCACCCTATCTTTGATCACTTCATAGTCATTTATTTCCTCGGGTGTTAAACTCAACACTACGTCCAATGCTTTTCCTTTTTTGAGAGTTGACCTTAACAATAAAGCCATCTTATCATCAGGGAACTGATAATCTACAGCTATCCTCTCAAAAAGCAAAAATAAATCTTGAACATCTTCTTCTCTGAATATAGGCAAGTGTTGCTTCATTGCGCTAATATCCATACCATTGCTGTCCCTACGATGGTCAGGTCTGTTCATGCGTGCCATCTCTATCCTATCTCTGCTTTCAATCCTAATTCTTTCATTTTCCCTTTCAGTTTCTATCCTAATTCTTTCCAATTCCATTCTCTTCATAGCTAATTGGAATTTTAGGTTTTCACTCAACCCTTCATCTTCATCATTGTTTGATGATCTAGATGACATATTTCTTACCTCGTCTCCGTGGGCAATTACCTCGCCCCCACTGGGAGCTACATAACCTTCATTGATATCGTTCTGGCCCACTTCAACTACATTACCAGTGTTCATGGCATTCTGCCCGTTCAAACATGTCATAATTTCTTTGATCAAACGATTACGATTAGTTCTTGCCTGTCCTGCCTCAATCCCAAAGGACTCAGCTAATTCTTTTAGTTTAGCAAATGACATGGCATTAAGTTCCTCACTTGATATATTCGAAGCCATAGTGTAGCGTTCGAAATATTTGTGATAGTAGAGTAGTATATATTGTATAATAAAATATAAAGTTCCAACTTACGATTTGTCCAGAATTTTGCACAATATAATATTACACACTTCGTGGAATCTTCACACTTCCCAAGGCATAAATACGCAAACCAGTTCTCTCCTCTTTTTTAAAAAGAATAGTTTCACAGTCCTAGAAAACGAAAGACAAATATGCCGCTCTCAGTACTACTAATGTCACAAAATATTTCTAGGTCAGGAAAAATATAACTCAAATTTTCCAGACGAGATCAACAAATTTTTTCCAATCCTAGATCAGGAAAAGTAGAACTCAAATATACCGAACGAGACCACCAAATTTTGTTACGTCCACAATCCCCTTGTGGCCAGAGCTGTGTAGATCTTGCTGATAATTCTCGTTAGTCCTAGGGGAGACTTTAATTATTGGTATTTATGTTTCAGTATTACACGAACTCTTCTTATAGTCCTGGGCACAAACTCAGTATTTGTGTTCCAACATTTCCTTTCTTGGACATTAGAGTAGTAGATAAATCTTATAGTAATGTATACAACACAATAGAATAGTAACTTGACAAGGAAGCTTCAGTGTAACTGTTGTTGGTAGTTTATTTCAGGTGATATGTTCAATATATACAATATATCTATTATGTACAGTTAGAATAAAATAGTGCAAACACAAACGTTCTCAAAGGAACATATTTTGAAACTCTCTCTTTCAGACAAAACAAATCATTAAATACCATCCGAGTGGTGCAAAGGACAGACCCATTACCAGTAGGGGTGAAAATCATGGTATCATTACAAAACTCATAACAAAACGATAGGAACTTCCCCTATTAAATAATGAGTCGTTCCCAGACCCTGAGAATTTGAGATCAACACAGAATCCCAACATTAAGTAGAATCATTTGTCTTCCCACTAAACGCTAAGCGATCGGAAGCCTAAGCCCCGCCCACAAAATCCTGTTTTAATGAGAAAAAGAGGGGGAAGAAGAATAAACATTGCGTGTTCCAATTCTTGGAAAAACAATAAATATGACACAAGTATAACACCAATAGTTAAATCACTAAACTTTTATGACATAAGGGCAAAGAGTAAAGTAGTAATAATATATAAAGCATTGCATTCTAACTTAGAAATACAACACAATAATCGATTACAATGCTCTGACAAACATAACGATAAAAACACTTTTCTCATTCGATATAATATGACAAGAACAAACGCATATCAGTTACCTTTCTTCCCGAGTGGCATAAGGGCATGGAATGGGCTACCTGAACAAATCGGGAAAAGCAATAATTTAACATCATTTAAAAAACTAATCAACATGCAAGACTAGACTTAAACCACTTATACGCATAGGACGCGCTAATCTTGTTTATAGAAAGAGCGTCTGTAACAAATAAGATAAGATAAAGTAAGATAAGATAATGCCCAGCCGCCTTACTTATCCCCAACCCATCCAAGCTGGGTAGACCAGGGAAACCCTCCAGGAGCCTGGGCACGGCCGGCCTCGTATAATAATAGTAATCGATATTGTCTTCTGCACTCTACCGGTATTTAGTAGCATCTGCAACGGTATATGATAAGCCTAGACATAAACAATGGATATGCGTATGGCCAGTGGCGTAACTTTAGAGAGGGTGGAGGGGGAGACAGCCCCCCCCCCCCCCCGGTGCCGAGGTTTGGATTGGCGCCAAACTGACACTTCAAAATAAAAAAATAATAAGTACAATATATTTAACCCAACACATTGCAATCATTCAGTTCTCCGTCATTTTAACTCCTAGTATGTACATAGAAAGAACCAAGCTATCGCATTAACCCTTACAGTCCCGGGCGCGTATATAGCGGAGCTGAAGGCAGCATAGATAGAAGCAGGTCGGTACGGGAAGGGTTAAATTTTGTTTTCTACTAAAGAAAATCAATAATTTCAACACCCCCACAATGTCTTACTACAACCTTAGCCTTTTGTGTTATTACTCACTAAAACACGAAAACTAGCATTTAGGTAGGCACATATTTCAACTCCTGTCCCGCCCCAGGCATTATTTTCCAAAGTTATGCCCCAGCGGGCACACCACAGCGGGCACACCCCAGCGGGCACACCGTAGCGGGCATACCACATCGTATCGACGGGGAAATAACGTAAATTCCAAGTTTTTTCGTAATTTTCACGTTTTTTTTCCCCCGTCGATACGACGCGGTTTGCCCGCTGGGGCCGCTGTTTCGGGCAACACGATTTTATTTTTGTTCTTTATTTATTTTTGTAAAAGGAGCTTCTGTAACAGAAGATAAGATATAGGCCTGGTAAAATTTTGTGACAGTCAAAAGTCTGACACTTTGTTACATCTTTGGAGAAAGAGAATAACGACTTACATGCTGCAGGTCGGCAGGATTAGAACCCGGGTCATTTTGTCAACAGTCCAGAGTACTACCCACGGGATCACCTGCAAATGTATTTATTTATTGAGATCTATATATTATTTTCTTGAAATAAAAAACACCAAAGAAAAAAAAAGAAAAACAAAAACCCTTTGTTCGAATTGTTTTTGTAATGAAATATCCCTGTCGTCTGCAAAAATAATTTTCTATCATTGTTTTACGTCTGCTCCATCAAACAACGTGGCATCCATCAAACTACAAAAATAAAAAATAAATGTATAATCTCGCCCTAAGTTTGAGTTAATTTAAAATAGAGGCACATGAAAAAAAAACAACTAAAAAAAACAACTACCAAAACGTCTACCCACAAGCCATTGCGAATGTTTTGATGTCGTCTGCCGTGCTGCGACGTCTGCTCGATACTGGAGAATTTAATCCGGCTCACAGCGTGACGTCATTGCACACCGAAAAATTTTTTTTATAAAAAGAAGGGGTGAAGGGAAGAGGGGGGAAACGAGCCCCCCCCCCTTTTTTTTTTCCCTTCCCACTCCTCCCCCTTAAATAATAAATTGTCGACACTGGTTCTGCTTGGCCGATTGGGGCCAATAGGTTTGCAATTCATTTCGGAATTAGTAGGGGGAGACCATCTCTCAGATTGCAGAGGAACAAGGGGAAATAAATAAAACGCGTTGTCTTACAGGGTAGCCTCCCCATTGTCATCTTTTTTTTTTCCAAAACCCATATCCCGCACGCCTCCCGCCCCCCCCCCCCCCGCTCCTTTTTTTTGGTCGTTAATTTTTATTTTTTATTTTTTTTATTTTTTTTTCAATGACTCTATTTGTATGACATGTAATATCATTAAATTTAGGGCGCATGCGAAGTGGCACATTTCATTGAAGGGGGTCGACTCTATAAATGTAAATCGGGGTGCACTAAAATTCCTTTTCTTTCAAAAATAAAATAAAATTAATGCTAAAAATGCCTCGAACTGATGTGATATGATGCAATGAAAAAGTTTGCGTAAATTCTAGTTAGATTGTTACATTATCTATCAAGACTACGGCTACATTGTGTTCAATTGTTGTTGGTTTTTATTGTGGCAGTATTTTTATGTATTTAAAACTGCAAGTCATATTTATTTGTGACATAACATAAAATAAATTTTCCAGGCAATACAAGACTCATATTGTAGGCACTAATGGCTTTGGATTAAATTATCTTTTTTTTTAAGCATTTTAGCGTTGTTTTTATTTATTTAATAAAAACATATTTTATATTTCGGAATTAATATTCTAGATCAATGTCGTAGATTATAGAAGATCATGAAATATGATTATTTCTATTCAATGTTGACAAAAATTATTTATATATGCCTAGGCTAATTAATGTATCAATATTTTTTTAAAAGTATTAATCTGTTAGTAATAAAATGAATAATTACGTATATTAATTTTTATAGCGTTGCCAAAGAAAAAAAAATTTACATTGAGCAACAAATTCAAAAAAGAGCTGCAAAGTTCATAACTAGTGAATATTCCCAATTAACAAAAGTGACACCATTAGTCAAATCACTAAACCTAGAAACAAAGAGTAAAGTAGTAATAATACATAAGACATTAAACTCTAATTTAGAAATACAAACCAATAAAAAACTGTTGCAAAACTCGGATAAACATAAAGACAAAAACACTTTCCTTATCACTTATGCGAGAACAAATGCATATAAGTACTCTTTCTTCCCGAGTGGCATTCGGGCGTGGAATGTGTTGCCTGAACAAACCAGTAAAACCAGTAATTACAACATTTAAAACTTTAATAAAAATGCAAGACTAGACTCGGACCACGGATGAGCGTAGGACGCAATAATCTTCTTTATAGAAGGAGCGTCTGTAATGTATAAGCTTAGATAAGAGCAACAAACAAGCAAGAGCATAGATATAATTATCAAGGCCAGAACCTTTTGGTAACAATGTGCCAAACTAGGAGTTCTAAATCATTCGGCGTGCCAACAGCCTAAAAGCCAACCTGCTCTATTATACTTTTTTTTTAAATATTTTATTAGGACAATTTATTTAACTCCGTAGCAAGACCAAGGCCAAAAGCAAAAATTATTTATCGAGAAAATCGTTAAAGCGTTTAAAATTAAATACAAAATTAACTTGTTTGTGACTATCATCCTTTTTATTTGAATTTATATCAAATACAATATTTTATTACTAAACTTTCACATTTATTTATGCTAAGTATTGTCTTAACATTACAACTTGTTAGTCAAGATGGAGATCTAACTCCTGATAATATTAATTATATTTTGATCTAAGTTTATCTAAGACGCTTTTTAATGTTTATCATAATTAAGACATGTTCGTAATAGACACATTATACGGTAGTTATGCGGAATAGATACGTAGTTATCATACAAACTGGGTAGTTAATGTTATGTTTTAAAATATACATATAATTTCTTTAGTCATGTGTTATTTATATATTTTTTTAATACTTTTTACAGTTTGATCATATCAAAGTTATAAATTTTAAGCCAAGTATTTTTTATAAAAGAAATATTAGCAATAATTAGCGTAAATAAAACGGTTGAATTAGGCTATATCCCTTTAATTAAAACATTTCCACATTTGTTTCTATAGTGATGCCAAACAAGTTATGTTTTGTAATATCTTATCTTGTCTTATACATTTACAGACGCTCCTTCTATAAAGATGATTAAGCTTATTGCGTCCTACGCTCATCCGTGTTCCGAGCCTAGTCTTGCATTTTTATTAATGTTTTAAATAATAATAAGTTACTGGTTTTCCTGGTTTGTTCAGGCAACCCATTCCATGCCCGAATGCCACTTTAATATAACAAATATTAATTACTAATTATTATTTCTTTATGTAAATCGAACATTATGGTATTCATTACAAGATTTAATTATTAGAGAATTAAAATAATATACGTTAAACAGTAAGTTGTAAATAAACAATTCCTGCATCAATTGGTTGTCCATTTAAGGAGTTTATCTTTTAAACATTATTAAATAAAAAAATTACTTAATAAAAAAATGCCTTTCAATAAGTCTCTTATATATATTTAATTAATAATACAAATACATTTGCTTTAGGGTGAATTATATTTATGTTTAATTAAAGAAGTTGAGCATAAAAACTCTTTTAAATGTTATTAGTCTGTATAAATTATTAAGCGGCCTAGTGTAAGTGACCTCTTGTATGCTTAAAACAGCTTTCATGTGCGAAAAAATCTGTTCACACGTGTAAGTTGAACCAAAAGCTGAAAGTAAAAGAGCGAATGCCTAGCAGTTGAGAACAGCAGAGGACTTTCCTAAGCAGCTTCCTTCCAGATTTTTTCCGCAAACGGGTACATTTGGATGCCCATTTTGTAAATGTTTAAAATTCTACTTGCGCATTTTAAAATCGTCAATATCTTTTCACTTAAAAAAAAAAAGAACCACATCTAAGTAGGCTGTAGAAAATCAAACCAGTTAGGCTTGACTTGGTATGAAAAAAAATGAGTCCATCAATTTGAAAGTCTTGCCTTTGATTAGAAAACTCCGCCTTGATTGCTTCGATGTACTTCTGGGAAAGCCCATATATCTATTTTAATATATGCCTTAATATAATATGGATGTACATTGTACATGTATGTATACTTAACGTTTTGAAATTGATTTCACTGCAAAATATGCCCAATTTCACGGCCAATCCAGTTCAGTGGTCCTTGTAAATGCAAACTCACTGAAAACATTGGCTGCAACATTCAGTTTTCCTAATTCAGAACCGGAAATGTAGTGTTTTTTTTATCAATAAAGGTCTCTCGCATGCCATTGAAAATCGCTCTGTGTACCAAGTTTGACACGCGTGCCTTAGGTTGCCGACTCTTGCTCTAGTCCAAAAAAAGTATGTAAAAAAAAGTAAAGTACCCGTCGGACCGAGTTGGTCCGATGAAGCAGCGTTCACCAGTTTCTGTGGCCTCGGCATACTAGGTGATTGTGTGGCCAGCACTTTACCCCAACTAAGATCAGGTACCCCTCAGAGCTGGGTAGACCCTCCAGACTCGGGAAAAAATCCCAGCCTGCACCAGGATTCGTGCCCCCATAAAAAAGTATGTAGCTAATTAATAACTAAAGACTTTACAAACACAGGATAAATCAAATAAATGTAATACAAAAGTATAAAATTTGGTGTATAAAAAAATGTTTAACGAAGGTAAATATTAAAATAATGTGTTTTCTTCAAGATCTTTTTAAAAGTGACGATCTAACTAATCTGCCTGGGTTGGATTGGAAATAGATATCCATACTTTCGGATCAGAATATGAGAAGACTCTCTGGCCAACGGTCGTCAGAGAGAAACGGGGCACCCCCAGAAGCGATGAGTTGGCAGAACGGAGTGTTCTTTGCAGAATATAGGGGGTTGTTTAGTTCCTTGAGATAGTGTGTTTTGTTGACATAAAGTAGGCCTGTCGCCACTTTGTATACATTTTTGGCTGTCACAGGGAGCCAAAGGAGCCGACGCAGGAGATCTGTGTTAATATGCCTTGCCTAGCCTGCCTCGACTATTTAAAATTTAATTGATTGTCTTCTCTTACAGGAAACTATAGTACCGAGATGTGTAAATGTATGTATCCCCTAATATATCAATAAATTCGTAATAACTTGTAAAAAAACAACAAATTTTCCTTTAGATAAAAAATTCATAATCAAATATGTTTAAAAATGTAAATAGCACTATAGTAATACTCCCCCACTGCTGTTTCTACGTATTTTAAACCACTCCACCAGTTAATGTCAAGAGCTATGCCACTCCACAAATTACGTAGGCCTATTTTAACCATATTGAGTACATAATATATTGGCTAAGTTATATTATTTGAACATTTATTTAAAGCTAACTCTACATTATTTTGGTTCTTAATGTTTTAATTTGTGTCACTTACATTTTGATTATATTCTATTAGGCCCGCTATGGACATTCTTTTAAACATTTTTTAAACATTGCTTGGTTATTGTTGTTGTTGTTGTTTTCACCTCTGACCTATTATCCAAATTCAAAAATTATGCATGATTTTTACAACGCTAATTGATAAGTCTTAAATATCATAATATTCATAAATGTTGAAAGCGTACAACATTTCCGGTCCCATTCGTTCATTTGATAAAAAAAAAACATGTCTGTTTGCTGCGTTACTTGTTGTACTGCGAATAATAAAAGATGTAGAGGATTAAATTTTATTTCATTTCCAAAAGATGTTGCCGAAAGAAAACGATTTATTGTGTGAACGACAGACGTGAGGAATCTCCTATTTATAATCTCAGACTTAGGTAAAAGAATTTTCGTTATTTGTTTTTGTGTATCTACAGATTGTGTTTTTTTTAATAACCAAAGACGCAACTCATTTATTTTATAAACAAAGCTAAATTTAACTTAACGCGACTACCACTTTGAGTGTTCATTATGGCCTACTCACTTTTAATGTTAAAATGGAGTCCTCATAACTAATCTTGTAGCCTTTGTATATTTCTAAAATACCAGAACTGGCCCTCGAGGTTGAAATCATATGTCAAACACCAGCAAACGCATGCGTTTTGTTTACGGAAATAGCACCGAAAGTTCATGATGTCTTCTGTTTGCAAAGGTCAAGCCTCGTTAGGTCTTGTCAATGGCATATTTAACAGTTTAAAAGTGAGAACTAAATTTGACTATCAGATCTGGGTTTTCATTTTAATTTTTAAACAATGTTTACTAAATTAGCAAATTAGAAATTATTGGCCAAAATTTGATCGGTTAGAAATTCCCAAACTTTACGGCTTTAAACACAAAAAATGTAAAAATAAATAATTAAAAAAACAAACTGTATTTTCTAACTACATTGGGAGACAACTATTCTTATTCGCAATATCTTTATCGCTTTATTTAAAACAGGCGTAGAATTGATAACTATAGGGATCCTGTTCGAATCAGGTAGAAGAACATCTCATTTGTTTGTTTTTGTTGTTTATTTATTTTTTTGCGTTTATGGGAATGGCTTTGATTCTGACAATTTTTTTTAAAATTTTAAGTGCCCAGTCAGCAGTTGTTGCAAGGTTGCCAAGCAACATGTTGAGATTGACGTAATCAAAATATGACATGGACAGCGATGGCTGTACCAAACAAACACATCATCCAGCTCCTGACACATTTTAAATGAAAGGTCATTGTACTGGACACACAATCCTCGTGTAAGCTTAAATCGTGACCAATAGAAAAATGGTACACGCTGATTTGCTTACCCTATGTAACAAATGGCAAAATGCTTATACTTATAGAGATTTAATTGTAAAGACCATGGAGAGGAAATCAACATTAGTAGGACAACAAAAATGCTAGATTTTTCCAGAAGAAACGATTCGTGGAAAGACATGATCGCCTACGCCAACCGGCATGGCACCTTACGATGACGATGTAACAAGATAGTTTTAAATGGGGTAGTTCAACTTTTCTCTGTAAGAAAATTTAATTTTAATTCTCACCTTCCAGTCCATCCCCCACTTCACCCTAAACCAATGTTTTACAACACCCTTTAAGTGGCATGCAGTCAATCCTAGAGACGCGTGAGATGTTTCGGACGAGGCCAACAAAAAAACACATCAAAAACACAAAATGTCTTCAATTCAGGGGGACCTTGGCTATATGATTACATTTTGAGTATTATGTTAAAAGCTGATCGCTGTCAGTGTTTTCAAATTCACGCCCTCGAGTCCCCGCGGGGTGAAGACGCCCTCAAAGGAAGAGGGAGGGGGCGCTGTTATAGAAATTGGTAATTGTTGTTTTCATTTCCCCACTTGATTTCTCTTTGTTCGGCGTTTTTCTCGACTCCAAGTTTTTAAAGTTGCTTTGGTTTTGCAGGAAAGTGGGGGGGGGGGGGGAGGGAGGGTTGAATTTGAGAAAATAGTGGTTGGCTTCAAAGATGCGTCACACGAAGCGTCATCAATGATGCGGAATGGGCGTCTTCTTGTCATGTTGCTTTTTCAGGCTACATCTAGGGCGTACATTTAAAAAAAAAAAAAAAAAGGCGGGAGAAGAAGAAAAAAAAACGTAATTTGTTGTTGATCTGTTTTTGTCTGCTCTTGGCAGAGCCGCGGGGATTTTTCTTCTTTTACAAAATAATAATAATAATAATAAGCTGGACAGATCAGAACACGGAGAGTGGTGGTGGTGGAAAGAGCCGTTGCAAGAAGAAGAGCGAGCGAGGTTTGATCCCGTTTCACGCACGTTAGGCCTCCTCCCCCTTGACGTGTTCAACCAAGCGTCTACAGTCGTCAGTCGTGTTTTCATGGGGGGAGGGGGGGAGGGGGCGTCAGGGTAATCCAATCCGGACTCCGCAGCGACGTTCGTAAAACTCCCCCCCACACACCCACCCACAGCCGGGTCCCTTGCTCCACATCATCCCCCACTCTTAATTCCTATTCCACCTCCCGTGGATGTCCCGGGTACACATCAAAGACGCGACAAAACATTCCCGGGACAAAAGCTGAACTAAACAGTAACAAAATGGCCTCCAAGAATTCAGGGAAGTTAACTCCAAAACCTTTTTTTTTATATTTTGGATATACTTGAATGAAAATGCGAGAAAATACTAAACGTTTGTTCGGGGGCGCATTCTAAATGAGAGAAAAGCGCCCCGCAGTCTGCGCCAGAAAGCAATTTTATTCGCCATGGACTTCACCTTGTTCGTAGGAGCGCATCTCAACCAAACAGGCCCCCTTCGTAGAAAAGATTCAAAGTCGAACTGATAGATATTTGAGACTGTATATATATATATATAGGTTACTGAGAGAAGGAGAACTGCGCGGGAATGGATCGTCTGCTGACAATGTCTGATGGGCCTAGAGAGCTCTCTAGACCGTAGACACAAACAGTCTGCCTCGATTTGAAAGGAAAACAAAAAACAAATTGCTTTGATGTTGCGCAGTGCGCGCCACGGCGACGTGGTGGTCGTCTGCTACCGGAAATGTCGTCTGTCGTCTGGAGACACCCAACAAGGTTTGTCAAACTCCTAGCAATATGTCTTCAGCGTCTACAAGCAGACGATATTGTTTCCCCTTACATTAAAAAAAAAAAATTGGAGGGAGGCGGGACACGGCAGACGAGCGTTGTAAGCTATTACGCATTTTAACAATTATTCTTTTGAAAAAAATCTTTTTTGAAATGCTTAAAGCGTATCAAATTTATATTCATCGTTTAATTTTTTTTTTTGCTTCATCAATCTGTCACCATTACGTGGTTATACAAGACATCAAAAAAACTTTTAATGCGTACCCTGACATTTTGTTTTGCATATATGACAAGCATGGGCGTTTTCATGTGGAGTGTGTGTAAGGTTAGAGAGGGGGGGGGCAAGTAGAAAGGGGTACTTTAAACTTTAAAATCGTATGTTATAAACCAATAACATAAATGTTGGTCTCCAGTATCTTCCCTTTTAAACTAAACAAATAATGCTCACCCCTTCGCATCCCCACTGAAATATAGCTCAAGTCGACGCCAATGGTATTAGTCTATATTTCACATACAAAATTACTTCAATGTCCGTTACCTAAATACGGATTTTCCTTTTTTTTTTTTAACTAGTGGATGGGGTGGTGTGTCGATATATACAGCGAACAGGTTGAAAGGAGGGAATGACACAGAACGAACAATAACAAACATGGTAATTGTAGAAAGACATAGGGATAAATAGACTTTTTTTATTCAATAACAAAAAATTAACGCGTTTATAAAGTTTTCTTTCCGAGTCGCATCTGGACATAGACAAACCAAACAACTTAACATCATATAAAACCCTAGTTAAAATGCATCACTTAGACTCAAACCACACAAAAAAGAGAAGGACTCAATAATCTTCTGTATAGAAGGCTTGTGTGTGACACTGCGTCCCTTCTTTATTATCTCGTTCTATGTCATCAGACTATAGTTTTGGGGGAAAATGCATCTGAAGTTTTTAGAAGAAAGATAGAAAGATTGTAGATAAAACAAAGACAAACTGATAAAAATATTGAAAAAGCAGAGAAAATATTAATATGTAGATAAGTGGAGATAGGGTAAGCTTATAATGTGTTTCGTTTTTTTTTCATATAAGATAGTGTTTTGGAAAACATAATTTTTAGTTAGAACAAGATAATAGTGAGCGGACTATAGATCTATAAGATAAGATACGAAATAAAAACAAAATCTATCTAATAGATCTAGATCTAGTACTTTTTTTAAAGACATTATGTATTTGAGTTGTTGTTTTTTTCCACGGCATCGCAGAGGATTTTGATCTTATATGCTTTTTTTTGTCCTCAAAAAGATAACCGGTATTGATACATACATTTAAATGGTATACAAGACTTTAATAAATCTTTTAAATCTTTTTTTTTTTTAAATCAGCTCTTTTCACGTATATACTATTCACTGATCAAAGAGACACATGATATCATACATGGAGTTCACGTCTATTTTTTACTTTAAAATATTTATGACAACGTGAAAAAGACTTCAAAACGCCAAATTGTGGAGTGAGCAGTGGTCACTGTTTCTTCAAACTGCATCTTGTACACGGAACTCTAGAACTGCCATTTATTGTTTTAATGCGTTTTATTTAAAAAAAAAAAAACACACACACACAAAAACTATTAGTTTGAAAGACACGGAAATGATTTTCACGGCAAAGATTTTTTCTGTGTCTATCATTCATTAATCGGCAACACAAAAAACAACAACATTAGAGAGGCGATCATCATTATTTCGCGTTTCTTAAACCATCTCGGCTAGTGCTGAGAATCCTAATTCACGTAAATCAGATGTGGCTTATGCTTATTTATTGAAATGGGGAATTCAGAAACGTCAATTTGAATTAAAAAGTCCGTTTTCTAAAAACGAATAAACTGGCAAAATATCCTGTGATTATTTTTCACTTAACACTAAAGTTCCGAAAAATCACAAAGATAGTGTTGAGGTTTTTATATCTGTTTTATGTTCGCTAATTTTCGGAGTATTTAGAACCAGAACTATTTGTTATAGAATGTCTTACGCGTATATTTACTTGTCGGAAATTTCCCAGATGTCCCGTTGATAACAGTTCTATGCGCTGAAACGACAGTTACATAATACAGCCAACGAACAACAGACGAAGATGTAAATATGTATACGCAAATACTGCTAACGAAATAGGTGAGTCTTCAGTCGGCTCATGAAGGTGTCGAAGCTAGGGCTCTGGTGAAGCTGAAGTGGGAGATGATTCCAAGCGAACGGTCCCGCGTAGGAGAATGCACGTTCGCC